>CM046444.1:88128716-88568716 GCA_025506515.1 Flaveria trinervia | reverse complement strand
AGCTCTTTTGGATGACATCCATTTATTTAAAGCTTTTGTGATGTAATACACAATGAAATTTTGTAACCGACAATCGATGCATTATTTTGCAAAAAGTTTTATGATGAAATGAAGTGCCATTTGTTTTATGTTTCCGCTGCAATGTTTTGATGATTAAATGCAACGTCTATGTTTTATGTGCGAAGAATTACCAGCTGTAGGCGTCCCGGGACGGGGCCTTACAAGTTGGTATCAGAACCAAGTTTAAGTGAAATGGGTAAATTTTCAAAATAAACCTTAACTTAAACTGAGAATGGGACGGAAGGGAATGGGATGCCAATCTGAATAGCTACGTGCCATCAGGTATTTTCGTAAAGATAACTGGTTTTATGTGAGCATGGTATGTGGTTATGTGTTGTATGTAGATTTAAATACTAATGTAGTCAGGACAGGTAATGCTTGGGGTATGAAAAGTAAAGTAAGTGGCTAATCATAACTAGCCACTGTAACTAGCGACTTACTATACTTGCCATAAATTAAGTTGTTTCCTTGAATGACCGTATTAGTGTTTAAACCTTTCAGTGTGAGTTAGAGGATGGTCGGTGGTAGATCATCTAAAGCTTCACGAGGTGGAGGACGTGGTGCTGAGCCACGGGTTACGAGAGGAAGGCCTAGGGCCGAAAAGGTGGTTCATGATGAACTAGAAACCCCTCATCCGGAAGGTAGGGATGAAAGTGCTAATCTGAGAGCCTCGGTGAAGGAGGCGGTCGTGGAGGAAGTGCATCAAGTCATGCAGACGATCCTACCATATGTGGTGACCGAAGTGATAATGGCAGTTAGAGAAGGGGAGAGAAGGGAAAGAAATGGACCCACGGGTGAAGGAAGACACCCCGAGACTGAAACAGTTTTCTCTGAAGAAGAAGAAGAAGAAGAGCCTGCGCTGGAGGCGGCGCGAGGATGTAATTACGGGGTGTTTATGAGATGCAAGCCCCCTACTTATGGCGGTAATGGCACTGCTGCTACTGCTCACTGGTGGGTGAGGGAATGGAGGTTGTACTTGATATCAGCGAGTGCCGAGAAGACCAGAAAGTTAAGTTCACTACCCACTCTTTTGTGGACTCGGCTCTGTGCTGGTGGGACAATATAGTCCAAGCCGAGGGTAGTCGGGCGATCAGGAGAATGAGATGGTCGTAGTTGAAGAAGTTGGTGATGGAGGAGTTTAGTCCTCACCAGGAAATGGACAAGGTCGAGAGGGAGTTTCTGCAACTGGAGGTGGGAACGATGACACACCAACAATGCACCACCAAATTTAACGAGATGGCACGTCTGGTGCCGGATCAGGTGACACCTCTATCTCGGAAGATCAAGAGGTACATTCAGGGACTGCCACAGATATTTTCAGCCACATGATTGCCGCCCGACCAAGCCCATTTAGGTCAGCGGTGGATTTGGCAGGGAGGTTATATGACGAAAGGGGTGTGGTGGTGGCGACTGAAGGTAGTCGGAAGGGTGGAAGTGATAGAAACTGGAATGGGAAAAGGTTTGGTCGGGGTGATGCCTCGACGGGTAAAAAGAAGGCAAGGTGAATGACCGCCATGTGGTCACGTCGGTTGCGAGTACAAAGAAGTGTGGTAGGTGTAGGAGAGAGCATAGTGGGGAATGTAGGTTTGGGTCAAACTTGTGCTTTAAATGTGGGAAGTCGGGGCACATGGCCAGGGACTTTCGTACGGCCCGGTGCTTTAACTGTGGTGAAGAGGGACATATGAGCAGGGATTGTAAGAAGCCATGGGCAGAGGGTTCCGGGGGAAAGAAAACTGGAGGTGACGGACCAAGGGCGAGGGCCAGGGCATTCACGATGACACAGGAGGAGGCTAGGACGGACCCTGATGTTATGTCCGGTACGTTTCTGGTGAACCAAACTTTGGCTTCTGTGTTATTTGATTCGGGTGCAAGTAAAAGTTTTATTTCTGCTGCTTTCCGTGCTAAGTTGCCTGTTAGTAGTAGACGTATTGATGCGCCCTTCGATGTAGAAACTTCCATAGGTAAGTCTACCCGGATTTCTGAGATGTTAGAGGGTTGTGATGTGGAGTTAGAGGGTCATAAGTTTCCTGTTAGACCGTTCGTAATGACTTTGGTGGTTTTGATTTGGTTCTTGGGATGGATTGGTTGGCGGACTTTGAGGCGAACATTGTGTGTCGCAAGAAGATAATTCATTTGATAGCGCCTGACGGCAGTTCAGTGATGGTTGATGGTGACCGAGTTACTATGATTCCGAAAGTGATTTCGATGGCGGTGGCGGAAAGTGTATGAGGCGTGGATGTAGCGCCTACTTGGCCTATGTAAAGGATGTGGATACGCCAACACCACAACTATCTGATGTACCTGTTGTGTATGACTTTCAGACGTATTCCCGGAAGACTTACCAGGAGTGCCACCTAACCAAGAGATCGAGTTCCAGATTGACTTGATACCGGGTGCCCAACCCGTTGCTATCGATTGGCCCCGACAGAGATGAAAGAGTTGATGGAGCAGTTGCAAGAGCTACTTGACAAGGGGTTTATCAGACCAAGTATCTCTCCTTGGGTGCTCCGGTCCTGTTTGTAAAGAAGAAAGATGGTAGTATGAGGATGTGTATTAACTATCGTGAGCTGAACAAGTTAACAGTGAAGAACCGATACCCCTTACCAAGAATAGATGATTTGTTCGATTACCTTCAAGGTGCCAGTTGGTTTTCAAGGATCGACCTTAGATCGGGCTATCATCAGCTTAAAGTGAAGGAGTTGGATATCCCTAAAACAGCTTTTCGCATGCGCTATGGTCACTACGAGTTTCTTGTCATGTCCTTTGGTTTGACCAATGCGCCAGCTGCTTTTATGGATCTGATGAACCGTGTGCATCGGCCGATGTTGGATAAATTAGTAATTGTGTTCATTGATGATATCCTGATTTATTCGAAAAGTGAGATTGAGCATGCCGGTAAAATTCGGGAGGTTTTGGAGACGTTGAGGAGGGAGAAGTTGTATGCAAAATTCTCCAAGTGCGCGTTCTGGTTGCGCGAAGTTCAGTTTTTGGGTCATGTGGTGAATCCCTACTGGGTTATGGTGGACCCGGGGAAAGTGGAGGCGGTTATGCAATGGAAGTCACCAAAGATGCCATCCAAGATTCGGAGTTTCTTGGGTTTGGCAGGCTACTATAGAAGATTCATTCAAGACTTTTCCAAGATCGCTCTCCACTAACTAAGTTGACCCGAAAAGATGTGAAGTTCGTATGGGGTCAAGCTCAAAAGAAGGCGTTTGAATAATTGAAGGCGAGGTTGACTCAAGCTCCTGTTCTATCATTACCCAACGGGAGTGAAGATCTGGTGGTTTATTCTCATGCTTCCTACTCGGGTCGGGGTGCGTGTTAATGTAGAAAGGGAAGGTTATAGCCTATGCGTCCCGACAGTTGAAGGTTCATGAGGTCAACTACCCTACTCATGACTTGGAGCTAGCAGCCGTGGTCTTTGCACCAAGATTTGGAGGCACTATCTTTACGGTATGAAGTGCACTATCTTCACTGACCACAAGAGCTTGAAGTACTTCTTCGAGCAAAAAGATCTGAACATGAGGCAAAAAAATGGTTGGAGCTCATAAAAAACTATGATTGCGAGATCCACTACCATCCGGGCAAAGCCAATGTGGTGGCGGATGCCCTGCGCCGAAAGGAGAGACCCGAGCCGATTCGGGTGAAAGCATATCACTGATCATGACCTTTGATGTGATGAAGCAAGTCAAGGAGTTTCAAGATAAGGCCTTAAAAGAAGATCATCTAAACTCTGAAAGAATGAGAGGTCTGGTTGGGGAATTGGGTGAGAACACGCTCGGTGTTAGACCCGATTCGGTCGTGTGTGGATTTCTCATTTTGGGGATCTACGGGTGAAGATAATGGATGAAGCTCACAAGACTCGATACTCCATTCATCCTTGTGCCACAAAGATATACCAAGATATGAAGAAGGATTATTGGTGGCCGGGTATGAAGCATGACATGGTGGAGTATGTGAGCAAGTGCCTTACTTGTTTGCAAGTGAAGGTGGAACATCAAAAGCCGTACGGGAAGATCCAACCTTTGGATATACCGGAATAGAAGTGGGAGCACATCACCATGGATTTCATTATGAAGCTGCCACGTACTCCGAAAGGGTACGATCCCATATGGGTGATTGTGGACCATCTGACGAAGAGTGCTCACTTCCTACCAATCCGCAAGACATATTCATCCGAGAGGCTGGCTGACCTGTTCATCAAGGAGATTGTAACCCGTCATGGTGTGTCGGTGTCCATTGTGTCTGATCGGGACACCCGGTTTTCATCTAAATTCTAGAATAAATCCATGACGTCATGGGGACGAGGTTACATATTAGTACGGCTTATCATCCCCAAACTGATGGTCAGTCAGAGAGGACCATTCAGACGTTGGAAGACATGCTTTGGGCATGTGTGATTGATTTTGGAGGAAGTTAGGATGATCACTTACCGTTAGCTGAATTCTTGTACAACAATAGCTATCATGCCAGCATTGGTATGCCACCATACGAGATGCTATACGGTAGGAGATGCAGAACACCCGTTTGTTGTTCAGAAAAAGTTGGGAGCATCGAGGTAATCGAGGCTACGACTGAGAAGCTTGAGAAGATCAAAGCCTTCATGAAGGCAGCCAAAGATAGGCAATAGTCGTATGCCGATAAACGACGCAAACCGATTGAGTTCTAGGTGGGTGACCGGGTTACGTTGAAGGTCTCACCTTGGAAGGTATTATCTGTTTCCGAAAGCGGGGCAAGTTGAGCCTAAGATACATATGCCCTTTTCGAATCATTGATCGGGTAGGAGAGGTGGCCTATAGATTAGAGTTGCCCGATGAGTTAAGTGGAATTCATCCGAGATTCCATGTATCTCATCTAAGAAAGTGCTTAGCAGATGAAGGCATGATTGTTCCACTAGAGGATATCGAGGTAGATGAACGGATCAATTATGTGGAGCAACCAGTGGCAATCATTGATAGAAAGGAAAGGAGCCTGAGGAATAAAGTGGTTCCCCTTGTGCGTGTACAGTGGAAGCACAGGAAGGGATCTGAGTCTACGTGGGAGACTGAAGAAGAGATGAGGCAGCATTACCCACAATTCTTTGAGGAATAACAGGTTTCGGGGACAAAACCTATTTAACGGGGGTGGACTTGTAACACCCGGTTTTTTAAAGTCAAGGAAGAGAAGAATAAAGTGAAAGAAAAGAAGGAAAATAAATAAAACCCAGTCTAGGGGTAAAAAATATTCAAAAGGACAAAATGATTGAAAAGTGGGTGTAAAAGGTGGTATGGCCGCCCATATGTCATATACACCTCTGATTTTCGGGTTTTAGAGAGAGAAGAGCAACAAGTTCTCGGTTTTGAAGGAAGAACAAGAAAGAGTTCGAATTCAAGGTAAGAATTCATGCTTTTATGGTGTTCGGGTTTATGCTTATGTGTGTTTGTATGTGTTCGGGAATGTTTTTAGTGGGATTCTAGCGGTCGAATTTAATTTGCAAACGAGTTTGGAGGAAGCCATACTCAAGAGCTGCAAAGGTGAGTTCTAGGACCCCTCATTTACTGGTTTTTAACTGATTTTGGGTCTGGAAATGCATGAATGTATGTTTTTATATAGCTGGGTTTCGGACCCATGTGCATTAATGTGTGTATGATGATGTTATGATGTGATGTGTGACTATGTTCATGTTTGATGATGTATGATTGTGTTTCTAACGCTTAGAGGGTAAGAATTAAGCTTAGAACATGATGAATGATGCATTGGAATTGAATCTGATGTTTTAGAACCACTTGATAAGTTGGTAAATCTGCCTAAGTGTTTGTTACTAAATGCGGATGAGCATACGACTAAGTGCTGTAAATGGAGATGAGAAAGTGAGTCAATGCGGATGAGCATTTGACTAAGTGCTGTAAATGCGGATTAGCAAGTAAGTCAATGCGGATGAGCATTTGACTAAGTGTTGTAAATGCGGATGAGCAAGTAAGTCAAGGCGGGTGAGCATTTGACTAAGTGCTGCAAATGCGGATGAGCAACTAAGTTAACGCAGATGAGCATTTGACTAAGTGCTGGAAATGCGGATGAGCAACTAAGTCAACGTGAATGAGCATTTGACTAAGTGCTGGAAATGTGGATGAGCAAGTAAGTCAATGCGGATGAGCATTTGACTAAGTATGGAAATGCGGATGAGTAAAGTAAGTTAATGCGGATGAACATTTACTAAGTGCAGGAAATGCGGATGAGCATTTGACCAAGTAAGGAAATGCGGATGAGCAAGGTAAGTCGATGCGGAAGAAGTGAGTCAATGCGGATGAACTATAGCAAATATGGACGAACCGTAGGAAATGCGGATGAGTATAGGAAATACGGATGAACACTTAGAAAAATTCTAATTTTTTGGGAAATAAGGTAATGTAGGCTTTGACTTAGGAGATTCCTAGGGGTTATGAAAGTTGACTTTTGGGATCATAGAGGTATGTTGGGCATGTAATGATGTGTGCCTATACATGATGATGATGATGTTGCATGATGCATGATGTTTGTATGTATGATGCTCTGGATGATGATGTATGAATGATATGTTTATGTTCCTTGTGATGTTGTATGATTATCTTTCCTATGGCTTTACGTGTTATGAATGAATGAACGAAGTATTATGTAAAGTTAAGTGAAAGATAATTAAAGAGGAACATGATGATGAATGCATGCATTAATAAATGAATGTAAGAAAGTCTTGCAAGCACTATATGTCGGGACACACCATTAAAAGGTGTTAGCCCAACGGTGTGTGGGTTCGCTACCCCGGGGGGATGCACATCAGGGTCGTTCTTTTGATTGACCATATGGATGAACCATTGTCGCGTGTCTTAGGTACTGTGACCACCTGGTGCTATGCACCACCGATGAAGGTCTTTTAAAGGCTTACGTCCAGTATCACGAGCATGTAAGGCATTGCATATGACATGGTATACCTGAACTTTACCTTAGGTACAATGACCACTTGGTGCTAGGCACCACCGATGAAGGTCTTTTATAGGCTTAGGCAAAGTATCACGAGCATGAGGGGTAAAGTTTATGGTAATGATGAAAGTAATGAAAGTAATGATGAAAGTAATGAAAGAAATGATGAATGAATGAAAGCATGAACAAAAGAATGAGGAAGATAATAATGATATTATCTGTATCTACGTATGATGAATGATCACATACACTTTTCATGAGGGTTTTAATGAAAGAAAAGTATATTTTGCTATAAAACTAGAACTCACTCTGCGATGCTGACTTTTCTGCATTTTCCAGTTGGCAGGTAGGGTTGCTGAGGATGGCACGAGACAACTACTTAGCTCTTTTGGATGACATCCATTTATTTAAAGCTTTTGTGATGTAATACAACAATGAAATTTTGTAACCGACAATCGATGCATTATTTTGCAAAAAGTTTTATGATGAAATGAAGTGCCATTTGTTTTATGTTTCCGCTGCAATGTTTTGATGATTAAATGCAACGTCTATGTTTTATGTGCGAAGAATTACCAGCTGTAGGCGTCCCGGGACGGGGCCTTACAAGTTGGTATCAGAACCAAAGTTTAAGTGAAATGGGTAAATTTTCAAAATAAACCTTAACTTAAACTGAGAATGGGACGGAAGGGAATGGGATGCCATCTGAATAGCTACGTGCCATCAGGTATTTTCGTAAAGATAACTGGTTTTATGTGAGCATGGTATGTGGTTATGTGTTGTATGTAGATTTAAATACTAATGTAGTCAGGACAGGTAATGCTTGGGGTATGAAAAGTAAAGTAAGTGGCTAATCATAACTAGCCACTGTAACTAGCGACTTACTATACTTGCCATAAATTAAGTTGTTTCCTTGAATGACCGTATTAGTGTTTAAACCTTTCAGTGTGTTAGAGGATGGTCGGTGGTAGATCATCTAAAGCTTCACGAGGTGGAGGACGTGGTGCTGAGCCACGGGTTACGAGAGGAAGGCCTAGGGCCGAAAAGGTGGTTCATGATGAACTAGAAACCCCTCATCCGGAAGGTAGGGATGAAAGTGCTAATCTGAGAGCCTCGGTGAAGGAGGCGGTCGTGGAGGAAGTGCATCAAGTCATGCAGACGATCCTACCATATGTGGTGACCGAAGTGATAATGGCAGTTAGAGAAGGGGAGAGAAGGGAAAGAAATGGACCCACGGGTGAAGGAAGACACCCCGAGACTGAAACAGTTTTCTCTGAAGAAGAAGAAGAAGAAGAGCCTGCGCTGGAGGCGGCGCGAGGATGTAATTACGGGGTGTTTATGAGATGCAAGCCCCCTACTTATGGCGGTAATGGCACTGCTGCTACTGCTCACTGGTGGGTGAGGGAATGGAGGTTGTACTTGATATCAGCGAGTGCCGAGAAGACCAGAAAGTTAAGTTCACTACCCACTCTTTTGTGGACTCGGCTCTGTGCTGGTGGGACAATATAGTCCAAGCCGAGGGTAGTCGGGCGATCAGGAGAATGAGATGGTCGTAGTTGAAGAAGTTGGTGATGGAGGAGTTTAGTCCTCACCAGGAAATGGACAAGGTCGAGAGGGAGTTTCTGCAACTGGAGGTGGGAACGATGACACACCAACAATGCACCACCAAATTTAACGAGATGGCACGTCTGGTGCCGGATCAGGTGACACCTCTATCTCGGAAGATCAAGAGGTACATTCAGGGACTGCCAACAGATATTTTCAGCCACATGATTGCCGCCCGACCAAGCCCATTTAGGTCAGCGGTGGATTTGGCAGGGAGGTATATGACGAAAGGGGTGTGGTGGTGGCGACTGAAGGTAGTCGGAAGGGTGGAAGTGATAGAAACTGGAATGGGAAAAGGTTTGGTCGGGGTGATGCCTCGACGGGTAAAAAGAAGGCAAGGGTGAATGACCGCCATGTGGTCACGTCGGTTGCGAGTACAAAGAAGTGTGGTAGGTGTAGGAGAGAGCATAGTGGGGAATGTAGGTTTGGGTCAAACTTGTGCTTTAAATGTGGGAAGTCGGGGCACATGGCCAGGGACTTTCGTACGGCCCGGTGCTTTAACTGTGGTGAAGAGGGACATATGAGCAGGGATTGTAAGAAGCCATGGGCAGAGGGTTCCGGGGGAAAGAAAACTGGAGGTGACGGACCAAGGGCGAGGGCCAGGGCATTCACGATGACACAGGAGGAGGCTAGGACGGACCCTGATGTTATGTCCGGTACGTTTCTGGTGAACCAAACTTTGGCTTCTGTGTTATTTGATTCGGGTGCAAGTAAAAGTTTTATTTCTGCTGCTTTCCGTGCTAAGTTGCCTGTTAGTAGTAGACGTATTGATGCGCCCTTCGATGTAGAAACTTCCATAGGTAAGTCTACCCGGATTTCTGAGATGTTAGAGGGTTGTGATGTGGAGTTAGAGGGTCATAAGTTTCCTGTTAGACCGTTCGTAATGACTTTGGGTGGTTTTGATTTGGTTCTTGGGATGGATTGGTTGGCGGACTTTGAGGCGAACATTGTGTGTCGCAAGAAGATAATTCATTTGATAGCGCCTGACGGCAGTTCAGTGATGGTTGATGGTGACCGAGTTACTATGATTCCGAAAGTGATTTCGATGGCGGTGGCGGGAAAGTGTATGAGGCGTGGATGTAGCGCCTACTTGGCCTATGTAAAGGATGTGGATACGCCAACACCACAACTATCTGATGTACCTGTTGTGTATGACTTTCCAGACGTATTCCCGGAAGACTTACCAGGAGTGCCACCTAACCAAGAGATCGAGTTCCAGATTGACTTGATACCGGGTGCCCAACCCGTTGCTATCGATTGGCCCCGACAGAGATGAAAGAGTTGATGGAGCAGTTGCAAGAGCTACTTGACAAGGGGTTTATCAGACCAAGTATCTCTCCTTGGGTGCTCCGGTCCTGTTTGTAAAGAAGAAAGATGGTAGTATGAGGATGTGTATTACTATCGTGAGCTGAACAAGTTAACAGTGAAGAACCGATACCCCTTACCAAGAATAGATGATTTGTTCGATTACCTTCAAGGTGCCAGTTGGTTTTCAAGGATCGACCTTAGATCGGGCTATCATCAGCTTAAAGTGAAGGAGTTGGATATCCCTAAAACAGCTTTTCGCATGCGCTATGGTCACTACGAGTTTCTTGTCATGTCCTTTGGTTTGACCAATGCGCCAGCTGCTTTTATGGATCTGATGAACCGTGTGCATCGGCCGATGTTGGATAAATTAGTAATTGTGTTCATTGATGATATCCTGATTTATTCGAAAAGTGAGATTGAGCATGCCGGTAAAATTCGGGAGGTTTTGGAGACGTTGAGGAGGGAGAAGTTGTATGCAAAATTCTCCAAGTGCGCGTTCTGGTTGCGCGAAGTTCAGTTTTTGGGTCATGTGGTGAATCCCTACTGGGTTATGGTGGACCCGGGGAAAGTGGAGGCGGTTATGCAATGGAAGTCACCAAAGATGCCATCCAAGATTCGGAGTTTCTTGGGTTTGGCAGGCTACTATAGAAGATTCATTCAAGACTTTTCCAAGATCGCTTCTCCACTAACTAAGTTGACCCGAAAAGATGTGAAGTTCGTATGGGGTCAAGCTCAAAAGAAGGCGTTTGAATAATTGAAGGCGAGGTTGACTCAAGCTCCTGTTCTATCATTACCCAACGGGAGTGAAGATCTGGTGGTTTATTCTCATGCTTCCTACTCGGGTTCGGGGTGCGTGTTAATGTAGAAAGGGAAGGTTATAGCCTATGCGTCCCGACAGTTGAAGGTTCATGAGGTCAACTACCCTACTCATGACTTGGAGCTAGCAGCCGTGGTCTTTGCACCAAGATTTGGAGGCACTATCTTTACGGTATGAAGTGCACTATCTTCACTGACCACAAGAGCTTGAAGTACTTCTTCGAGCAAAAAGATCTGAACATGAGGCAAAAAAGATGGTTGGAGCTCATAAAAAACTATGATTGCGAGATCCACTACCATCCGGGCAAAGCCAATGTGGTGGCGGATGCCCTGCGCCGAAAGGAGAGACCCGAGCCGATTCGGGTGAAAGCATATCACTGATCATGACCTTTGATGTGATGAAGCAAGTCAAGGAGTTTCAAGATAAGGCCTTAAAAGAAGATCATCTAAACTCTGAAAGAATGAGAGGTCTGGTTGGGGAATTGGGTGAGAACACGCTCGGTGTTAGACCCGATTCGGTCGTGTGTGGATTTCTCATTTTGGGGATCTACGGGTGAAGATAATGGATGAAGCTCACAAGACTCGATACTCCATTCATCCTTGTGCCACAAAGATATACCAAGATATGAAGAAGGATTATGGTGGCCGGGTATGAAGCATGACATGGTGGAGTATGTGAGCAAGTGCCTTACTTGTTTGCAAGTGAAGGTGGAACATCAAAAGCCGTACGGGAAGATCCAACCTTTGGATATACCGGAATAGAAGTGGGAGCACATCACCATGGATTTCATTATGAAGCTGCCACGTACTCCGAAAGGGTACGATCCCATATGGGTGATTGTGGACCATCTGACGAAGAGTGCTCACTTCCTACCAATCCGCAAGACATATTCATCCGAGAGGCTGGCTGACCTGTTCATCAAGGAGATTGTAACCCGTCATGGTGTGTCGGTGTCCATTGTGTCTGATCGGGACACCCGGTTTTCATCTAAATTCTAGAATAAATTCCATGACGTCATGGGGACGAGGTTACATATTAGTACGGCTTATCATCCCCAAACTGATGGTCAGTCAGAGAGGACCATTCAGACGTTGGAAGACATGCTTTGGGCATGTGTGATTGATTTTGGAGGAAGTTAGGATGATCACTTACCGTTAGCTGAATTCTTGTACAACAATAGCTATCATGCCAGCATTGGTATGCCACCATACGAGATGCTATACGGTAGGAGATGCAGAACACCCGTTTGTTGTTCAGAAAAAGTTGGGAGCATCGAGGTAATCGAGGCTACGACTGAGAAGCTTGAGAAGATCAAAGCCTTCATGAAGGCAGCCAAAGATAGGCAATAGTCGTATGCCGATAAACGACGCAAACCGATTGAGTTCTAGGTGGGTGACCGGGTTACGTTGAAGGTCTCACCTTGGAAGGTATTATCTGTTTCCGAAAGCGGGGCAAGTTGAGCCTAAGATACATATGCCCTTTTCGAATCATTGATCGGGTAGGAGAGGTGGCCTATAGATTAGAGTTGCCCGATGAGTTAAGTGGAATTCATCCGAGATTCCATGTATCTCATCTAAGAAAGTGCTTAGCAGATGAAGGCATGATTGTTCCACTAGAGGATATCGAGGTAGATGAACGGATCAATTATGTGGAGCAACCAGTGGCAATCATTGATAGAAAGGAAAGGAGCCTGAGGAATAAAGTGGTTCCCCTTGTGCGTGTACAGTGGAAGCACAGGAAGGGATCTGAGTCTACGTGGGAGACTGAAGAAGAGATGAGGCAGCATTACCCACAATTCTTGAGGAATAACAGGTTTCGGGGACAAAACCTATTTAACGGGGGTGGACTTGTAACACCCGGTTTTTTAAAGTCAAGGAAGAGAGAATAAAGTGAAAGAAAAGAAGGAAAATAAATAAAACCCAAGTCTAGGGGTAAAAAATATTCAAAAGGACAAAATGATTGAAAAGTGGGTGTAAAAGGTGGTATGGCCGCCCATATGTCATATACACCTCTGATTTTCGGGTTTTAGAGAGAGAAAGAGCAGCAAGTTCTCGGTTTTGAAGGAAGAACAAGAAAGAGTTCGAATTCAAGCTAAGAATTCATGCTTTTATGGTGTTCTTGGCTGGTCTTATCCTCGGGTTTATGCTTATGTGTATTTGTATGTGTTCGGGTATGTTTTTAGTGGGTTTCTAGCGGTCGAATTCAATTTGGAAACAAATTTGGAGGAAACCATACTCAAAAGCTGCAAAGGTGAGTTCTAGGACCCTTTTTTTACTGGTTTTTAACTGATTTTGTGGCTGGAAATGCATGAATGTATGTTTTTATATAGCTGGGTTTCGAACCCGTGTGCATGAATATGTGTATGATGATATTATGATGTGATGTGTGACTATGTTCATGTTTGATGATGTATGATTGTGTTTCTAAGGCTTAGAGGGCAAGAATTAAGCTTAAAACATGATGAATGGTGCATGGCAATTGAATATGATGTTTTAGAACCATTTAATAAGTTGGTAAATCTGCCTAAATGTTTGTTAGTAAATGCGGATGAGCATATGACTAAGTGTTGTAAATGCGGATGAGCAAGTGAGTCAATGCGGATGAGCATTTGACTAAGTGCTGTAAATGCGGATGAGCAAGTAAGTCAATGTGGATGAGCATTTGACTAAGTGCTGTAAATGCAGATGAGCAAGTAAGTCAATACGGATGAGCGTTTGACTAAGTGCTGGAAATATGGATTAGCAAGTAAGTCAATGCGGATGAGCATTTGACTAAGTGCTGGAAATGCGGATGAGCATTTGACTAAGTATGGAAATGCAGATGAGTAAAGTGAGTCAATGCGGATGAACATTTACTAAGTGTAGGAAATGCGGATGAGCATTTGACCAAGTAAGGAAATGTGGATGAGCAAGGTAAATCGATACGGAAGAAGTGAGTCAATACGGATGAACTATAGCAAATGCGGAAGAACTGTAGGAAATGTGGACAAGTATAAGAAATGCGGATGAACACTTAGAAGAATTCTGACTTTTTGGGAAATGATGTAATGTAGGCTTTGACCTAGGAGATTCCTAGGGGTTATGAAAGTTGACTTTTAGGGTCATAGATGGTATGTTGGGCACGTAATGATGTGTGCCTATACATGATGATGATAATGTTGCATGATGCACCATGTATGTATGTATGATGCTCTGCATGATGATGTATGAATGATATGTTTATGTTCCTTGTGATGTTGTATGATTATCTTTCCTATGGCTTTACGTGTTATGAATGAATGAACGAAGTATTATGTAACGTTAAGTGAAAGATAATGAAAGAGAAACATGATGATGAATGTATGCATTAATGAATGAGTGTAAGAAAGTCTTGCAAGCACTGTATGTTGGGACACACCATTAAAAGGTGTTAGCCCAACGGTGGGCCCAACGGTGTGCGGGTTCGCTACCCCGGGAGCATGCACCTCGGGGTCTTTCTTTGTGATTGACCATATGGATGAACCATTGTCGGGTGTCTTAGGTACTGTCACCACCTGGTGCTGGGCACCACCGATGAAGGTCTTTTAAAGGCTTAGGTTCAGTATCACAAGCATGAAGGGAATTACATATGACATGGTATACCTGAACTTTACCTTAGGTACTGTGACCACTTGGTGCTAGGCACCACCGATGAACGTCTTTTATAGGCTAAGGCACAGTATCACGAGCATTAAGGGTAAAGTTCATGGTAATGATGAAAGTAATGAAAGTAATGAAAGAAATGATGAATGAATGAAAGTATGAACGAAAGAATGACGAAGATAATAATGATATTATCTGTATGTACGTATGATGAATGATCACATACATTTGTCATGAGGGTTTTAATGAAAGAAAAGTATATTTTGCTATAAAACAAGAACTCACTCAGCGACGCTGACTTTTATGCTTTTTCCAGTTGGCAGGTAGGGTTGCTGAGGATGGCACGAGATAGCTGCTCAGCTCTTTTGGATGGCATCCATTTATTTTAAGCTTTTGTGATGTAATACAACAATGAAATTTTGTAACCGACAAACAATGAATTATTTTACAAAAGTTTTTATGATGAAATGAAGTGCCATTTGTTTTATGTTTCCGCTGGAATGTTTTGATGATTAAATGCAAAGTATATGTTTTATGTGCGATGAATTATCAGCTGTAGGCGTTCCGGGAACGGAGCCTTACATATATATATATATATACATATATATATATATATATATATATATTATATATATAAATATAAATGTATATATATATATTTATACATATATATATATAATATATATATATATATGTATATATATATTATATATATAATATATATATATATATATATGTGTGTGTGTATATATATGTATATATATATATACATGTACATATATATATATATACATGTATATATATATATTATATAATATATATATATATATATTATATATATATATATATATATATATGAATATATATATATATGTATATATATATAAGATAACCTCCATTGATTGCCTTACCTGCTACATGATATTTTTGCTTTATGAGCACCCCAGATGGGTTTAGTTAACAAAGGTAATTACGTGAAATCAAGAATGATGACATGAGAAGATGAATAAAAAACATAAAACATGTTTGCTTCTAATAAACTTTTTCTTTGATGGAATTAGAGAGAAAGAATGGAAGAGAAATGGTTTTATGATAAACCCTTGATTCAATTGATTTAAAGAGAGAATGACAAAAAATGATAGAGAGATTTAAGGAATAATTCAGAAAAATGTGTAACTACCAAATTAAGGGTGTTAAAATTACTTAATTAACCTTGTAAATAAATAAAAATGTTATAATTCTAAAATTTTTGGATTGGTTGAACTTAGTTTTCTTAGTTTTCTATTAAAATGATTCTTTTAATTTGATCCCTCCTCTATATAAATATACATATATGTGGATATGTATATATATATATATATATATATATATATATATATATATATACTTATATATGTATATACATAGATATATGTATATATATACACATAGATATATAGGTATACATATACTTATATATGTATATACATAGATATGTATATATATATACATATATATATGTATACATATACATAGGGGAGGGTTCTATTAAAAACCACATTATAATTAAAATCTATAAAAAGCACTTCATAACCCTTGATTTTTTTTATCTATGGCTAGGATTGAATAGTGGCATTATTGTCATTAAATGATATTTAAAGGATGTAACTAAAAGGTCTAAAGGGTAGTTTAGGAACACTAAAATTGAATTAACTTTGAAAAATACTAGATAACTAACAATCTTCTAAAAATATGTATTCTCTTTCCTATCTCACATCCATTTCTTAATTTTTCTATAACAAGAAGAAAAAAAATATAAAAAAAAGGAAATAACAAACAAGAGATCTATTAATCGATCACTTCTTTGCAAATGCTTGAAATACTTTTACATTTATTTAATAGACATGCTTATGTATATGTAACCATACTTTAATTAAGAAAAATGATAATAAAACAACTGAGGTACATACATGTAACGACAAAAACTACATATAAAAAGAACTAAACCATAAGTTGTTTACATTATGTAGCTTTATTATAGTCTTACTTGTTCTTGATCTCACCCCCTCTCTATCTCTAGTCTCATCATCTAAAATGTAAGCATAGTATGTAAACCTTCTTTTACGTATAAGATAACCCACAAACTTACATATATGTATTCATTTGCTTACATGTATGTAAAACATATAATTCACTATTGTCTTTTCATTTGACGCATCATACTTTTCAACCCAACATCCTCGTCATCTTCAAGTTCATCCTCAATTGTCTTTCAAGTCCATCATCATCACTTTCATTTCATTGTAAAATAACTAATCATAACTTGTACATTTTTATAACTTGTTACATACTAGTTACATATTTATTGCCACCATGTTGCATGTATAATTTACATTAATCCAACCCACATGTAAATGTGATGTTTATTTATAAGTAAACATAATTTGACAACAGAACTAAGAAAAAATCATGTGCGAGGAACAAGGATTGAGAACTTTGGAACTAATAATCTTTTGGTTATATATATATAATTACGAGTTACAAATGTAAAACTACAGTTACGTATATGTAACTCGATATAACCCATATTTTCTCATATGTAACTCACAATTACATATTAGTAACCTAAAAATAAGAAGAATACAACTTCTACCATCATCAATGCCAATTCCTTTAGAAGATGACTTTCATTTCTCTTACATATACGTAACACATATAGAAAACTTGCTACGGTTTCCAAATCTTCATGTTCTTCGTCATTACCAAGAACACACACTAGTGTGTATTTTTACATATGTAAAAGTCCATGATTTTATTTATATTTTGATGAGATTTATTATAAATCATCATTAAAACAAGTATGAATAGCACAAAATCATGACCTGGACTCATATATATCATAAACAAATATGCAAATTATAAATCATTGTTTAGAAGTTGAAGAAGATGAAGACGAATAAGATAACTTCCATTGATTGCCTTACCTGCTACATGATATTTTTGCTTTATGAGGACGCCAGATGGGTTTAATTAACAAAGGTAATTACGTGAAATCAAGAACGATGACATGAGAATATGAATAAAAAAACATAAAACATTTTTGATTCTAATAAACTTTTGCTTTGATTGAATTAGGGAAAAAGAATGGAAGAGAAATGGTTTTATGATAAACCTTTGATTCAATTGATTTTGAGAGAGAATGACAAAAAAATAAATGATAGAGAGATTTAAGGAATAATTTAGAAAAATGTGTAACTACAAAAATTAAGGGTGTTAATGTAACACCCGAATATTTATTATTTTGAAGCCGATGAAGAAAGAAAAGAAAATAAAGTCCAAAAGTCGAGGGACCAAACCCGCCAACGAAGAAAAGTTGGGAAATGGGGTGATATTAGTAGGGAGAGGGCAGCCCACTCTCCCCACACACCCCACATTTCAGGTTCTTAGAGAGGAGAAGAGAGAAAAAGAGGAAAAGTGTTGGTTCGGGTCGGTTCGGGTCGCCAAAATTGTCGTGAAGCAAGCCGAATCGAAGCTCTTGTCGTTGTGCTCGTTTATGTGAGTTCTAGGACCCCTCTTTTACATGTTTTTGAATGATTTTGGGGCTGGAACACATCTGAAAATCCTTTTTCGCGTTTTTGGGTGAAAACCCGTATGTATGTGTGTGTGTGTATGCGTAGGACCCGTTTGGGGCTTGATTTCGTGCTTGGTTGTGCTTGAATAATGTTATGGTATGCATCCCTAAGGTTTAGGATGGTAGATTTAGGCTTAAAATGGGTTTAGATGAGTTTGGAGGCCGAAAACCCTCGGTTGCAGTCGGGTTGAACTGCATTCTGCATCAGTTAGGGCTAGGCGACCGACTGGAGGCCGAATGGAGGCCATACGGCCGATTAGGGTGCGATCGGGGTTCATTCGCACGACTGAAGGTCCATTCGCACGACTGAAGGTCCAGTCGCATAGGTGTTCATCCGCAATATCCATTCGCATGACTGGATGTTCATTCGCATAGGTGTTCATCCGTATTAGTTCATTCGCATGATGATCAGTCGCATGGAGGCAATGCGACTGAAGGGTGTCCATACGCCCGAATAGGGCTGTTGAACCCGAGGAAGGTGTAGATTGACTTCTGACTTTCGGGGAAAGTGCAGATGTAAGTTTTGATGTAAGGTTCCCATAAGAGTTTTAAGACGAAGATTGAAGTCTTAGAAAGCATGTTGGGCACGATGAGGGTGATGATGTTGCATGTTGTGTATGTATGATGTTGCCCTGTATGATGTGATGTTGATGCATGTTAATGTTCCTTTGTGTGATGTATAATATCTTTCCTATGGCTTTACCTATTATGATGAATGAACGAAGTACTATGTAACGTAAAGTGAAAGATAAAGAAAGAGGAACATGATGAATGAATGCATGTATTAATGAACGAATGAAACGTCTTGCACACATCGGATAACGGGTCCTTCTTGGTGATTGACCCTGAATGTAGAACCTCTACCGCTCACCCCTAGTACTGTGGCATACGTTTAGCTGTTCATTTGTTGACTTCGGCCCAGTAGCTAAGACTGATGGTTACTCCTAGTACCGTGGCATACGTTTAGCTGTTCATTTGTTGACTTCGGCCCGGTAGCTACGACTAACCGGGGTGTAGCACATGGTATTGGTAAGGATGATGTCCGATGCGCAAGTAAGGTAATGAAAGAACGAATGAACGAATGAAGAAGATTATAATGATATTATCTATGTGTACGTATGATGTGTGATCATGTAAAAGTAACGAACGGTTTTTATGAAAGTAAAGTATGTTTTATTTATAAAACTAGAACTCACTCAGCAACGCTGACTTTGATGTGTTTCCAGTTGGCAGGTAATGATTGCTGAGGATGGCACGGGCGACTACTCAGCTCTTTTGGGATGGCATTCTTTTGATTAATGTTTTTGCATTGTAATGCGAACAAACTATTTTTGTAATGAATGTTGTATTAGTTTACAAAAGCATTTACATGGAAATGAAAGTTTGTTTTAGTTTTCCGCTGCGATTTATTAAATACAAATGTAATTATATGTTTTATGTGCGATGAGAACCCAGCTGTAAGCGTCCCAGGAACGGGGCCTTACAAGTTGGTATCAGAGCCAAAGTTTAAGTGAAATGGGTAAGTTTTCAATATAAACCTAGACTGAGAATGGGACGGAATGGGAATGGGATGCCAATCTGAGTAGCTGCGTGCCATCAGGTATTTTCGTTAAGTTAACCGGTTTTATGTGTATGGTATGTGTTATGTGTTATATGTAGATTTAAATACTGATGTAGTCAGGACAGGTAATGCTTGGGGTGTGAAGAGTAAAGTAAGTGGCTAATCACAACTGGCCACTGTAATTAGGGACTTCCTATACTTAACATAAACTGAGTGTTCCTTGAATGACTGTGTTGGTGTTTGAATCTTCAGTGTGCGTGTGATGGCCGGAGGTAGATCTTCGAAAGCTTCTAGGGGTGGAGGTCACGGTGCTGAACCGCGACCCAAGAGAGGGAGACCCAGAGTTGAGAGGGTGGTTCATGAAGAACCAGAGACCCTCATCCGGAGGGTGGCGACGAAAGCGCCAATCTGAGAGCCTCAGTAAAAGATGCTGTTGTAGAAGAAGTCCATCAGGTCATGGACAATCTTACCGTCTGTGGTGACTGAAGTTATTAAGGCTGTATGAGAAGGGGAAAGAAAGAAAAGAAAGAAATAGATCCTCTGGAGAACGGGAACAACCAGGGCCGGAAACGGTTCTGTCTGATGATGAAGAGGAAGAAGAAGAGCCTGTGCCAGAGGCAGTGATGTGAGGATGTAACTACGGGGCATTTATGAGATGCAAGCCCCCTAGTTTTGATGGAAACGGCACCGCTGCAGCTGCTCACGGTGGGTGAGGGAAATGGAAGTTGTTCTCGATATCAGCGAGTGCCGAGAGGACCAAAAGGTGAAGTTTGCTACCCACTCTTTTGTGGATTCAGCTCTGTGTTGGTGGGATAATATTGTCCAAGCTGAGGGTAGTAGGGCCATTGGGAAAATGAAATGGCCTGAGCTGAGAAGGTTGGTGATTGAGGAATTTTGTCCTCATCGGGAAATGGATAAGTTGGAAAGGGAGTTTTTACAGTTGGAGGCTGGAACCATGACACACCAGCAGTATACCACCAAGTTTAATGAAATGGCACGGCTTGTGCCTGATCAGTGTGACGCCTCTGTCTCGGAAAATCAAGAGGTATATTCAGGGTTTACCGGTGGATGTTCGCCGGCATATGATCGCCGCCCGGCCAAGCACGTTTAGGTCGGCAGTTGATTTGGCAGGAGGCTGTATGACGAGCGGGAGGTGGTGGTGACTGAGGTGAGTAGGAAGGGTGGTGGTGATCGGAACTGGAACGGGAAACGGTTCGGTCGGGGTGATGCCCCGATGGGTACAAAAAGGCACGGGTGGATGAACGTCGTGTGGTCACATCAAGTGCGGGGTCGAAAAGGTGTGGCAAGTGTGGAAGGGAGCACGGCGGGGAATGTAGGTTGGGTCAAACTTGTGCTTCAAGTGTGGGAAGACGTGGCATATGGCGAAGGATTGCCTGTCGGGCAAATGTTTTAACTGTGGGGAAACTGGTCATATGAGCAGAGATTGTAAGAAGTCGAGAACTGAGGGTTCAGGGGTGAAGAAGACGGTAAGTGATGGGCCAAGGCGAGTGCCAGAGCGTTCACCATGACACAGGAGGAGGCTAGGACGGACCCTGACGTTTGTGTCGGTACGTTTCTAGTGAACCAGACTTTAGCTTCTGTGTTATTTGATTCTGGTGCTAGTAGGAGTTTTATTTCTGCTGCTTTCTGTGCTAAGCTCTGTTAGTAGAGACGTGTTGATGCGCCCTTTGATGTAGAAACTGCCATAGGTAAGTCTACCAGGATTTCTAAGATGATAGAGAATTGTGATGTGGAACTTGAGGGTCATAAGTTTCCTGTTAGACCGTTCGTGATACCTTGGGTGGTTTTGATTTGGTTCTTGGGATGGATTGGTTGGCGGACTTTGAGGCGAACATTGTGTGTCGCAAGAAAATGGTTCGGTTGATAGCGCCTGACGGAAGTTCGGTAACGGTTTATGGTGATCGGGTTACTACAATCCCGAAGGTGATCTCAATGGCGGTGGCGGGAAAGTGTATGAGGCGTGGATGTAGTGCTTACTTGGCCTATGTAAAAGATGTGGATACACCAACACCACAACTAGCCGATGTACCGGTTGTGTGTGACTTTCCAGACGTGTTCCCAGAAGACTTATCAGGAGTGCCACCTGATAGAGATTGAATTTCAGATTGATCTGATACCGGGTGCCCAACCTGTTGCCAAGGCACCATATTGTTGGCTCCAACCGAGATGAAAGAGTTGATGGAGCAGTTGCGAGAGCTGCTTGATAAGGGGTTCATTAGACCGAGCATCTCTCCTTGGGGTGCTCCGGTCCTATTTGTAAAGAAGAAGGATGGTAGTATGAGGATGTGCATTGACTACCGCAAACTGAACAAGTTGACAGTGAAGAACCGCTACCCCTTACCGAGGATAGATGATTTGTTCGATCAGCTTCAGGGTGCCAGTTGGTTCTCGAGGATAGATCTTCGATCGGGTTATCATCAGTTGAAGGTGAAGGAGCAAGATATCCCTAAAACAGCTTTCCGTACGCGCTATGGTCATTACGATTTCTGGTCATGTCCTTTGGTTTGACCAACGCGCCAGCTGCTTTTATGGATCTGATGAACCGTGTGTGTCGGCCTATGTTGGATAAATCAGTGATTGTGTTTATTGATGATATCCTGATTTATTCGAAGAGCGAGATTGAGCATGCCGGTCACATTCGAGAGGTTCTAGAGATGTTGAGAAGGGAGAAACTGTATGCTAAATTCTCCAAGTGCGCGTTCTGGTTGCGCGAAGTTCAGTTTTTGGGTCATGTGGTGAATCCTGACGGGATTATGGTTGACCCGGCGAAGGTGGAGGCGGTTATGCAATGGAAGTCACCAAAGACGCCATCCGAGATCCGTAGTTTCTTGGGCTTGGCGGGCTACTATAGAAGATTCATCCAAGACTTCTCTAAGATTGCTTCTCCACTAACTAAGTTGACCCGAAAGGATGTGAAGTTTGTATGGGGTCAAGCTCAAGAGAAGGCGTTCGAAGAGCTGAAAGCAAGATTGGCTCAAGCTCCTATTCTGTCATTACCCGATGGAAGCGAAGATCTGGTGGTTTATTCTGATGCTTCCTACTACGGGTTGGGGTGTGTGTTAATGCAGAGAGGGAAGGTTATAGCCTATGCATCCCAACAATTGAAATTCCATGAGGTTAATTATCCCTCTCATGACTTGGAGCTAGCAGCCGTGGTCTTTGCACTAAAGATTTGGAGGCACTATCTCTACGGGACGAAGTGCACCATATTCACCGATCATAAGAGCTTGAAGTACTTCTTCGAGCAAAAGGATCTGAACATGAGGCAGAGGAGATGGTTGGAACTTATAAAGGATTATGATTGCGAGATCCATTACCATCCAGGCAAAGCTAATGTGGTGGCGGATGCCCTTAGCCGGAAGGAAAGGCCCGAACCGATTCGGGTGAAAGCTTATCAATTAATCATGACCTCTGATGTGATGAAGCAAGTTAAGGAGTTTCAAGATGAGGCATTGAAGGAAGATCACCTTAACTCGGAAAGAATGAGAGGTCTGGTTGGGGAATTGGGTGAAAACACACTCGGTGTTAGAACTCGATTCGGTAGTGTGTGGATTCCTCGTTTTGGGGATCTACGGGTGAAGATAATGGATGAAGCCACAAGACTCGATACTCCATTCATCCTGGTGCCACGAAAATGTACCATGACATGAAGAAAGATTATTGGTGGCCGGGTATGAAGCGTGACGTGGTGGAGTATGTGAGTAAGTGCCTTACTTGCTTACAGGTGAAGGCAGAGCATCAAAAGCCGTATGGGAAGATACAACCTTGGATATACCGGAATGGAAATGGGAGCACATCACCATGGACTTCATTACGAAGCTGCCACGTACTCCGAAAGGGTATGATGCCATATGGGTGATAGTTGATCGTCTGACGAAGAGTGCTCATTTTCTACCGATCCGCGAGACGTATTCATCTGAGAGGTTGGCTGATCTATTCATCAAGGAAATTGTAGCTCGTCATGGTGTGCCGGTGTCTATCGTGTGATCGTGACACTCGGTTTACATCTAAATTTTGGAAGAAATTCCACGACGCTATGGGGACGAGGTTACATATTAGCACGGCTTATCATCCCCAGACTGATGGTCAGTCCGAAAGGACCATTCAGACACTGGAAGACATACTCCGGGCGTGTGTGATCGATTTTGGTGGAAGTTGGGATGACCACTTACCGTTAGCCGAATTCTCATACAACAACAGCTATCATGCCAGTATTGGTATGCCACCATATGAGATGCTATACGGTAGGAGATGCAGAACACCCGTTTGTTGGGGTGATATTGGTCAGAAGGAATTGGGGAGCGTCGAGGTAATCGAGGCTACGATTGAGAAGCTTGAAAAGATAAAGCCTTTATGAAGGCAGCCAAAGATAGACAGAAGTCGTATGCCGATAAGCGACGTAGGCCAATTGAGTTCCAGATGGGTGACCGGGTTATGTTGAAGATCTCACCTTGGAAGGGTATTATCAGATTCAGAAAGCGGGGCAAGTTGAGCCCGAGATATATAGGCCCTTTCCGAATCATTGCTCGAGTAGGGGGGTGGCCTATAGATTGGAGTTGCCAGATGAGTTAAGTGGGATTCACCGACATTCCATGTATCTCATCTCAGAAAGTGTATAGCTGATGAAGACATGATTGTTCCATTGGGGACATTGAAATAGATGAAAGGCTCAATTATGTGGAGCAACCAGTGGCAATCATCGACCGAAAGGAGAAAAGGCTAAGAATAAAGTGGTTCCTCTTGTGCGTGTACAGTTGAAGCACATGAAGGGATCCGAGTCAACGTGGGAGACTGAGGAAGAAATGAGACACATTATCCACGTTTGTTCGACGAATAACAGGTTTCGGGGACGAAACCTATTTAAGGGGGGTGGACTTGTAACACCCGAATATTTATTATTTTGAAGCCGGTGAAGAAAGAAAAGAAAATAAAGTCCAAAAGTCGAGGGACCAAACCCGCCAACGAAGAAAAGTTGGGAAATGGGGTGATATTAGTAGGGAGAGGGCAGCCCACTCTCCCCACACACCCCACATTTCAGGTTCTTAGAGAGGAGAAGGAGAGAAAACGAGGAAAAGTGATGGTGGTCGGGTCAGTTCGGGTCGCCAAAATTGTCGTGAAGCAAGCCGAATCGAAGCTCTTGTCATTGTGCTCGTTTATGTGAGTTCTAGGACCCCTCTTTTACATGTTTTTGAATGATTTTGGGGTTGGAACACATCTGAAAACCCTTTTTCGCGTTTTTGGGTGAAAACCTGTATGTATGTGTGTGTGTATGCGTAGGACCCGTTGGGGCTTGATTTCTTGCTTGGTTGTGCTTGAATAATGTTATGGTATGCATCCCTAAGGTTTAGGATGGTCGATTTAGGCTTAAAATGGGTTTAGATGAGTTTGGAGGCCGAAAACCCTCGGCAGCAGTCGGGTTGAACTGCATTCTGCATCAGTTAGGGCTAGGCGACCGACTGGAGGCCGAATGGAGGCCATACGGCCGTTTAGGGTGCGATCGGGGTTCATTCGCACGACTGAAGGTCCATTCGCACGACTGAAGGTCCAGTCGCATAGGTGTTCATCCGCATTGTCCATTCGCACGACTGGATGTTCATTCGCATAGGTGTTCATCCATATTAGTTCATTCGCATGATGTTCAGTCGCATGGAGGCAATGCGACTGAAGGGTGTCCATATGCCCGAATAGGGGTTGAACCCGAGGAAGGTGTAGATTGACTTCTGACTTTCGGGGAAAGTGCAGATGTAAGTTTTGATGTAAAGGTTCCATAAGAGTTTTAACACGACGATCGAGGTCTTAGAAAGCATGTTGGGCACGATGAGGGTGATGATGTTGCATGTTGTGTATGTATGATGTTGCCCTGTATGATGTGATGTTGATGCATGTTAATGTTCCTTAGTGTGATGTATAATATCTTTCCTATGGCTTTACCTATTATGATGAATGAACGAAGTATTATGTAACGTAAAGTGAAAGATAAAGAAAGAGGAACATGATGAATGAATGCATGTATTAATGAACGAATGAAACGTCTTGCACACATCGGATAACGGGTCCTTCTTGGTGATTGACCCTGAATGTAGAACCTCTACCGCTCACCCCTAGTACTGTGGCATACGTTTAGCTATCATTTGTTGACTTCGGCCCAGTAGCTAAGACTGATGGTTACTCCTAGTACCGTGGCATACGTTTAGCTGTTCATTTGTTGACTTCGGCCCGGTAGCTACGACTAACCGGGGTGTAGCACATGGTATTGGTAAGGATGATGTCCGATGCGCAAGTAAGGTAATGAAAGAACGAATGAACGAATGAAGAAGATAATAATGATATTTTCTATGTGTACGTATGATGTGTGATCATGTAAAAGTAACGAATGGTTTTATATGAAAGTAAAGTATGTTTTATTTATAAAACTAGAACTCACTCAGCAACGCTGACTTTGATGTGTTTCCAGTTGGCAGGTAATGATTGCTGAGGATGGCACGGGCGACTACTCAGCTCTTTTGGGATGGCATTCTTTTGATTAATGTTTTTGCATTGTAATGCGAACAAACTATTTTTGTAATGAATGTTGTATTAGTTTACAAAAGCATTTACATGGAAATGAAAGTTTGTTTTAGTTTTCCGCTGCGATTTATTAAATACAAATGTAATTATATGTTTTATGTGCGATGAGAAACCAGCTGTAAGCGTCCCAGGAATGGGGCCTTACAAGTTGGTATCAGAGCCAAAGTTTAAGTGAAATGGGTAAGTTTTCAAAATAAACCTAATCTTAGCCTGAGAATGGGACGGAATGGGAATGGGATGCCAATCTGAGTAGCTACGTGCGATCAGGTATTTTCGTTAAGTTAACCGGTTTTATGTACGCATGGTATGTGTTATGTGTTATATGTAGATTTAAATATGATGTAGTCAGGACAGGTAATGCTTGGGGTGTGAAGAGTAAAGTAAGTGGCTAATCACAACTGGCCACTGTAATTAGGGACTTACTATACTTAACATAAACTGAGCTGTTCCCTTGAATGACTGTTGGTGTTTGAATCTTTCAGTGTTCGTGTGATGGCCGGAGGTAGATCTTCGAAAGCTTCTAGGGGTGGAGTTCACGGTGCTGAACCGCGACCCAATAGAGGGAGACCCAGAGTTGAGAGGGTGGTTCATGAAGAACCAGAGACCCCTCATCCGGAGGGTGGCGACGAAAGCGCCAATCTGAGAGCCTCAGTAAAAGAGGCTGTTGTAGAAGAAGTCCATCAGGTCATGCAGACAATCTTACCGTCTGTGGTGACTGAAGTTATTAAGGCTGTACGAGAAGGGGAAAGAAAAGAAAGAAACAGATCCTCTAGAGAACGGGAAAAACCAGGGCCGGAAACGGTTCTGTCTGATGATGAAGAGGAAGAAGAAGAGCCTGTGCCAGAGGCAGTGCGAGGATGTAACTACGGGGCATTTATGAGATGCAAGCCCCCTAGTTTTGATGGAAACGGCACCGCTGCAGCTGCTCACCGGTGGGTGAGGGAAATGGAAGTTGTTCTTGATATCAGCGAGTGCCGAGAGGACCAAAGGTGAAGTTTGCTACCCACTCTTTTGTGGATTCAGCTCTGTGTTGGTGGGATAACATTGTCCAAGCTGAGGGTAGTAGGGCCATTAGGAAAATGAAATGGCCTGAGCTGAGAAGGTTGGTGATTGAGGAATTTTGTCATCATCGGGAAATGGATAAGTTGGAAAGGGAGTTTTTACAGTTGGAGGCTGGAACCATGACACACCAGTAGTATACCACCAAGTTTAATGAAATGGCACGGCTTGTGCCTGATGAGGTGACGCCTCTGTCTCGGAAAATCAAGAGGTATATTCAGGGTTTACCGGTGGATGTTCGCCGGCATATGATCGCCGCCCGGCCAAGCACGTTTAGGTCAGCAGTTGATTTGGTAGGGAGGCTGTATGACGAGCGGGAGGTGGTGGTGACTGAGGCGAGTAGGAAGGGTGGTGGTGATTGGAACTGGAACGGGAAACGGTTCGGTCGGGGTGATGCCCCGATGGGTAACAAAAAGGCACGGGTGGATGAACGTCGTGTGGTCACATCAAGTGCGGGGTCAAAAAGGTGTGGCAAGTGTGGAAGGGAGCACGGCGGGGAATGTAGGTTTGGGTCAAACTTGTGCTTCAAGTGTGGGAAGACGGGGCATATGGCGAAGGATTGCCTGTCGGGCAAATGTTTTAACTTTGGGGAAACTGGTCATATGAGCAGAGATTGTAAGAAGTCGAGGACTGAGGGTTCAGGGGTGAAGAAGACGGGAAGTGATGGGCCAATGGCGAGCGCCAGAGCGTTCACCATGACCCAGGAGGAGGCTAGGACAGACCCTGACGTTGTGTCCGGTACGTTTCTAGTGAACCAGACTTTAGCTTCTGTGTTATTTGATTCTGGTGCTAGTAGGAGTTTTATTTCTGCTGCTTTCTGTGCTAAGCTGTCTGTTAGTAGAAGACGTGTTGATGCGCCCTTTGATGTAGAAACTGCCATAGGTAAGTCTACCAGGATTTCTAAGATGATAGAGAACTGTGATGTGGAACTTGAGGGTCATAAGTTTCCTGTTAGACCGTTCGTGATGACCTTGGGTGGTTTTGATTTGGTTCTTGGGATGGATTGGTTGGCGGACTTCGAGGCGAACATTGTGTGTCGCAAGAAAATGGTTCGGTTGACAGCGCCTGACGGAAGTTCGGTAACGGTTTATGGTGATCGGGTTACTACAATCCCGAAGGTGATCTCAATGGCGGGAACGGGGCCTTACAGTTAAATTACTTAATTAACCTTGTAAATAAATAAAAATGTAATAAATCTAAAATTTTTGGATTGGTTGAACTTGGTTTTCTTAGTTTTCTATTAAAATCATTGTTTTCATTTGATCCCTCCTCTATATAAATATACATATATGTGGATATATATATATATATATATGTATATATACTTATATATGTATATACATAGATATATGTATATATATACACATAGATATATATGTATACATATACATTTATATGTATATATATACATATATATATATGTGCGTGTGTGTGTATGTATGTATGTATATGTATATACATACATACACACACATATATATATATACACACACATATATATATATACATATATGTATATATATATATATATATATATATATATATATATATATATATATATATATATATATATGTATATATATACACACACACACACCACACACACTCATATATATATATATATATATATATATATATATATATAATATATATATATATATATGTTTGTATGTATGTATATAGGTATATATATGAATATATGTATATATATGAATATATGTATATATATACATATATATGTATATATTTATGTATGTATGTATATATATGTATATACATATATACACACATAGTAGTAGGAAGCCCGTGTGATGCTGTGACAGTTGGGAAAATTTACAATGTATTTTTCATATTTATTTGCATTTTATGTGTAAGAAAATGAAAAAGTATTCAAGTTAAAGTGATATGGACAAAGTTTTGATGGTATATGTGTGAAACTTGACTTTAAATGATAATACAATGTAATTTGTATGTTATAAAATAAGCCTACACAACGAATCCTGCATATTTGTCAACCTCTCCTTAACGTTGTGGCACCTATTTCCACTATAAACCACCACTCATGGGTAGTAGTATTATGACGCCCCTTTCAATAATGACATATAATAATGTTCATAGTTTATGGTCAAAATCATGCCTCCAATAAGAAAC
Organism: Flaveria trinervia; assembly: GCA_025506515.1. NCBI lineage: Eukaryota > Viridiplantae > Streptophyta > Magnoliopsida > Asterales > Asteraceae > Flaveria > Flaveria trinervia. The sequence goes on along the minus strand of CM046444.1, from coordinate 88,539,407 downwards.
GCTAAGCCATGTAACATGTAACACACAGAAAAAAAACAAAAGAAAAATAAAACCATTAATCTAATAAGCCTATTTAAAAACCTTCATGCCTGAAAAAATAAATGCGTCGATAAACTTCGGATAACTAAAGTGTATAATACAAAAGATAAGTAAGTCGAAACTTCATACCTGAAAGTTGTAGCCAGCTTCCCAGATCCTCGAGATTTTTATTACGATGGATTTTCTTTGCCTTTAAAATATAACATGAGAGAACATTATTATATAGTTACATATTTTAAATAAATCTAATCTCATATTAGCATCAATCTGTATAAATAATCTAAGATATGATTTAACAAATTGCATCTTTGATCTCATTCTCAAGTATTGAAAAAATAAGTTGATTACGATGAACTATAAAAACTTGTCACACACAACCTCTATTAACAACCCTCGTTCAAAAGGCAACTAAAAATAATCTCTGTGTACAAATGATTTAGTTGGTTATTCCTGCTATCAAGAACTTAGTTTACATCACCTATTGTTTTAAAACTGTAGAAACAAAAAAAGTAGCATCCAATAAACAGTTAAGCACCATATTTTTTAGGTTGCAATCCGGCACGGCAGTACCTCATAAGTGTCACGTCAAAACAACATCAACATCAGCAACATAAGCATTAAAAATCAGTTCCCACAGAAGATATAAAAGATGTTATTAATTCAACAAAGCGTAGTCACAGTTTAAAAAATCATTTTTATAATTTATTGTTCAAAAACAACAAAGATACCTGCAAGCTCATAATTTTATTTCATAAAACCACAAAAGATACTTCAAACACATATGATTAGATTGTCAAATATATATACAATCTTTTTACATAAATTTTTTTACCCGTGTAACCCGTTTGCCTTGGTTTGTACAGCAACAACTTCCATGGTGGTTTGAACTTCTTCATGCATATGCAACTTTGTCGCCAACAAACTAAATAAAATAAAAACAACCATATATAATTCATGCTCTAACATTTTCAGGTTATATATCTTAACCAAACTACAAGGTTTGAGTAACCAACCCAATTGGTATTAAAACCTAAACCAAGCGACGAATTTCCCCAAATAACTTATAATCTTAACTGATAATTACCTTGAAGATTAATTTCAATATGCGATGAACCCAATCCGCAATGAAAACATGTGATATGAATCAATTTGCAAAAATAATTGTTAAGTAAAAGTGTATTACAATAGTTAATATTTAAACAAAAGGAAAGTTTGGTCAAACATAACCAATCAACCATCTCATAACTCTGATCATGTGGGCTTGAAATTTGCCCTAACTATACCTGAGACCATGTGGGATTCAAGAATGTAATGCCCCGTTCGTGGAACGCTCATAGTTAGTCAATCATTGCACATAAAACATTAAACGTTCCTTTACATTTACTAAAATACTGTAGGGGAATCATTTAACTAAAACCATTTCATATATTAATAATGGTTGTTGCAAAATTATACATCATTGTTAAGTTACAAAATATCACTTGTTGCATTACATCACAAAACATTATCATAATTCAAAATGGATGTCATCCAAAACGAGCCAAGCAACAACCCCATGCCATCCTCAGCAACAATCACTTGCAATCTAGAAAAAATACATAAAAAGTCAGCGTTACAGAGTGAATTCTAGTTTTATAAATATATAATACTTTACTTTGTTTAAAACCATTCTTTACTTTCATATCCAATCATGCATCAGACGCACAAGTAGATAATTTTATTTATTATCTTTCATAATCATTCATTAACATTAATTCATCACTTAATGTATGTCATCATTATCATTCATTCTTATTCATTATCTTCCTTATCATAAATTCATCGTTATCTTTCACATTTCATCTAGACCAATTCCATGTGCTATACCCCAAAGATCATGCACAAGTGTTAGTACTGGGCCGAAGTCTATAAATAGACATATAACATCATGCACAAGTGCTGGAACTAGTACCAGGGCAAGCGACAATGGTCCCTTACATCTGGTCAATCATAACGATCAGACCCCTTTGTGATGGGTTAGCTAAACCGCACACAGTTGAGCTAACAATCCCTCAATAACTTGTGAACCTCCTTTCATATTGCTTGTAAGACTTTTCATTCATTCATTCATTCTTCCTTATGTTCCACTTTTCATCGTCATTAATTCCCGCTTTCATTACATAATACTTTACGTTCATTGATAATAACATACCATGCAAAGCCATGTAAATATACATAATAAGGAACATTAAGAAAACATAACATAAGCGTGCATCACAACATTATACACCATGATATAATATTTACCTTCAGAAGCTATTTAACTTCCAAGAAAACTATCTTTTGAGCAAAAGTAAACTACTTTTTCTGAGGTGGGACCGACATCCGGATTTCAAAATTTATCCATTTTCATTAAACTTTATTTGAAATACTTTTTCACATATAAACCTAATGGTTTCCCCCTCTTTCTATCATCTCCTTCTTCCTCCAGACTTAAAATCCTAAATTTCTCTATGAAATTACTTTCTTTCTTTTTTCATCCTTAAGCTTCCTCAAAATAGCCAACCTTAACTGCAGAAATGGTCCAAACTTTTCCATGTAGTTACACAGGCAACACAATCAAGTTGCTCTGTTACACTCTGAGAAAGATCCTCATTTCTTAGAGGTTTGCTGATTCTTAACTCTATCCAACCACTTCACCTCCCTAACTATTGATCCTACTCTTTATGACGATTAACTGCTATAATTTTGAAGATCTGCCAAGAGGTCGTCATGGATGGGGATAAGGCACTGTCTACCATAGTGTAGGGGAGAATAGTCTTCATCACTCCAACCATCATCAACAGACATCTTCAGCTGGATGATGAAGAACGTGAGGTGTTCTTTCCCAAAGAAGCTGTCAACCAGTCCTTTGAGAAGATGGGCTATGAAGTATACTTTTCTGTCAAGACTTTCAGGAAAACGAAGGTCTCATCCCAATGGAAATTCCTGCTCCATGTGGTTATCCACAACGTATCAAACAAGCATGGTGGATGGGACTAGATTCCTGAGGATCTCTCCTTCATTGTTCATGGGATGGTTTAGGGAGTCATGTTCAGGTACTCTTACTTTGTTTACACTAATCTGCTTGCAAACTTGGACTCCTTAGAGTACTATATGTTCCCCTGATATGTTCAATACATTATTAACTGTGAACTGGGCTTACAGTTAAGGGGAACACGTAATACTCTTAAATTGGAACACATGAAGCCCAACATCTTTAAAATACTGAGAAAGCCCACTATTGGCTACTCTGGGATAGAAACAGCCCTCGTCCTAAAAATGTTAGAGCTCATTGCTCAAGGTGTCAACCTAGCAGCACCAGCTAGTGTTGAACCCACACCTTCGACATCCCAACCAACTCAACAGCCACAAATCACCCTCACCTACCAAAAAAACACCAACAAACCCCTACACAGTCTCTTCAGTCTGTACAGGTCCCCATATACTCACCCCACAGGAAGAAGTGGACACTGAGCTCCCACTTCTCTTGAGGAGTAGACCACTCCCATTCCTTCAATAATCAGTGCTAAGGTTCCTCATGCTCTTCCTAAGGAGCTCAAAAGCCCAAATGCCTTAAGCCATCACTCTAAGTCTCAACATGACCAAATGGAGCGTTTTTGGTGCAAAAGTGAAGAAGATGGGTGATGAAGAAGAAAGTGAAGAAGAAGTGAAGAAGATGAAGAAAATGGCTGGGAATGAAGTTTTTATACCCATCCCAAGTTTGTAAAATGGCACATTTAGTCCCTTCACTTAGCCCCCGAGTTCCCCAAAGTTTTTTCGATTGAAAACGACTTAAAGTGTGTTTGTTATATCAATATTAAAAGTGTGTTTAATGGTAATTAATAACTTAAAATGGTTTTATTAATGACAATGGTTATAATTAAAAATGATATATTTGGTGATAATGGTGATGAAATTTAAAAAAGGTTTAGGCTTAGCACGCGTTCACCAAGAAAGTACAGGCACAAGGGTAATAAAGCAAACATGATTTCTATAACAGAAGTTCATGAAGATGAGGAAAAATAATCAAGAATAATTCGATGGTTAATTATGTTGTTTGATGGACCTTAAGGTGACGGATGTCACGGTATCCCCCATTTGAGAGAATTTCGTCCTGAAATTCAGCTGGAGTCGGGTCCAAGAGTGTCATCCTCGAATAGGTGAGGATATTTAAGTTTCATCTGATCTTCTTGTTCCCATGTAAACTCTGACCCTCGTTATGAATTCCATCTCACGCGAACGATTGGTATTTTACTGCACTTTAACTATTTGACCTTACGATTCACGATCTCAATGGGTTCCTCAATAAAATGAAGCTTTTCGTTGATTTTGATATCCTCAATTTGTACGTGAAGTGACTCGTCAGCCAAACACTTCTTGAGGTTTGACACATGGAAAGTATCATGCATACCGTTGAGTTCTTGTGGTAACCTTAATCGGTAAGCCACTGGCCAATTCTTTCTATAATCTCGAATGGTCCAACGTATCTTGGGGCTAACTTCCCTTTCATTCCAAACCGTACAATTCCTTTCCAAGGGGAGAATTTGAGTAACACTTGATCCCCAACATTGAATTCATGAGGCTTCCGACGGTTGTCGGCATAGGTCTTTTGTCGATCTCTAGCGGCTTTTACTATATCTTTGATTTGAAAGATCTTGTCGGTTGTTTCCTGAATGATCTCTGGGCCTGTTAACTGACTTTCACCCATCTCGGCCCATGAAATGGGTGATCTACATTTCCTTCCGTACAACGCTTCGAATGGAGCACACCCAATGCTGGTATGGTAGCTGTTGTTGTAAAAGAAGTCAATCAACGGCAAATGAGTGTCCCAACTACCACCAAAGACGATTACACATGCTCTCAGCATGTCTTCTAGCGTTTGTATAGTTCGTTCACTTTGGCCATCTGTCTGAGGGTGATAGGCGGTACTCATGTCTAATCGAGTGCCCATCGCTTTCAAGAGTGTTTGCCAAAATCGTGAAGTGAATCGGCCGTCACGGTCGGATAAGATTGACACTTGCACTCCGTGTCTTGTCAGTACCTCTTTTATGTACAATCTCGCCAACTTATCCATTTTGTAGTCTTCTCGGATTGGCAAGAAATGTGTTGATTTCATCATTCGATCCACTATGACCCATATCGAGTCATGCCCGTTGCTCTCTGAGGGAGTTTGGTAATGAAATCCCTGGCTATGTTCTCCCATTTCCATTCAGGAATCTCAGGTTGTTGTAGTAATCCCGATGGTTTCTGATGTTCATCTTTAACTTTCGAGCATGTCAAGCATCTGCTGACGTATATAGCAATGTCCTTCTTCATGCCTGGCCACCAGTACAGATCTTTGAGATCGTGGTACATCTTGTCTGCACCAGGATGAATAGAATATCGCGTCTGTGTGCTTCATCCATGACCAGGGTACATACACCTCCCCATGTGGGTACCCATATACGGTCCACGAAATACAGTACACCATCATCCTTGCACATCAGTTGTTTATCCAACCCTCAAAATTCTTCTCCTGCAAGGTTTTCTTCTTTCAACGCCTCACTTTATGCAATTTGGATTTGAGCTTTCAAATTCGTTTGAATGGTCAACCCCAAAGCTCGAGCATGTAGTGGTTTCATGCGTTCTTTGCGGCTTAAAGCATCAGCCACCACGTTAGCTTTCCCTGGGTGATACTAGATTTCACAATCGTAGTCACTTAGAAGCTCTAGCCAGCGTCGCTGTCGCATATTGAGTTACTCCTGATCTAGAATATGTTGAAGGCTTTTATGATCTGTGTAGATGATGCATTTGGTTCCATACAGGTAATGCCTCCATATCTTGAGTGCAAATACTACAACGCCCAACTCAAGATCATGAGTTGTGTAGTTCTTTTCGTGCACCTTAAGTTGTCACAAAGCGTAGGCAATCACCTTATCCTTCTACATTAGTACACATCCCAACCCTTGTTGCGAAGCATCACAGTATACCACAAAATCATCAGTTTCGTCTGGAAGGGACAATATCGGTGCATTACACAGCTTATCTTTTAGCGTTTGGAACGCTTGTTCTTGTGCATGTCCCCAATCAAACTTCTTGTCTTTATGGGTCAACAGTGTTAACGGCTTAGCGATCTTTGAAAAGTTCACGATGAAACGACGATAGTATCCGGCCAATCCTAAGAATTACCGTATCTCTGATGCTTCTGAGGTGTATCCCATTTCTTTACCGCTTCGATTTTGCCAGGATCTACATGAATCCTATCCTTGTTAACTACATGAGCCAAAAACTTGACTTCCCGCAACCAGAATTCACACTTCGAGAGCATGGCGAAGAGTTTCTCTTCCCGTAACAGTTCCAGTATTTCCCGAAGGTGTTCTTCATGATCCTCTTTCGATCAGGAGTAGATAAGTATGTCATTTATGAATACGATCACAAACTTATCCAAGTAAGGTTTACACACCAAGTTCATTAGGTCCATAAACACAGCTGGTGCGTTAGTCAATCCGAAGGGCATGACCAAGAACTCATAGTGCCCATAACAAGTTCTAAACGCTATGTTCGGTATGCCCTCCTCGAAAACCCTTAGTTGATGATATCAGGAACGAAGGTCGATCTTCGAGAAATACGAAGCTCCCTGTAACTGATCAAACAGGTCGTCGATCCTGGGGAGAGGATACCGATACTTCACAGTTAACTTGTTCAATTCACGGTAGTTGATGCACATACGGAATGACCAGTCCTTCTTCTTGACAAATAACACCGGTGCTCCCCAAGGCGAGTGACTCGATCGAATAAAATCCTTCTCCAATAGTTCCTGTAACTGGGTAGATAACTCTTGCATTTCAGATGGTGCTAACCGATACGGTGTCTTTGCTACCGACATAGCTCTGGGAACCAACTCAATACGAAATTCCACCTGCCGTGGAGGAGGCAAACCAAACAAGTCATCAGGAAATACATCTGGGTAATCCCGCACTACAGGGATATCTACCAATTTTTGCTCCTCTTCTTTCTTTTCCACCACATGAGCCAGAAAAGCGTAGCACTGTTTTTGTAAACTCCGATGTGCTTTCATGAAGGAAATAAGCTTTAAGTTTCTTCTTGATCGTTCTCCTTGAATTCTGAGTACTTCTCCGTCTAACATAGGGATTCGTACTACCTTGTCCCGACAGACAATCTCAGCTCCGTGTTTCGCCAACCAATTAATTCCCACAATCACATCGAAACTTCCTAACTCAAAGGGTATCAAGTCTATATCGAAGGAGTGGTTCTCCAATATTATCGAGCACTTTCTAATAATCTCATCGGCCTCAACAATCCTACCATTGGCCATTTCTACAGAGTTGCTAGTTTCTAGCCAACTAGGACTCAAATCAAGCAATTGCACACACTCAGAAGATATAAAGCTATTGTCTGCTCCAGTGTCAAATAGTACAGATGCAAAGTGGTTATTGAGTAAGTGCGTACTCATGACAACATCCGGGTCCTGACGGACATCGTTGGCTCCAATGACAAAAGCGCGTCCCCGAGCCATATTCCCTTGGTTTCCCGGGCCTTAATTTCCCGCTATAGCCATCACCTGTTGCTCGTTGTTCGCTTGTTGACCCAGTGCCCGATTCATTTTGGGGCACATGTTTCTGTAGTGATCAGGGCTTCCACACTCGTAACAGCCCCTGGCATTCCTGGTGGGTTAACCGCGTTGACTGGTGTGACCATATTTGGTGTTGTTCTACAGTCTCTTAATGCCCCGGGCGTCTATAGTTCGCGCACACCCGGTACGACATAGCTGGGGGATGATGAAAGTTGCACCTATCGTATTTGGGGTGCGGACCCACATACTCTCTCCTGCCTTGGGTCACGAGCACAAAATTTCTAGTTGTCTTGGCCCTTTTTTCGAATTTCCCGGCACTCGACCGGCTCGTTTCCCTTACATCTTCCTTTTCTCTGTTCCCCTGGCCAATACCCCTATTCTCACCATCTCATTAGTTAGAGCGCAAGCCTTTAGAATTGTGCTGTGGATAGTAGGAGGAGCAACTGTGGTTACCATTGCCTGGGTTTATGGCGCAAGTCCCCAAATATACCTCTCTATCCTTTTTGATTCCGGGGTGACCAGATGCGGAACCAACCTTGCTAGCTCGTGAAAACGACCGGTGTAAGCCGCGTGCCCAGCCCCCACCATAGCATGATTCCAGAACTCATGCTAAAGTTTTTGCATCTCGTTGAGAGGACAGTACTCCTCGGTGATTTGGGCTTTGAACTCAGCCCACGACATTTTCATCGCCGATTCTCTTCCTCTAGCCTGAATCTAGGTGTTCCACCAAGTTAGAGCCTTGCCCTGTAGTGAGCATGTGTCATACTTGATCCTTTGGCTGTCGAGGCATTCGCAGATGTCAATCACTGCCTCCATCTTTTCAAGCCATCTAGTCAGGGCTATGGCTCCACCTTTGCCATCAAACACTCTCGGTTTACAAGCTACAAATTCCTTGTATGAACATCCCCGTCTAGCATTCACAACCCCGGTTTCATTAGCTATCCCAGTTTCATTACTGGCTGTACCGCCATTCCCGGTCTCCTGATTACTTTCATTCCCAGTCGGGTTCCCATTATCCTCGTTATCATTGCCACCATCCCCGTGGGGGTGGTAATTCTGAAGAGCATCGCTCACATGGGCCACGATCGTCGAAATCAGTGCGGCCAGTTGTTGGGCAATTAAGGCTGCCATATAAGAGTTTCATGTACCTTGATTGTCGTTGGTGGGACCATCGCTTGTTCTTGGTGCTCTACCTCTGCCCCTCGGTAACTCTTCAAGGCAGCATGTTCTAATCATAAGAATAGTAAATGCATAAGTTTTAACCATTGCAAGGCACATTATCCATGTCACATTAAGGTCTAACATTCGGGTTAATACCATACTTATGGTTGTCACACATCGTATACAAATCGTGTAATTCTCACACCATGTATAGGTAATGTCCAAACAGTAGTTCATCATAATAATGGCATATCCATGCATGAAATCAAGTTTAGTCTAGCGTAGGTTGCTTATTTCCTCCTCTCTCGAGGTCTAAGACATAACCTCCTCGGGGTAAAATCCCAGTGTCTAAGGTCAAGCGCAATAGCATGATCTATGAAGATCTCTTCGGGTTCAATACCTGGATTGATAAAAAACATGGTGCACAGAGGGAAATGGAAGATCCGATAGGAGCATCCCATAAAAAGTGAGCACAAGGGCTCCCTCACACGGTGAAAAGATCACGAAACAGATAGATAAACAACTCAAGTAATGAGGAACACGTATGAGATATAAAATGCACACAACCCTGGCATGCAAATCTACATGAAGGTTCCTAGGTTATAGTGTAGGTCAAGTGCATTGTCGAATTCTCTATAACCAATGGCTCTGATACCAGTCTGTCACACCCCCGCTAGGAGCGGAAACACGGGGATGTAATGAGACGGGAATCGTCATAACACATGGTAAGTGATAGAGATGCAATATAATAAATGATAACAAGTGTGTCATGACGACACCCGACAACAAGGGGATTTGTGTATTTTTTAGTCAATGTTCATGACAACATAGCCATAAGCATACGCAACCAAATGATCACACAAATACGGAAATCAACACTGTAATGTATTTTTTCCACAACCCGGGAACAAGTAACAAAAGGGTAATTGTTGATTAAAACAGACTACATCAAATGTTTTCAAAATGACAAGTTAGCCACAAAATGCATCCTAGGGTCTCCACTAAGGCAGCACACCTAGATCTTTAGCTAGCATGATCACATGAAATGATATGCTCAAAATGGTCAACAAAATTATTGGTGAGCTCGTAGGTTTAAAAGTAAATATGTAATTGATGTTGTATAAAGTTGTTGCAGAATACAGTTATAAGTAAGCAAAATCACATGACATGAGCTTTACATCCAAACTTAACGACGTACAGAAACAATTTTGTTGGAATATATTCGCCCAAGGCCCGTTCCTGGCATATGTTGGTACTAACTAGTATACCAACACGAGGGTGGGGGTGTCAACCCAAGTAGTACTACCAATACCTATCCGTCGGTTCCCACACTGGAATTAAATGGTTGTAAGAAAGAACCGCAAAGCAGACTCACGCATGTATGAGATAAGTACTCACAAAACAGTAGCACGTTGATTCTAAGTATGTAAAATGTATGTATGTTCTACAACATAGAAGACGGGCGAGCATACTTTTCCCCCAAGTTTGTAAATGATTGAAAAGTTGTATAACCATGAAAAGGGGCCATGAAACTCACATGTTAAGTGGTAAGTATGAATGATCAAAGTTCCCGACAGTTGTATGCAATGAACAGTCAAACACCTATTGACAGTTAATGTTTAGCATAAATGACGTATATAAAGCATATAGTAATGTTTGGTTGGTTCGGGTTGTATCGGTTCGGTCGTGGGTAACACACACACAAGCGGACACACGTATCAGACCTTATGTGGATCCAAGTACTAAGAGTAGTCATCATTCCTAATGACATCCGTATAAAGATCCCATTCTTATAAAAGATAGTACTTGTTAAATATTTGTAGTCCCAAATGGGTTATCAACAATTGTAAGAAGTTAGGTTGATTTAAATTGAAATAGTATGTGCATGTTGATAGCGTTGACTTTAATCTTTGTGGTCAGGCAATGACACTTTTACTGATGTTACCTCATCATCACATGACATTCAAGAAGGAAATTCACACACACAACACCATCAGTCACACAACAGGACCATACGCTCGACTCAACACTCCATTCATACGAATCAACCTTCAATCATACGAATCAGCTTCATTGGCACAATTGAACCTTCATTCGTACGACTGGCATTCAGTCGTACCACACAACACCCAATCGCACGACTTAACCTCCATACGCACGAATCAACTTTCATTCATACGAATAAGCTTCCTTCATACAACTGAACCTTCATTCGTACGATTTGCCTACAGTCGTGCGATACACGCACAGTCGCATGCATTCATTCGGTCGTAGGACTCAATCGCACACCACATTCATCCGCATTGACTCAATCGCACATAACATTCGATCGCATGGCTCAGTCGCATGACATTCCCAGTCGCACGACTTAGTCGCCCAAATGACCCAGTCGCATGACTCAGTCGCACGACTCACCCAGTCGCACGGCTCAGTCGCATGACAGACCCAGTCGCCTGAACTGCAGGTTCGTGATTGCTAAGTGCAGAGCAACCTTCGGCTGCCCTGAGCATGGGTTTTAGACAACAAGGACTTCCAGAATCACAAAACAAACACACACAAACAAGAAGCACACTCAGAAAGACACCACACGCACCCACACGACCTCTCGTTTTCGGGTTGACCCGAACACCCAAAACCCTAGAAATGGACAGTAGTAAAACGAGCAAGAAATGGACAACCAAGGTTGTCTACCTGTAAGGATGGAGTAGACTAGGTTGTAGATGACGTCTAGACGATGAAAATGAGACGAAATGGAGTGTTTTTGGTGCAAAAGTGAAGAAGATGGGTGATGAAGAAGAAAGTGAAGACGAAGTGAAGAAGATGAAGAAAATGGCTGGGAATGGGGTTTTTATACCCATCCCAAGTTGTAAAATGGCACATTTAGACCCTGCACTTAGCCCCAAGTTCCCCAAAGTTTGTTTCAATTGAAAACGACTTTTAGCCTGTTGTTATATCAATGTTAAAAGTGTGTTTAATGGTAATTGATAACTTAAAATGGTTTTATTAATGACAATGGTTATAATTAAAAATGATATATTTGGTGATAATGGTGATGAAATTTATAAAAGGTTTAGGCTTAGCACGCATTCACGAAGGAAGTACAGGCACAACGGTAATAAAGCAAACATGATTTCTATAACAGGAGTTCATGAAGAAGAGGAAGAATAATCAAGAATAATTCGATGGTTAATTATGTTGTTTGACGGACCTTAAGGTGACGGATGTCACACTTAAGAGGGTGAGATCTTATATCAAGAGCTTGGAATGCTCTTATACCAAATGCAAGACCGGTGAAGGGTGGTCACTTACAACACAACAACACAAAGAGGAGAGTAACTTGTCTAATCAAATAGTTAAACTGTATTAACCACAAGAAATGATACTAAGAACACAAGTGAATAAGAGATGGAACAAGATAGAAAAATACACAAGGAGATGTTTTTAAGATTGTAGTATATTTCTTTCTCAAGTTCTATTACAAGAGTAACAAAGCATAAAAGAAAGTTACAAGTACTTGAGATACATATACCATATCCTACAGTCGGCCATACTATTAAAGCGAGCTGGATACAATTGACTAGACACAAACAAAATCAATTGTAGAGTCAAAACGCAGATTTCCTTTTGACTTGTGACTATGACATGCCATAACTCACATCCTAATATATTACAAAAAGGATAAAGTACATGAAGTAGAAAGTTATAGACTCAAGACCTCAATGTATAGTTACTAAAAGCGTGGACCTTTTCACAAACTCATGAAAGTTGGTAGCTTTACATAGTTGCAGCAGAAAGGGGTCCAGCTTTATGTAAAGAACTTTGTCTCTAAAGAAGAAATCTGTCTTCAAGTGTTGGTTTTGGAAGACTTTGTCTATGAAGCTTCGGAAGACTTCATCTTTGGCTTCGGAAGATTTCACACTTAGAATATTTCTGTTGCTTATGTGAAACTTCCAAAGCATTCTTCTTCAATGCACTTGTGCATGCATGCAGGAGACTTTAAGTGTTTGAGTTGCATCAACCTTAACTTATAATCCTTACAGAAACTTACCACAACTTTCATTAGTAGACACAAAGGCTTCAGTAGAGCTTGTCTCTTGGAATAGACTTCCTTGGATGTAGCTCTACCTTGGTGTCTCAGGTAAGGTGATGAAAGGGATTTTTTGTGAGTTTTCAGGGTAGTAGATAAGATGATGTTATGGTTCTTTACTATCCATTACAACCATATAATGGCTGGAATCTATTGATTGCTAGAAGAGTTTCATGATGGATTTTGCATGTTCATCTCCATCTGGTGGCCAATAAGAATACCATACAAGTCTATGAGAGTAAGAGTAGAGAGATTTTCAGTTCTCTTAATGGCCACATGCTAGTGAGTCCATTGGCTGGGAAGAGAGAACATGAAATTATTTATCTCATGTTTTACTCCAACAACCATGATAGTATCTACAATCTTAATATACCTAAAGTATTGTTGAATCATAGTTTCACATGACTTGCAGGAAAAGTTCTCAAATTGTCGCTTCATGAGGTCTTTCTTGGGTTCTTTTACTTCCCCAGACCCCACATACATAATCTTCAGTGCATTCTAAAACTACTTTGTAGTTTTGCACTTCTTAAAACCTTTGTATATAGAGTTTGAAAGAGTAGTTTGGAGAGCGGTCATGGCTTTCTAATCTACATCAGTTTTCTTCCAATCTTCCTTATAGTAGTTAGCCATTTCCTTTGGAATCATCCCACCTCTAGTAGAGGCTTGAGATGCTTGGGATATGAGGTCCTTCAACAATAGATGTCCACATTATACTGTCTTGAGACTTCATGAACCCTCCTTACATTGGCGTCAAGTATCAAAGTCGTCAATAGTGATCTGTATAGACTTTTTCATTGTTTTAATTTCGGTATCAACCTTCATGATAACAATTTTCAGAGGAATTCTCAGAGCCAGTCATCTTCATAACCAAGCACAAGCTTTCACTCCAACAATAACCAACAATAGTATCATCATCAACAACACCAACAAGCTTATCAGAATCAGCCTCAACTGACTAGCAAGATGGAGTATGTGATTGGAGCCTGTACGTAGAGGAAGTATAGCCTCAATTCCAGAATCATGCACTCATGGCTCACATCATTGATGGTCTATATCCCATGCCATCTGAGGTAAAATCTAACCTTTGTAATGATAAATACATTACTAAACTGCAAGGTTATTGAGAGCACAATCATAAACTGGCTGATAAAATAAAAGAAGAAAAGATCAAGTCAGAGATGCTTAAGAGATAAATAAAAGGCTTTGAAATCAAAATTAAATCTCTCGTCTCTGATATTGAAAAATTGCATAGGGAGAAGTACACTCTTGCAGCTGAGAATGAGCATCTAACTAAAAAGTTAGCTCAATCAAAAGCTAAACAAACACTTACTGAAGTGAAACTCAAAAAGTTTCATTTATCTTAAGTCAAGTTGCAAGAGATGCTTGATTCACAGAAGGATCCCAAGGATTTTTCTAGGATTGGGTATAACTCTTGTCCTCCACCCTACAATGACAACTACACTGACATGCCTATATCGGTTACACTCAAAGGGAAAATTGAACCTAATACTATTGAACCAAAAAAAAATAGTAAAACAAGTCATAAATCCACAAAACAAACCAAATGTTTACATTGAAATAAATGAGGAGAAAATCAAATTGGGTCACCCAATTAAAATCAAGGAGTGTTCATACAAGACAGTGATTATCCTCAAACCAACAAGCCTAATCAAGGCCATTGTCCCTGTTAAAAATTTATACCAGCAGTTTAAAAAAGAAGGAAGAAATTTGTGAAATCAGTGAAACCTTGTGTTGAAAGCAGTTTTGTTAATGAGATTAGATCTCTACAAAATTCAAGCAAATCAAACAAGGTTTCACTACAAAAGAAACACAAGTGGCTCCTGTTGATGAGCCAAATCAAGAGGAAGAACCAGCTGCTTATGATCAGCAAACTGTTGATGCGCAAGTTGCCAAAAGGGATGAAGGACAAAGGTCAGTGTCACCCCAAGTAGATGTAGGGGGTGATATTCCTACTAGACCTTCTGTTTATTATGTTGATATGACCTCACCATTTATGCCCACACCAATACCTTTACCCCAAAGAACACCACTACCATCACCCCAAAGAACACCATTACCATTACCTCACAGAACACCAATCTCATCACCACAAGCATAGCCCATCATTTCTCCACATATATGACCAATCTATCACTCACCCATATCACCTTCTCAAACGTCTCCTGTTACTACTAAGCCTGATGAGTTTGGTGATTCTGCCAGATCTTTAGAGAAATCCAAATCATCATTTGATGAGGAGGATCATCCAAGCCAGATGCCTATAAGGAAAGTTGCTTCGGAGGTATTGCATCAAAAAGTTATGATGAATAAGGAGTCAACAAGCCTGATGAAAAGGATTAATTGATTACAGAACTACTACAAAAGGTAGCCAAGATGGAAGGACTACTTAATAGAAGATCTAGTATTTTTCAAGATAGACTTCTGGAACTGGATGAGAAAGAAAAGAAGTTGAATGAAATGAAAGAGAAGTATGAGTCTGAAAAGAAAGAAAAGAAAAAGGATATTGAAAAGTTAAAGGCTGCTCTGCACCAATCCAGGGATGATGAAATAAGTGGTCATTTTGACACTTTAGCTATACGGACCATTGCAATGGAAGAATAGGAAGGATGATTGAAGAGCAAGCTGATATTATTATTGACTTGCAGAACCATATAGAAAGTCTAAACAAGAGAGTATCTGTGCTGGAACTGCTTGTTGGAATCAAAAGAGAATTTGAAGCTAAAATGGGGAAAGAAGATGTGATGGAGACAAGAGAAGAGAAAAGAAAAGGAGATTGTGATAAAGAAGTTACTGCTGAAAGCTCATCAGGAGAGAGTAGTGATAACCCACCTCCTGCTAAAAAGATGAGATTCTCTAAGACTAAGAAGGCTTAAGAAACAGATGAAACAAAACAAGATGAGCCTAGCATGGAAATGGTAATTTATATGGAAAAAATAGTTGAGATTCACACTAAAGAGACATAATTCAATGACATGATCAAAGCTCTTGATAGCTTCAGTACAGAAGAATTCATTATTGATGATGACTTTTGGGACTTTATAGTTAACCAGAGGACTGTTTCTGAACCTATTGTTGTGATTCCTCAATCTCCTGTTCCTATTGAGAAGGAATTGAGCATGTAATTAGTACCTGTTGTATTACTAACTGAAGAACAAAAAGAACTTATTAGAAGACTATATGAAGAACAATAAGAGAAAGAAGAATTAGCTACTGCTATTGATGAAACATAATAATCAAAGGCTGAAAAAGTGCCTCAAGAAGCTGAACAGCTTGAAACCTCCTCTAGTCCAAGAATGCAAACATATACTAGGAGGAGGAAGTACTTATCAAAGAAGGCTAAAGGAAAAAGACCAATGGTAAAAGAAGAACCAAGTAAGAAAAAGCAAAAAGATAACCCTAGAAGCCTCGCAGCCATTTCTGAATTTTTAGAAGAGCATTAATAGGCTGAAGCTTAAACGAAAAAGAAGGCCGACTTTGTAGATCTAGAAGGAGAAATTGAGGGTGGCTATGTGGTTGATGAACGAATAGATGTTGATAGCCCTATGAAGGAGAAGAAATCAATACAAGAGATGGTTGAAAAGGCCTAAACTGACGACCTAATGGTGAAAGCCATGTTTTTAATTAATCATGGATATGACCTTATGAAGTATTTAGGATGACTTATAAGGGAATGAAGGCAGAGGAAGAAAAACTAAACAAGCTGTTGGACCTCACTTATGAGACTGAGTATGAAAAGACTCTTTCTTCCAAAGCTCCATTGTTCAAATCATCCTCCAAGCCAAAATAGACCTCCACTCCTCATTCATTATATCCTGATCCCTATAGCATGTCTAATAGGAAAATAAAGGACTATCTTTCTATTCAAGGGTTTACAAGGAGAAAGCTAGGCAATATGAAGACTAATTCCTTAAAGGCTATCATCCTTAGGTTGAATAATAAGAAGAAAGAAAGGATAAATAAACTAGAAGAGGAGATTACCAGTAAGAAACGAAGAACCAAACAATCAACATAAGAAATGCAGCTTACCCATAGAGACCATGACTCTTTAGCACCGGTTTTGCATAGATATCCTGAGTGGTTTGTAGAGTCTTCACAATTCAAACTTCAAGAATGACTCACCATTATAGCAATGATTAAAGGTGTATCTACTCCCAAAGGCAATACTGATCAGAAGATTATTTCTTGGAAGTATGACAGTGACAGGAACATGTTTATGGGGAAAGGATTTCAGGGTTGGTGCAATTATTCATAGAGTACTCTTCTCTTGTGAATGCCCTAGAAATCCATGATCTGAAAGAAGTAGCCAATTTAGAGTTGATAAATCATAAGCCTATGTTTAGGGGATATGAGTTTGAAAAAATTATAAGAATGTTTAAAAGAACAGACAACTTCAAATATCTTAAGGCTATTTGCTTGAGGAAAGATAGATCCTTCATCAACCCCTAGAGACGAGAAGAACTAAGTTAGCAGAAAAAGTTGTGTTTCCAGAGCTAAAAGTGAAACCAACTAAATCATTAAAAAGAAAGATGGTGGTTGGAACTCATTCCTCCACACCAATCTCAAATGTTTATTATGATGAAAAGACATATGAGTTGGTAATTGAGAGAAGATAGGGAGGAAAGGAAGGTGCAAGATTAGATTATTTAGTGGATATGAGGTGATATTACTAGATGAATCCTATAATCACTACATATACACCAGAGATTGGTTGAAAATGACTTATGATAAAATCATTGCCAAAAGAGAAAAGAGAAAGAAGAAGAAGACTCCTCTGAAATTGGGGAACGTTGTGAAGCTAGAGGTTGATGTGGATGTAGCTTTACTAATACATAGAGATTGGTTGTCTACTGTATCTATATGGGAACTGATTTCTCTCAAGAAACTACCCATAAAAGCCATCTACACTATGAGTCAGATGAAGATTCATGTGTTGAACAAAGAGAAGATGTCTGATGCAAAGGACTTTGTCAACATGATAATGGCCATTTTGGATCCATCTCAAGCAAAACCTCAAATGCCTATACAAGACCCAGCATATTCTTCACACCTCAACCAGCACCAAACCATTGAAGAACATAGGCTGTACAATCCTTAGGGGGAGTATTGTTGGACCCTGAAAGGATCATACATGCCAATTCAATTGGTGAGTTGATGGTTGTTCAGCTAGTAATCCCACAAGTCCAAGTACTAATGCGGATGAAGAGTCTACATAAAGATAAGTTTTGGCTAACCATATTTGTATATGTGGAAGACATAAAAAATGCCAACAAGTGATGTTCTTCTGCATTAACAAATTGGATAGCCTAAAAGAGATGTTGACAAGTATCTAACATCCGCATTAACCATGTGGATGCCCTGCAAGAATGCGCATAAGTATTTGTTCATCCGCATTAGTCAATGCGGATGAGCAACACTAATGCTGAAGACAAAAAAAGAAATGTTAATCAAGTTCAACACATCCGCATTAGTCAATGCAGATGAACAAAAGAAATGTTGATAAAGACTTAGACTAGTTCTGATGTATAGGTGAGGGTAGTTTAGTCATTTTGTTAAGGAATCTTGTCAGCCTATAAATATAATAGAAATCTCATATGTGTGGTGATTGTTGATGGACAATCAAAATATTTTTGCTTTGTCACATGTCCTCAAGGTGTTTAATTACTGTTAATGCTTATACCCTAGCATTCATTGTAATCAGTCACCTTCAATAATCCAAAGTTCATTTGTGAGTATTTCTTGCATTCAATGTTTCTTGATTGTTGATTCCGCCATACAATCATTAACTCAATCATCATATTCGATCCTTGTGAGAATATTAGTCTCACAACCTAGTCAATTGGTATCAGTGCTGTTGGTTGCTTGATTTATCTAGTTTTCAGATCTTATTTCATCTTTAATATTGTTAAGAACAACGAAGAAAAAAGAAAAATGAAGAACAAACTCCATGTTCATCAAAACCTATCTGTTCATGCCCAAAATCAGTAGAAAAACCACAATCTGTTCAACTATGGTAAGATTTGAAGAATCGGGAACATGTTCATGATTATTCTTTCAAAATTCGATGCAATTGAACAAGATTATCATCAAAAAAAAAGAAAAAAACCCGTTTGTTTTACTCAAATCAAGAAGAAAAAATCATCATATCTGTTCTAGAAGATTCACCATTCAATTATTAACTCAGTCATTATATTCTATCCTTATGAGAATCTCAATCTCACTAACCTAGTCCATAACCAATGGCCGCAAAGGTGGCTTCTAGAACCCCCTTTTACTTGTTTTAAACTGTTTTGGGGCTGGAAATGCATGCATGTTAATTTTTGTAAAATGGGTTTCATACCCGTACGTGTTTTTGTGTGTATGTCGTGAGTGGGGTTTGATTTTGGGCTATGTATGTGTTTGATGATGTTATGACTCTTTTCTAAACTTAGAATGTATGATTTGAGCTTATCATGATAGGTGTGTTTTTGGGGACGAATTATGATGTTAAGATTGGAATTAGACTCCCATAAGCGCCTAAATAATGGCTTATGCGCCCAACTGAAAATAACTGCCTAACTGTCCCATGCGCCCAAAACCTCAGTGCCCAAATAGTACTCATTGCCCTAGAAATGGCTGAAATTGACTATTTGTTCATACGCCCGGCACTCATGCCCTGCATAGGCCCCATGCGCCAAATTGCCGGTAATAGACTAAGGGTGTGTGTTACTCATGCCCCCCAATAGTGCCAATGCGCATGAAAGTAGCCCTTCGCCTATAAAGTTCCCCCTGCACCTGAAAGGCCATTGCGCCTGCATAATGCCTCAAATGCCGACATAGTGTTCGCGCCTAAACACTTCGAATATTTTCTGATTTTGGGGAAAAGGTAACATGTAGGCTTTGACTTGGATGTTTGTTGGACCAAAAGAACCAATGAGCCTGATCAGAGAAACCTCTAAGTCCCACAGGACATCACAACAGCTGAAGAAGACCTGATCAGCTGTTCTACAAAGTCTGAAGAATACAACTGCTGAAGTATTTCTGAAGTACTGAAGACAAAGACTGACAACAGCTGAAGATCTAAAGTCTGAAGACTTCAACAAGTACTGAAGACAAAGACTGAAGATCAACAGCTGAAAGACAAAGTCTGATGTTCAAGTACTGAAGACATCAGCTGATGCTAACAGCTGATGACAACAGCTGAAGAGGGCTTCTTCAGTTGTTGTGATGGTTTTTCTTCATCAGTAGTTTTCTTTTCCTTTCAGTAGTTTGTTTACTTTTCAGTAGTTTTGTTTCCTTTTCAGTACTTGTAAACAACTGAAGAGGTTGTTCTTCAGTTGTTGTAGTATCAGTAGTTTTATGTTTTTCAGTAGTTGTAAATAGATGTTTAACACTTAGGAACATTTGTAAGAAGATGTCAGTTGTTGACATCTTCAGTAGTTGTTAAACATCAGTAGTTATAAAACGGTTACATGTCACTTTCAAGTGACATCAGCCTACGTCATTCTTTCCTTTATAAGGAAGGATGACTCACCTGTAATCGTGCCATTGAGGCCGACAATCTTAATGCAATATTCCTTTTGTCAGATATTCTCTCTCTATAACAAAATTCTTTTATCGTTTTATATCGAATGTTCTTGCTTGAATTTGTCTAATTCTGAGCTATTCCGCTGCTATATTTGTTCAATCGATTAAACCAAGAGCTGAGATCCTAACAAATGGTATCAGAGCAGGTTAATCATTGATCGATCTAACAATTGATCATTGAAACTGTTCAATCGCTCTAAGTTTGATCGAATTAGCAAATTCGCAAGGATCTGTTATAGAGATTGAGAGTGTATCGCTTCTGGCCGTTTTATTTGAGGTTCTGTGTGGTTCTGAGCTAAATTTATTGTGATTTTACTTGAATCTGTCTGATTTCCACAATGACTACTTCTTCGAATGATCCTTTCAATACTGGATCCTCTACCAAGCCTCCGATCTTGGTGAGGAATGAGTATAACATTTGGCAGAGAAGATTGCTCCATCACCTGTCTGTCAATAGCTCAGGTTGTTGGACATCTGTGGTACATGGACCACATAAGCCAATGGTGAATGATCCGGAAACAAACCAGTTGGTTCCAAAGAAGAAGGAGCAATACTCCGATGAGGACAAGAAGTTGTTTGAAATCGATGCAAAAGCCCATGGAATTTTGGCTATGGCTATTCCTAATGAGATTTACTCTGGGCTTCTGCATTGTGAGTCTGCTCATGACCTCTGGAAAGCCATCAAAGAACAATTTGGTGGTACTGATGAGGTTTTAGCAAACAACAGGGAAATCCTCGCCCAACAATATGAGACTTTCTCTCATAGAAAGGGTGAGACTCTGACTCAACATTTGAGCGGTTTTCATGTTTAATCTCTGAATTGAAAATGGTTAAACATGAATATACCAGGAGTCAGATGAACCATAGATTCCTAAGATCACTGCCTGAGAGATGGAACACATACCATTGTTCTACGCTCAAATGCTGATGTTGATCGCCTATCTCTCACCCAACTTCATGGAAACTGCTTACATTCGAGAGAGAGATAGAGCAGAAAAGGAAATTGGCTTCATCTGGCAAGCTTACTGAGGATTTTGTCCAAGGGAACACTGCCCTGATTGGACATCAAGAGTCAGAATATGCGTCATCTGAAAGCCAGTATGATGAGCATATTGATTTCTCTACAAACACTTCTGAGCCTGCCTTTGTGTGTTGATAGTTATTCTGCTGGTAGTAATAGTGACAATCTATGTTTCATCATGGATGATCTCAAGGGGATTGCTGATGATGACTTAGAAGAGATGGATATTTTGAGCCAAATGGCCTTGATAAATATCAGATCTCAGAAGTTCTACAAAAGAACTGGAAGGAAATTCCCAGGACTCTCTGGCAAAACCAAAGTTGGTTTTGACAAGAGTAAGTTGAAGTGCCATAAATGCCACAGGCTTGGACACTTTGCAAGAGAATGTAGATCATCTGGATCTAACTCTCCTGCACCTTTTGTGACTTTCCCTGGCAATAGTCAACAAAACAGAGGGCAACAACCTGTCAATTCTGGTTATCATCATCAACCACAATCTCCTGCATATTTTGTTCCACAGGGGCCAATGCCATATCCATACCCCTGCTATTACATGCCACAACCAGGCCAGGTTCAAGCACCCACTGCTCAGCAACCACATGCACTCCCTGAGCCTCAACCATCCCAATCTCATCAACCTAATCAACTTCAACAACACAGCTTCTTCACACCAGGAGTTGTTGACTGGAGCAGCTTACCAGATGATGTGTCTGGTAATGAACAACTGTTCTCAGGTGCTGGTCAACATGGTGGTGAGCATCCTTTTGGAAATCTAGCTCTCATGACTTTGGAATCCTCTGATGGATCATCCTCAAGTACCTCTTCAACACAGGTATCACAGGTATCCTCTGAGGCTAAGGCCAAATTATGTTCTGAAACTTGCATAGCAGCATTTGCCTCTATTAGAGAAGCAAATGTGGCTTTAATCAATAAAAATGTAGAGCTAGAACAAATAATTTCCAAAAATAAAGCTGAGTTTGAGTCTGTGCTGAAAGAGAAAACTGATGAGATTTATAAATTAAAATGCCAAATCTCTGATGATAAGGCTAGGGAGGATGTACTCTTAGAGAAGTACAAAGACCTCAAAGATACTCTTGCTGTCACCCAAGTAGAGTGTGATCGATGGGTACAATCTTGCAAGGGCTTTGAAATGCTTCTTAGTAAGCAAACAGCTTCCAATGTGAAGTTTGGAATTGGTTATAATCACACTGCTCCTCCTACAGATTTTGCTTCAAGAGCAGGAGTAGAATCTGATGGAGAAAGTAATGACCAATCCACCTCATCATGTGATTCACTACTTGATAAAGCACCATCAGTAGTTGAAGTCAGTAGTAATCCCTCTGTGAACCTATCAGCTGATATTGATGGTTCAACTGCTGACACTCACATGATCAATGAGTTGATCAACCCAAGTGTTATCCCTAGAAGTACTGAGGGTACTGGAGAGCAGGGGATAACATCTGGAGTTCAAATCCCAATACTGACAGCACTAAAGAGAAGAAAACTGTCAGTAGGAAGGATTTGAAGCCTACTAAGGAGGTGACAAGAAGGCAAAAAGTGCTTCTAAACTGCTGAAGAGCAAGTCTTCAGTAGTTTCATCTTCTTCAGTTGATGATCAACAGAAGATGAAGAAGAAACCATGTGAAATATGTGGTCTATTCAATCATCTCACAGATGATTGTTGGTACAAAAAGGGATCCAAACTCAAACAAAAGGAGAAAATTAAAGAAAACTTGGCTAAAATGAAAACTGAGTTTGAGTCCAAGTTTGTACCAGCAGCATCAAATCCTGTTACTCCTATGTCCAAAAAGAAATCTAAAAGGGAAGGAGTGCAACAGGCAACAGCTGAGGTTGCTCAAAAGAAGATGGTGCAACACAAGAACTCATCATCAAACACCAATACCAATGTGTCTGAAGAGCTGAAAGCTCTTTCCCAGAATCAGACACAGCTGGTAATGATGGTTCAACATCTGTTGGGAAGAGTTAACCAACTTGATGGCCCTGTGTTGAAACCCCAGAAAAGGAGATCCAAGCCAAAGGATTCCTCTTCTACACCATCTCCTTCACCTCAAGCTATTGTGCCCAATAAACCTGTTAGTTTACCATCTATTGATGAACCAGGCCCAAAACCAAAAAGGTTTGGGTCTCCAAAACTAACTGATTTTTATTAATGCAGGTTTCTTCAACATGCCAAAGTAGCATCTGGTATGTAGACAGTGGGGGATCTATGCATATGACTGGGAACAACTCACTTCTTAATGACTACTCTCCAGGAAGGAAGGTTTTGTTTCCTTTGGCAATGATGCAAGAGGTTACATCATCGGGAAGGGCTTTGTTTCCAATGGGGAAATAAGGTTTGATGATGTCAACCATGTGGAAAATCTCAAGTATAACCTCTTGAGTGTCAGTCAATTGTGTGACAAAGGCCATGTTGCCCTTTTCACAAGCCAGAACTGCAGGATTCTGTCATCCAAAGTTCTGAGTTTGATTGACAAGGTATTGGATGCTCACACTCTCCTGAAGGCCAACAGGACAGGAAGTGTATGCCTTAGATCTTTCCAAGAAAATAGATCTCAAAGGCCATCCTTGCCTATTTTCCAAGGCCTCTCCTCAAGAATCTAATCTATGGCATAGAAGGCTGGGACATGTTAACTTCAAGAACATGAATCAGCTGATACACCATAGTTTAGTAAGGGGAATGCCTATGAAGGAGTTCAAGTGTGAAAACAACTGCACTGCTTGTTTGAAAGGAAAACAGCACAAGGTTTCATTCCCACCTATTGAAGAACCAAAGTCCACTGCCTGCTTACAACTTCTTCACATGGATCTCTTTGGTCCTGTGAGAGTGATGAGCATGGCAAGAAGAAATACTGTCTGGTAATTGTGGATGATTACTCCAGATTTGTATGGACTTTCTTTCTACATTCAAAGGATGAAGCTGCACAGAAGATCATAAACTTTGTGTTGTATGCTGAGAAGCAGTATTCCCTCTCAGTCAAGTGTATTAGAAGTGACAATGGAACAGAATTCAGGAACAATACACTTGATGAGTTCTACCTTTCCAAGGGAATAAAGAGGCAGTTTAGTATTCCAAGAACTCCTGAACAGAATGGAGTTGTGGAGAGAAAGAACAGGACCCTCATTGAAGCTGCAAGGTCTATGTTGGCTGATTCTGGACTGCCATTGACCTTTTGGGCTGAAGCTGTCAACACAGCATGCTATGTGCAGAATAGAGTGCTAATAAATCAGAGGTTGATGAAGACTCCATATGAAGTTCTACATCATTTGGCCCCTCTCATTTCATTCTTTAGAGCATTTGGGTGTCCCTGTTTCATTCTCAACACAAAGGATCAGCTCCAGAAATTTGATCCTAAGGTGGATGCAGGGTACTTTGTTGGTTATTCATCAACTTGCAAGGCATACAGAGTCTTCAACTGCAGAACAAAGATGGTTGAAGAGACTCTACATGTCAAGTTCAATGAATCTCCAAAGGACAAGATTCCACAAAGCCCTGTGGAGCTCTTTGATTTGGACATACTGCAATATGTTCCTTATCAATCTCCTGCTGTTGCTCCTGTCAACAGTTCACCACCTGGTGTTACTGCTGAAGATGATGATGATAGTAGTAATCACCTCTTCAGGTTTAGTGACCAACTGCCTGAGTCCTCTAAACCTGATGCTCCTGTAGCTCCAGCAGCACCATCCACAACAAATGCTGATGAGATTTCTGCATCCTCAACTTCATTTGAGTTGCCACCATCTTCATGGTTTCAAGAATCTGCATCAACATCTGCTGCTGCTGAAGGTCCTACAAACACTTGCACAGATTTGATTGTTTACCAAGAGCTGAAAAATCACCCAATGTCTCAAATCCTTGGTGATATCAATGCTGGTGTTTCAACCAGAAGCCAGTTGTCCAATTTCTGCTTCTATGCTCTCTTCATCAGTCAGCTAGAGCCAAAGAACTATCATGTAGCTTTGAGAGACAATGATGGGTTGAAGCCATGCAGCTTGAGCTTCTTCAGTTCAAAAACAGCAAGTGTGGGAGCTTGTTCCTCTACCCCCAGGTAAGTGTGCAATAGGCACTAAATGGGTGTTTAGGAATAAAACTGATGAAAATGGGCTAATTGTTAAGAACAAGGCCAGACTGGTTGTGCAGGGGTTTGCACAAGAAGAAGGTATTGATTATGATGAAACCTTTGCCCCTGTAGCCAGACTGGAGGCAATTAGATTGTTTTTAGCCTATGCTGCACTCCACAATCTTAAAGTTTTTCAAATGGATGTCAAAAGTGCTTTTCTATATGGTAACATAAAAGAAGAAGTTTATGTGTGTCAACCACCAGGCTTTGAGGATAATAAGCACCCAGAATGGGTATATAAGCTTGATAAAGCTCTTT
Source organism: Flaveria trinervia (assembly GCA_025506515.1). Classification (NCBI taxonomy): domain Eukaryota; kingdom Viridiplantae; phylum Streptophyta; class Magnoliopsida; order Asterales; family Asteraceae; genus Flaveria; species Flaveria trinervia. Next base: position 88,513,524 of record CM046444.1, on the reverse strand, counting down.
ATGGGTTGAAACAAGCACCTAGAGCCTGGTATGAGACCTTATCAAACTTTCTTCTACAGAATAATTTCACTAGAGGCTCCATAGATAAAACTTTATTTATTAAGAAGGTGGCATAAGCACTTGTTCAAATAAGTTGACATATTATATTTGATGATTATATTTGCATCTGATCCCCAATTGTGTGAGGAATTCCAAAACTTAATGCAACAGAAGTTTGAAATGAGTGCAATGGGAGAATTACAGTTCTTTCTAGGTTTGCAAATCAAACAAAAAGCTGATGGAATTTTCATTCATCAGTCTAAATACACAAAAGATCTTTTGAATAAGTTTGATTTACAAAACTGTAAACCCTGTTCTACTCCCATGTGCAACACCACACAATTGGATGTTGATCAGAAAGGTAAAGCATTGATGAAACTCTTTACAGATGTATGATTGGTTCCTTGATGTATTTAACAGCTTCTAGACCAGATATTATGTTTGCTACATGTGTTTGTGCTAGATTTCAGGCTGCACCTAAGGAGTCTCATCTGATTGCAGTCAAGAGGATCTTTAGATATCTGCAAGGTACACAATCTCTAGGCTTATGGTATTCCACTGGACATTCTTGCAAATTAGTTGCTTTCTCTGATAGTGACTATGCAGGGTGTAAGTTGACCAGGAAATCAACTTCTGGTGGATGTCAATTCCTAGGCAACTGTTTGATTTCTTGGCAGAGTAAGAAACAAACATCTGTTGCTACATCCACTGCTGAAGCCGAGTACATTGCTGCTGCAAGTTGTACATCCCAAGTACTCTGGCTTCAGAATCAACTTTTGGATTATGGCATTACAGAGACTAAGACTCCATTATTAATGGATAGTGCTTCAGCTCTTTGCATTGTCAAAAATCCAGTCCAGCACTCTAGGACCAAACATATAGAAATTAGACATCATTTTATAAGAGATTGTTTTGAAAAGGGTCTAATTAATCCTATGTTTGTGCCTAGTGCTGATGAGCTTGCAGACATTTTTACTAAGCCTTTGGATAGTTCAACTTTCCACAACCTGGTGTTAAGGCTTGGTATGCTGCAGCTAGAATAAGTGACAACTACTGATGATCTCAGTAATTACTGATGATCATTGGTAACCATGTCACATAAAGTACTGATGAGTTATTTTACCCTCAGTAGTTTTTATAACTACTGAAGGCTAAATGCTTTAAGTACTGTACTTTATCTGTTCTAAACTACTGATGTAGTTACAACTACTGAAATCAGTAGAAACAGATAAGTACTGATGTCCTATGAAACAACTGAAAACAGCAAAAAGGCTGATGAGTAAGTGTTGAGGACAGTATGAAACAGCTGAAAGGCTATGAATTGACGACAACTACTGATGAGTACTCTCTCTTCAGTAGTTCACAAACTGCTGTTTCTTCATAAACAACTGAAGCAATACCATGTCTTCAGTAGTTTCACAACTACTGATGACTAACACCAAGTCTTCAGTTGTTTACAACAACTGATGGCACAAACCAGGTCTTCAGTAGTTTCACAACTACTGATGACTAATACCAAGTCCTCAGTTGTTTCAACATCTGAAGTCCAACTTGTCTTCAGTAGTTTTTAAAACTACTGATGCCTAAATCAGAGACTTCAGTTGTTTCAACGTCTGATTGTAAACACCATGTCTTCAGTTGTTTTATAACTGCTGACCACACCAATACCATCAGTCGTTTCAAACCTCTGAAAGTTAATACCACGTCATCAGTTGTTTCAAATACTGATGACTAACACCAAAACTTCAGTCGTTTCATAACCCGTACCCTATATATATCTGATCCCTCTTTCAGAGTTTTTCATTCTTTCACGACCTAAAATTTCAAAAGCTCTGAAAACTTTCACCTTCATTAATGGCGACCATGCAACTCAAGCCTCGACACAACTGTGTCGCGTACCTCACTAAATCGCCCTTCTGGACCAATTCGATAATGCTATAGATCTTATGGTCCAATCACCACTGAAAACGGCCTTCCTCCTAAATCCAATCATTTATGCCGATTCGCTACATCAGTTTTGGACGAATGCAACTGTTAATGGAGAATCTATCCATTCGTCCATCAACTCTCATAAGGTGGTCATCTCTACTGCTACCATCCGCCAGATATTACTATTAGATGATGCTGCCTACCCTGTTGGATATCCTAAGCGCCAAATTGATCTTTCATTTGGACAACATGGATATCAAGGCGATCTTAGTGCTTCGACCATCCTGAAGAAACATTTTCCAGATGCTGAACGATTGACTTTCATATGGTAAATGTTTGCCTGGCCTCGAAGACTTCTTCTTGGATCAACTGTCTTCCAGATGGCAACAGGTACTGTTCTCTATCCTTGAACAAGAACCTAAAACTTTTCTGAAATAATTTTTCTTGAAATCAAGGATATGGCCACAAAACCACTTTCTAACCGTTGGATACTATATCCTCGGTTTATAATGGCCATAATAGAGAATCAGCTTCATGCTGAGGGACTAGTTGGTCTGGGAGTCCCTGCTTTGGCTGTATTGCCGGAGGTATACTCCCGACACAACACTGACCAAACTCTTAAACAGGCTGCCAAGCTGCGCAAACCCACGCAGCTGGAACCCACAGCCTCCACTTCCACATCCAAAGTCCCCTCCAAACCCACAAAGAAGAAGCCTAAGAAGGCTACTCAGGTTGGCACCAAAGCAGGTTATCTCTACTGGAAATAACCCCCCAGTAGAGACTATGACTCCACCAACCGAAGCCGCTCAGGTTTCCTCTCAAAAGGAACCTGATGCAACCACTCAAAGGGAAGCCACACTGCTGGGATCCTCCTCACTTGAGGGGATTACCATTGAAGAGCACCACTCGTCCCGGGTGCACACTGCTTCCACACCCTCTCCTGATGCAACCGCCCCTCAAAGCCCTACAATAATTGTTGCAAAAGTGCTGACGCAGTTGCATTCCTCACCCCCCACCCAGACACCAATCACTACTGGGATAACCTCAACACCTGAGGGGGAGGATCACAATGCTTCTGTCAACCCACAGCACAGGGGTTATCATGTTCCATCTCCTGTGTAGACAAGGAGGTGCGACCTTCTGGTGAGGCTGCCACTGCCCCTGACTCAGCAAATGACCAGGATGCAGTTGGTAACATCTCTAAGACCTCACCAGCGGCAACAGCTGATGAAGGACATAGTCCTGAGGCTGGAAGTCCCCAGAACCAGAACAAGGGGCACATGCTATATTGATCTACACTCAAGGCATGTTAATCCTGACTCTGTCAGGAGGTCAGGTGATTCAGTATCAACTGATGATGACCTGAGCTTCTTCTATGATGTAGTTGCTCAAAACACCATCCTAGAGGATGAGGTTAGCAGACTCAAAGAGCTGCTGGCCAAGATGTCTCAGGATGAAAGTCCATCTGCCACCACAATACACCCACAGATGGCACCTTCTTCTGAAGGTCCCCTAACACTGAGCCAATACATACTTCCAAGCCACCAGCCTCTGCTTTTGGCACTGATTCTCAGGAAGAACCATCCTGATCAATCAGTTGCTAACCTTCAAAAATCCCTACCTCTCATCACTCCCATGATCACAGATATAGTGATCAAAGCCATTGATGAGAGGCTTCCTACAATAATACAACCCCTGGTGGAGGAGTTGGTGACCAAATCACTTTCTACTGCTCAAACCCTTGCACCCAATGCAACCAAAAAGGGGAGAGTCAGTCAGTTAAAGGAAAAAGGAAGAGGACAGATGGGGAGAAGGAGAAAGAATCAGAGAAGGTGAATGAGAGGAGTTTGACTGTTATAAGTGTGGAGGAGACTGAGTTTGATCATGAGAAGGAGAAGGAGAGTGAGAAGAGAGCTGAAGTGAATGAAAGTCAAAAAGACTTTCATGTCACATATCAAAAGGAAAAGAAAGAGAGTCTGAGAAGGAGAAGGAGCTGAATGATATGGTGAAAGAAGCTGATCCCAACCATAACCGTTCAATGGATAAAATCATTGATCAGTTATATAGGCAGGGTTTTGACATCCAACAACTAGACTCCGAGATCAGAAGGTTGGAGACAGAGGAGATCAACTCAAGATGGGCTAGTTATGATGCCTTAGAAAGAGAAAGGCTGGAGATAATGATTAGATTTGTAGCCAAATACTTGGGAAGATCTCTGATAGAAATAAGGGCCTGGACCAGGGACAACATCTTGGCAATAACCACCAAGATTTGTTCGTCTGAAGCATACTCCAAGGGTTTAGTGATTGAGGCATTAATGAAGCTGGGGTTGGGAACCGAAAAGAACTGACAAAATTTACTAAAGCCTCCCTTACAGCCAAAATGCTAAAACAGTCTGAAAAGCCTCTATCCTCAAAATCACTACCTCCACAACCCACTAAAACAATCCTTTACCCTCTAAACCAACCATCCAACCCAAAAACCAAATCCTTTACCCCCAAAACCCACTGCCAGTGATGTACCTAGACAAAAGAAAAGAAAGGTACTGAGGCTGATGAAGAAGAAGAGGAGGATGAAGACAGACTGCCACTCTCTGCAGTTATCACTTTGCCTAAGGCTAATCCAATGTCCATCACTCCTGCTTCTCAAATGCATGATGTGATGATAAAGATTGAAGAGGAACAGATGCAAAGACATGATGAGGAAATGCTGAAAAGCATTGACAAAGCATATGCCACATCCTCTTCAATGATTAGCATGAAGAAAGAAGTCTTAAGATTGTACACCCTTGCTAATACCTTTCAATACCAAAGGAAAAAGTAAGGATATGGCCTGATCCTAGGGTGGCACACAGGATTGTCAAGAAAGAAATTCCTTCAAAATACAAGGGCCAAGTGAAGAGTTGTCGACGAAGACATCACTGTGGTTCTTGTAGTGTCCCCCGGGAAATTGTAGAAGAGTTCAAGAAAGCCTATGAAGCCAAACAACCACCCCAAAAGATGTTGGAGAATAAAATCATAAAGAAGGGATTGGTTTACAAAAGACTTGAAAACTTCAAACAAGATGAGCTCAACCTGCTCTTAGAAGGGACTCATCCAGATGAGTTTGCTTACAGACAAATAACCACGGTTGAGCTCAAGAATGGAAAACAGGCCAAGTACATCTCTGAAGTGTATGGCCGAGAAGGATTGTTTGATGGTGTGCCCGAGGTGCTGACAATGGATGAGCAGATCATGTTTCTAAGGGCTTACACCAGGGAATCTTATAGGCTGATACACGGAAGTAGATCTCATGGTTGGGGTAACAGCTCAGTGTCCAAGTCCCCAATACAGAGCTCCCAACCATATCATGCAAAACAGATCATCAGAGACTTCTTCCCAGGCCGGTGCTGAAAAAGGGTCACTTCTCATCTGATCAAGAGGATAAAAAGACCAATCTATCTGCCAAAATAAGTGGGACTCGTCAATAACTTAGAGGTTTTGGCTGCATTGGTTCAGGGGGAGTTTGTTGGACCAAAAGAACCAATGAGCCTGATCAGAGAAACCTCTAAGTCCCACAGGACATCACAACAGCTGAAGAAGACCTGATCAGCTGTTCTACAAAGTCTGAAGAATACAACTGCTGAAGTATTTCTGAAGTACTGAAGACAAAGACTGAGACAACAGCTGAAGATCTAAAGTCTGAAGACTTCAACAAGTACTGAAGACAAAGACTGAAGATCAACAGCTGAAAGACAAAGTCTGATGTTCAAGTACTGAAGACATCAGCTGATGCTAACACTGATGACAACAGCTGAAGAGGGCTTCTTCAGTTGTTGTGATGGTTTTTCTTCATCAGTAGTTTTCTTTTCCTTTCAGTAGTTGTTTTACTTTTCAGTAGTTTTGTTTCCTTTTCAGTACTTGTAAACAACTGAAGAGGTTGTTCTTCAGTTGTTGTAGTATCAGTAGTTTTATGTTTTTCAGTAGTTGTAAATAAGATGTTTAACACTTAGGAACATTTGTAAGAAGATGTCAGTTGTTGACATCTTCAGTAGTTGTTAAACATCAGTAGTTATAAAACGGTTACATGTCACTTTCAAGTGACATCAGCCTACGTCATCTTTCCTTTATAAGGAAGGATGACTCACCTGTAATCGTGCCATTGAGGCCGACAATCTTAATGCAATATTCCTTTTGTCAGATATTTCTCTCTCTATAACAAAATTCTTTTATCGTTTTATATCGAATGTTCTTGCTTGAATTTGTCTAATTCTGAGCTATTCCGCTGCTATATTTGTTCAATCGATAAACCAAGAGGTTGAGATCCTAACAGATTTCCCGGGGGTAAGTAAGTTGAATTTTTGAAGTCATAGATGAACGATTGGTGATGTATGATGAGGCATGTATGATGATGTATGATTGGTTGCTTATCTGATGGTAGTATGATGTATGTTATGCAGTATGATGGTGCCTTTATGTTGATGTGCATATTATGTTTTAGTTCCATGTTATGTATGTTTTCTTCCCATGCTTTACTGTTATAGTTGTGAAAGAAATGATAAGTATTATGTAACGTAAAGTGAAGATCTTGAAAAAAGGTAATAATGATAAACGCATGCATTAATAAAGAGAAGTAAAGAAAGGCTTGCAAGCAAAATGTACGGAGGTGCACGACTCTAAAATGTCGTACAGTCAAATGTGTGTGGCTTAGATACCCTTAGGGTACACGCAGGGTCCAGTCTTGGTGACTGGATAGTAATATAGTACATGGTTTACATTGATTACTGACCCAGTGCTGGTGCCAGACTATGTGCGCTATGGAAGTCATTTATGATCTTCGGCCTAGTACCCACTTTGTGCATACGTTTTGGGTGTAGTATCCAAATGTGATCTTTGTCACTTCTGCCGTTGTTGGTGCCAGGCTATGTTCGTTATGGAAGTCATTTATGTATTTTGGCCCTTTTCCCGCTTTGTGCATACATTGGGGTATAGCTGATGACACTGATCCGGAAGGAGATAAAGAGATAAAGAAAGAAAGTGATGAATAGTAAAGGAAGATAATAATTTTATTATCTATGTGTACGATGTGTGATCATGTACGAAAGTATAGTATGAATGAAAGAAAGTAAAGAATGGTTTTAAATAAAAGTAAAGTATGTTTTATTTTAAACTAGAACTCAATCAGCAAAGCTGCTTTTATGTTTTTCTAGCTGGCAGGTAAATGTTGCTGAGCATGGCATGGGGCGGCAACTTGGCTCTTTTTGGATGGCATCCATTTTTGTAATGCTTTTGTGATGTAATGAAACAAGTATTTTGTAATTTGGTAATGACATATTGTTTTGCAAAAGCTTTTATAATGAAATAAAATGTTTGTTTTAATGTTTCTGATGCAATGTTTTCTTTAAGTTAATGAAAATATATGTTTTATGTGTGATGAATGACCAACTGTGAGTGTCCCGGGAACGGGGCCTTACAAGTTGGTATCAGAGCCAAGGTTTAAGTGAAACGGGTAAATTTTCAAAATAAACCTAAACTTAAACTGAAAATAGGACAAAAGGGAAGGGATGCGAGTCCGAGTAGCTGCGTGCCATCAAGTATTTTCTTAATGTTAACCGGTATTATGTGCGCATGTTATGTGATTTATTATGTGTGTCTTTAGTAGAATTAGATACTGATGTAGTCAGGATAGGTAATGCTTGGGGTATGAAGAGTAAAGTAAGTGGCTAATTACAACTAGTCGCTGTAATTAGTGACTTACTATACTTGACATAAACTGAGCTATTCCCTTGAATGATCGTGCTGGTGTTTGAATCTTATTATGTGTTTTGAGGATGGCCGGTGGTAGATCATCGAAGGCTTCACGTGGTGGAGGTCGTGGGGGACGTGGTACTGAATGACAGGTCATGAGAGGAAGGCCTATGGTCGAAAGGGTGGTTCATGAAGAACCTAAGACCCCTTATCCAGAGAGCGAAGACAAGAGTGCTAACCTGAGAGCCTTAGTGAAGGAGGCTGTTGTGGGAGAGGTTCATGAGGTCATCCAGACGCTCTTACCGTGTATGGTGACTGAAGTTATTAAGGATATGAGAGAAGGAGAACGAAGGGAGAGGAATAGGTCGTCGGAGGACGGGAGTGACCACTCGTTTAGAGATGGTTTTCTCTGAAGATGAAGAAGAGGAAGGAGAGCCTTCACTGGAGGCGACACGAGTCAACAACTACGGGGCATTTCAAAGATGCAAGCCCTCAAGTTGCTAACTGATGGGTGAGACAGATAGAGGTGGTACTTGATATCAGCAAGTGCCGAGAGGACTAGAAGGTGAAGTTTGCTGCCCACTCGTTTATGGACTCAGCTCTATGTTGGTGGGACAATATTGTCCAAGCCAAGGGTAGGCGGGCAATTGGAAGGATGAAGTGGGCAGAGCTGAAAAGGCTGGTGATTGAGGAGTTTTGTCCTCACCGAGTGATGGACAAAGTTGAGAGAGAGTTCCTGCAGCTGGAGGCGGAACAATGACACATCAACAATACACCATGAAGTTTAATGAGATGGCACGGCTGGTGCCTAATCAGGTGACACCATTGTCACGAAAGAACAAGAGGTATATTCAAAGATTACCGGCGGATATCCATAGGCACACGATTGCTGCCCGACAGAACATGTTTAGGTTGGTGGTTGACTTGGCGAGAAGGTTGTATGATGAGCGGATGGTGGTGGTGGCGGCCGTAGGTAGCAAGAAAGGTGGTGGTGATCGGAATTGGAACGGGAAGCGATTTGGATGTGGTGGAGTTGCTCCAAGCAACAAAGGTGCACGGGTGGATGGCCGACGTGTGGTCACATCTAGTGTGGGGTCGAGGAGGTATGTTAAATGTGGACGAGAGTACACTGGGGAATGTAGAGTGGCATGCAATATCTGTTTCCATTGTAGGATGACCGGACATGTGGCAAAGAACTGTAGGGTAAGGAGGTGTTATACTTGTGGCGAGGGGGCTACATGACCAGAGACTGCAAGAAGCCAAGGGCTGAAAGTTCTAGTGTAGGGAAGAAGACGATCGGGACTGAAGGGCAGAGGGAGAATGCCAGAGCGTTCACGATGATGCAGGAGGAGGCTAGGACGGACCCTGATGTTGTGTCAGGTACGTTTCTAGTAAATCAAACTTTAGCCACTGTGTTATTTGATTCTGGTGCTAGTAAGAGTTTCCTTTCTGCTGCTTTCTATGCTAAATTGTTTGTTAGTAGTAAGAATATAGATATGCCCTTCATTGTAGAAACTTCCATAGGTATGACTACCAGGATTTTAAAGATGATAGAAGGATATGACATGAACTAGAAGTTCACAAGTTTCCTGTTATACCATTTGTGATGACCTTAGGCGGGTTTGACTTAGTCCTAGGCATGGATTGGTTGGTGGACTACGAGGAGAATATTGTGTGTTGCAAGAAGATGATTCGATTGACAGTGCCTGACGGGAGTACGGTGATGGTTTATGGTGATCAAGTCACTACAATCCCGAAAGTGATTTCGATGGCGGTGGAGGGAAAGTGCATGAGGCGTGGATGTAATGACTACTTGGCCTACGTGAAGGATGTGAATACACCAACACCACAACTATCCAATGTACCGATTGTGTGTGACTTTCCAGATGTATTTCCCGAAGACTTACTAGGTGTGCCACCTGATCGGGAGATTGAGTTTCAGATTGATTTGATATCGGGTGCTCAACCTGTAGGTAAAGCGTCGTATTGGTTGGCTCCAACTGAGATGAAAGAGTTGATGGAGTAATTGCAGGAGTTGCTTGATAAGGGGTTCATTAGACCGAGTATCTCGCCTTGGGGTGCTCCGGTCTTATTCGTGTAGAAGAAGGATGGTAGAATTAGAATGTGTATAGACTACAGTGAGCGAACAAGTTGACGGTGAAGAATCAGAACCCCTTACCGAGATTGATGACCTATTTGATCAGCTTCAGGGTGCCAGTTGGTTTTCAAGGATAGACCTTCAATCTGGCTACCATCAGCTGATAGTGAAGGAGAAGGATATTCCTAAAACAACTTTTTGCACTCGTTATGGACACTACGGGTTACTCTTTATGTCTTTTGGTTTAACCAACGTGCCAACTGCTTATATGGACTTGATGAATCGAGTGTTTCGGCCGATGTTAGATAAATCCGTGATTGTGTTTATTGATGATATCCTAATTATTCAAAGAACGAGAGTGATCATGTCGTTCACATTTGAGATGTGTTAGAGACGTTGAGAATGGAGGAGTTGTATGCCAAGTTCTCTAAGTTCACGTTCTGGTTGCGCGAAGTCCAGTATTTGGGTCACGTGGTAAATCCGGAGGTGATTATGGTAGACCCGACAAAGGTGGAGGCAGTGATGCAATGGAAGTCTGTGAAGACGCCAACCGAGATTCGTAGCTTCTTGGGTTTGACGGGCTATTATAGGAGATTCATTCAAGACTTCCCTAATATCGCTTGTCCACTGACCAAGTTGACCAGTAAGGATGTAAAGTTTGTATGGGTTCAAACTCAAGAAAAGGCATTTGAGGAGTTAAAGGCGAAGTTGACTCAAGCTCCTATCTTGTCATTACCCGATGGGAGCGAAGATTTAGTGGTTTATTTAGATGCTTCCTACTCAGGGTTGGGATGTGTGTTGATGCAGAGAGGAAAGTTTATAGCCCATGCATCCCGACAGTTGGAAGTTCATGAGGTTAATTATCCTACACATGAATTGGAGCTAGCAGCTGTGGTCTTTGCATTAAAGATTTGGAGGCACTACCTATATGGGACGAAGTGCACCATATTCACTAACCTCAAGAGTTTGAAGTACTACTTCAAGCAGAAAGATTTGAACATGACACATAGGGATGGTTGGAGCTCATAAAAGATTATGATTTCGAGATCCATTACCATCCGGGCAAAGCCTACGTGGTGACGGATGCCCTCAGTAGAAAGGAGAGAACAGAGCCGATTCTAGTGAAGGCTTATCAGTTGGTTATGACCTCTAAGGTCATGAAGCAAGTCAAAGAGTTTCAAATGAGGCGTTAAAGAAGATCATCTAACTTTAAAAGGATGAGAGGTCTGGTTACGGAATTAGGTGAAAACACACTCGGTGTTAAGACTCGATTCGGGTGGATGTGGATTCCTCGTTTTAGGGATCTACGTGGGAGGATTATGGATGAAGCTCACAAAACCCAATACTCCATTCAAATCGGTGCTACCAAGATGTATCAAGACATGAAGAAAGATTATGGGTGGCAGGGTATGAAGCGTGATGTGGTGGAGTATGTGAGTAAATGCCTTAGTTGTTTACAAGTGAAGGCCGAGCACTAAAAGCCGTATGGAAAGATCCAACCGTTGGATATACCAGAATGGAAGTGGGAGCACATCACCTTGGACTTTATAATGAAGCTACCGCGTACCGCGCTAGGGTATGATGCCATATGGGTGATATTTGAACATTTGACGAAGAGTGCTCACTTCCTACCAATCCGGGATACATATTCATCCGAGAGGTTGGCAGATCTATTCATTAAAGAAATTGTAACTCGTCATGGTGTGCCGGTGTCTATTGTGTCTGATCGTTACACCCGGTTTATATCTAAATTTTTTAAGAAATTCCATGATGCTATGGGAACGAGGTACACATTAGTACAACTTATCATCCTAAAACGGATGGTCAGTCTGAAATGACTATTCAGACGCCGGAAGATATGCTCTAGACATGTGTCATTGATTTTGGAGGAAGTTGGGATGACCACTTACCATTAGGTGAGTTCTCATATAACAACAGTTATCATGTCAGCATTGGTATGCCCCCTTATGAGATGCTTTACGGTAGGAGATGCTGAACACCTGTGTGTTGGGGTGATATTGGTCATAAAGAGTTAGGGAGCGTCGAGGTGGTCAAGGCTACGACTAAGAAGCCGAAAACGATCAAGGCCTTTATGAAGACAGCTAAAGACAAGAAAAAGTCATATGCTGATAAACGACAGTGATATTGGGTGATAGAGTTATGTTGAAGGTCTCATCTTGGAAAGGTATCATACGGTTCAGAAGTGGGGCAAGTTGAGCCCAATGTACATAGGGCTTTTCCGAATCATTGCTCAAGTAGGAGAGGTAGCCTATAGACTAGAGTTACCAGATGAGTGAAGTGGAATTCACCCAACATTCCATGTATCTTATTTGAGAAAGTCTTTAGCAGACGAGGATATGAATGTAACACTGGAGGATATCGAGGTAGATGAACGGCTCAATTATGTGGAGCAACAAGTGGTGATCATTGATCTAAAGGTAAGGAGGTTAAAGAATAAGGAAGTTCCTCTTGTACATGTATAGTGGAAGCACAGAAATGGATCTGAATCTACATAGGAGACAGAAGAAGAGATGAGACAGCATTACTCATGATTGTTTGTGGAATAACAGGTTTGGGGGATGTAACCTATATAAGGGGGTGGACTTGTAACACCCGGTTATTTTAAAAGTCAAATTAAGAAAGAATAAAGAGAAGGAAAAGAAAGAAAAGAAATAAAATCCAAGTCGAGGGGTTAAATGTGTAAAAAGGACAAAAGGTTTGAAAAGTGGGTGTAAAAGGTGGCTTGGCCGCCCATGTTGCCTACACACTCACATCATTCGGATTTTATAGAGAGAAAGAAAGGAGAGCAGAAACTCTCGGGTATTTTGAAGAAACAAGAAGAAGAAAGTCGAATTCAAGGTAAAATATCTTGGTTTTTAGATGTTCTTAACTGGTTTTATCCTCGGTTATATGCTTATGTATGTTGTATGTGTTCAGGTGTGTGTGTTTTGGTGGGATCTGAGCGGTTGAACTTTGTTGCAAATGGGTTTTTGAAGAAGTCATAACCAAAGGCTGCAAATGGGAGCCAAAAAGCTTTTTTAGAAAAGGAAGAAAGCTTAGCTTTAATGAAAACACTAAACTTGGATATGACAAATCCAAGGTAAAGTGCTTTGACTATGGCATGAGTGGCCACTTCTCCAAAGAATGTAATACTCCTAGAAGAAACAACAACAATTTTCAAACGAATTCTCAGGGTCAGTCATCTTACAATCAAGCACAAGCTTCCACTCCAACAATCAACAATAGAAGTATCACCATCAACAACATCAACAACCTTATCAGAACAGCCATAACTAACTAATCAAGCTCATGGAACCAGTCAGTCATCTTTAAATGCTTTTCTTATAAGACAAGATGGAGTATATGATTAGAGTCTGTATGCAGAGGAAGTGAAGCCTTAATTTTAGAATCATGCACTCATGGCTCACATCAATAATGGTCCATCTCCTATGCCATCTGAGTAAAATACAACCTTTGTAGTGATAAATGAATTACTGAACAGCAAGGTTATCAAGAGCACACTCATAAACTAGCTGATAAAATAAAAGAAGAAAAGGTCAAATCATAGATGCTTAAGAGAGAAATAAAAGGCTTTAAAATTAAAACTAAATCCCTACATTTAAAAATTGCATGGTGAGAAGTACACTCTTGTAGTTGAGAATGAGAAACTAACTAAAACGTTATCTCAATCAAAAGCTTAACAAACATTTACTGAAGTGAAACTTGAAAAGTTTCAATTGTCTTCAGTCATGCTGCAAGATATGCTGGACTAACAAAAAGATCCCAATGATATGTCTAGGATTGGGTATAACTCTTGTCCTCCACCCAACAATGACAACTACACTGTCATGCTTGAATCTATCACACTCAAAGGGCAAATTGAACCTAATACTATTAAACCAAAAACAAGAGTAAAACAAGTTACAAATCCTCAAAACAAACCAAATGTTTACATTAAAACAAATGAGGAGAAAATTAAATTAGGTCACCCAATTAAAATAAAAGAGTGTTCAGACAAGAGAGTGAATGTCATTAAATCATCAAGCCCGATCAAGGCCATTGTCCCCTTTGTGAAATTTATACCTGCAATTTCAAAATGAAAGAAGAAAGTTGTGGATTTAGTGAAACCCTCTGCTGAAAGCAGTTCTGATTATGAGATTAAATCTCCAAAAACTTCAAGCAAATCAGACAAGGTTTCACAAGTAAAGAAAAACAAGAGTTCACTGATTTCAAAAACTAAAATTTAGCCGGACCCCCAATCATCAAAATCAAAATAAGGAGTAGGGTTTGACATCTGCAATAACGAGCATGTTGATCAGTTTGAGCAAGAAGTCAACAAAAGCTTGAGGAAACAAAACAGCCTAAAACAATGCTAAAAGTATTGTTGTGAAGCAAACTACTAAAATGGCTGACTTTGCTTCTTCCTTTAAACCAAAGATTGTGACTCGGTTGAGAACGGGTAAATCAACTAAGTCAGCAAAAACAAAATCATTTATTATTTATTATTTATTACTTAATTTAAATGTTTAATATTTCATCATCATTACATTTGCTAAACTTTGTTGACGATCTTAAGTTGTATTAAACATTATGGGTTCATTTAGTCATTTCTGTTTAGGTGAATCCAATGTTAACGGGTTTAAAATTTTAATATTTTTTAGGGTTTCACGCTTAATTTATAAGCTAATGTTCATTTAGTAAAATTTCGCCTTTTAAGGTTTTGAGCCCAATACGCATTATGATTAGTTCATTATACCTCATAATAATAATAATATGATGGCTCATTGACTCATACTTGTTTCGTTGGTCTAGACACATTAAGTTTAGAAGCCTAGACCCAATTAAGGTTTGATGAGCCAAAACCTATTTGTTGTGTGTATTTAGGAAGAAAATATATAACTGATTTATTATCTTTTATTTAAAGATATAGAAAGCAATTCCATTAAGATGATATATCTATTCTAATAATAAGTTTTTTCCCAAATCGTTTTTGGTGTAAACTTATCTACGAAAAAAATTTAGCTAAGACGTTTTATAATGTATCTATAAACATGTCTAACTTTTTTGTGAAAAATATAAACTATTTAAATAGTTTTATTTCAAAATTTTGATAAACTATATAAAAATATATTTGGTTGATTGTAATATCGTATAAGACGTCCCTAAAAAGCGTATTTGTCTTTTCTATAAGAAATATTTTTTTATTATTATATTTTTTAAAATAAATTAAAAACATATTAGAAAACATCTCTCTAAACGTCTGTTATTAGCACTTTTAAAACAAACTGGTATTTACATATGTGCTTTTAATCAGTTTAGTTTTTAAAACATATTATTTAAAAACGTTTAATTGTTGTAATGTGTTAGAAGGTTTACAAAAGACGTTTAAAAAAAAAGGGTTATAGAAAATTCTTTCGAAAAATCAAAGGATTTAAAAAAAATTCGAAAACGAACGGTTTTATAAAAATACAACTAGAAAGCTAACAGTTTTAAGAATTTGAGTATAGAAAAATTAATGGTTTCATAAATTACGTGTTGAAAAAACTAGAAAAAAACTATTCGTTTTGGAGACCCTATTTTTAAAATTGTTCGTTATTCTAGATATACTTTTTTAAAACCTTCGTTTTTGAAAACCTTTTTCTTATATCTTTGCTTTTTCAAAACATATTTTCTAAGACCTTTTAATTTTTTCCTAAACATCTTTTCTAAACCTTTTCTAGACAAGACTTTTAAGAAAACTAAACAGTATTAAAATCAAGTTTAAATAAGTTTAACGATTTTAAATAGGAATTTTAAGAAAATAAACGGATTAAAATGATCTTTTTAAAAAACCAAACAGTATTAAAAGCGCTAATAGAGACGCTTAGAAAGATTTTTTTTAAAATGTTTTTTAACAAGTTTAAAAAAATAATAACAAGAAGCATTTCTAATTGGAAATACAAATACACTTTTTATTGAAAGTTTTTATATAGTTTGTTTAATTTTTGTGAAAAATACTTTACAAATGCATTATAAAAATCACTAACAATTTTCTGAAATGTAACTACTATTATTATCCTTAACTTTTTGTAAAAATATCTTATTAATATACTTATTTCAAAACCAATAAAATGAGAAGTGAGGAAAAATGTTAAATCTAGGAACAATAGGTTTAAATCCTTTTGTATATGTTTAAAAATTTAATGGATAATTATAATGAACATTTGTAATTCATTATTTTGATGTATACATTATGTATATAGGTTAACTCATATATGTGTTAATTTGTGTATATGATTGCAGGATAAAACATTAAACTTGGTCAATTTCTGAAATTGACTAGGTGTAAAAACATCTACTGATTAACATTTTTGTTTTCCGTAGATATCTTTCTTACAAGACATTCATCCGAAGATTTTTTACAGATGAACATCGATGCATATAAAAGTAGTACAAGATCAAAGACTCACTGATGAACAACATTACACATGGAGATACTCAAGTAAAGACTTCTACGGAAGAGCAAACTCCTACGGAAGACAAAGTTGCTGTGGAAGACCAAAACTTGTACTCTAAATGATACAAGTAATTCAAGTCAACAAGTCAAACACGGATTTCAAGAGATTTGTTGTTTCCTTAAGAGAAACATATGTGTCTATAAATATGAGTCATAGGTTTCACATCAAAAAGGGCGAATTGACGGCAACATACAAACAATCACATTGTTTCACACGATCAACCAAACACATAACCCTAGCAGCTGTCATATCATCACACCAAAAATCATAAACACAATCATAGCATAGAATATTTTTAGCAATAATTATTTGACTCTTTGTAATCATTTAGCAGTTTTAATGAATTACTTTTTATCCAAAACATTTTCTTTTGTGTATTGATTGAAATCATTCAAGTGTTTCTTGTCTATATTTATTGTGTTTGATATTTAGTATTTGATCACTTAAACAACGATTAATGATGATTCTTCGATCATTAAATTGAAGTCAATCTAACATTGATAATTCCTGAATAGCGATCCTTGGATTCTCAGGTAGTATCAGAGCCAAGTGCTCATGGATTTAGATCGATTGATTTATCGGTGTAGGAATCGTTTAATAGATTACTAAATTCATTAGAACTATCTGTTTTCTAACTAGATCTATAGATTTTAAGAAAAATTGATTTGGTGTGAAGATTTAAAATTTGATAAAACGGTTATTTGTCTTTCAGCGAGTACTGTTACATTGCTCGGTTAACATTGATCTATATTCATAATTAATTGAAACATAGATCTGTGTTATTGACTAACATTCATTGACTATTCAATCGACTGAATAGAAAACATTAACAAAAATCTTTAATTTGCTATTAATTATCAACAAGAGGATTGACTAATTTTTGATCTTTACTACTGTAGAGATTAATGAAGAGGCTGATGCAACCTAAACATCTTTAGTCTCTCCTGTATGCTGCACAAGTGCATTGAAGTGTAATGCTTCGGAAGTTTCACATGTGCAACATAAATACTCTAAGTGTGAAATCTTCCGAAGCCAAGACCAACATCTTCCAAAGCCAAAGATGAAGTCTTCCGAAGCCTCAAAGACAAAGTCTTCCGAAGCTTCAAGTTCATGAAGACAGATTTCTTCCGAAGACTTTTAACATATGCTTTATCTGATGTACTGTTCCATAAAGCTAGACATCTTTCTGCTGCAACTCTGCAAGTCACCAACTAACATTTTGGTGATAAGGTCCATGCTTTTGGTAACTGTACATTGAGGTCTTGAGTCTGTATTCTTTCTACTTATGTACTTTATCCTTTTGTAATAGAAAAGGATGTGAGCTATGGCATATCATAGTCATAAGTCAAAAGGCAATCTGCCTTTTGACTCTACAATTGATTTTGTTTGTGTCTAGTCAATTGTATCCAGTTGGCTTTCAAAGTATAGCCAGCTATAGGATGTAGTATAAGTATCTCATGTTCTTGTAACTTTTATTTATGCTTTGTAACACTTGTAATAGAACAGAGAAAGCAATATACTGCATTCTTGAAAACATATACTTGTGTTCTTTGTGTTCTGTCTCTTTCATTACTTGTGTTCTTAGTGTCTTATCTTGGTTAATCCACTTTACTGCTTAATTAAGTTTGGTTAATCTCCTCTTTGTGTTGTTGTGTTGTAACTCACACCCTTCAACGATCCTGCATTTGGTTTCAGAGCATTCAGGCTCTTGATATAAGACTCACCATCTTAAGATCCCTCACACACACAAATACCAAACTTTTCAAATGGCAGCCATTTCCAAAACCGATGTGGAAACTAGAACCATGAACAAGTCCCCACTGATCACTCTTGATGAGTTTGACACCTGGGTTTAAGAATGGAAGGTTTCATCAGGTCTCTCGATTCAAGAACGTGGGAGTCTATTGAGAATGGACCTTTCATACCCAGCACCCCTCTGCTACTGGTGCTGGTATGATCCCCAAGGATGTGGATAACTACTCTGATGAAGATAGGAAGAGAGTAGAGATAGACAGGAAAGCCATGACAGCTCTTCAAACTGCCCTTCCAAACTCTGTATACAGAGGTTTCAAGAAGTGCAAAACAGCTAAACAGATTGTGGGATGCACTGAAACTGATGTATGAGGGTTCTTCTGAAGCCAAGAGAACAAGAAGGATCTCCTGAAGCAGCAGTTTGAAAACATCACCTTCAAAATAGGTGAGACCATGACTCAGCAATACTTCAGGTATGTTGAGATTGTGGATACCCTAGTGGATGGAGGAGTTGCTCTTGAGAATAGAGACATTGTAAGGAAGTTCATGTCCTCACTTCCTAGGCAATAGACACACTACTGTGTGGTGATCAAGAGAACTGAAAATCTCAAAACTCTCACTTTGACAGAGTTATATGGGATTCTCAGTGGCTACCAGATGGAAATGAACATGCAGGGTTCATTTGGCAACTCCAACAATCAAATGGGTTCAGCCCTACATGTGGTTGAAAGGGATAGCATAGAACCCAAACATCATCGTATATGCTACCCTGACAACTCACCCAAGGGTCCTTTCATCACCTTCCTAGAGACACCAAGGGAAAACTACACTCAAGGAAGCCCATTCCAAGAGACAAGCTCTTCTCAAGCATTTGTGTCTTCTGATGAAGCAGTGGCAACTCTCTTTTCACTCTTGAAGACTTGGACTGTATCCATCCAGATGATCTGGAGTACATGGAAATAGTCCGACAGATGGCTCTTCTCACTCACAAAGCCAAGAAGTTCTACAAGAGGACTGGAAGGAAGTTTCCAAGCAATGCAACCGGTGGAAAGTTTGGACTGGACAAAGGCAAAGTCAAGTGTTACAACTGTAACATGATGGGCCACTTTGCCAGAGAGTGTAAGGCACCTAGAACCAACGGTGGCCAAACACAATCCAGACCAAATTACACTGACAAGCTCTTCATAATGAGAAGTCAAAGTAGCAAGCTGCTATTACTGTTGAAGAAGGAGGCTTTGACTGGAGCTTTCAGGTGGAAGATGCTTCTCCAAACCAAGCACTGATGGCAGATCATGATGAAGCCAAGGTATTGGAACATCTCTGTACTCCTGAATGCATTGCTAAAGTTAATAGGTACAGGTCCTATAACTTGGAATTGAGATCTGATATTGAGTCAATAAATATTTGAAATCTGATTTTAGAAAGTCTGAAAATGATTATAAGTTGAAAATAGAGGACTTAGAGAAAACCATTTCAGTTATAAAACATGAACACACAGATTTTAGAACTCAATTCAAGATCTCATAACCAAGCTAACTGAGTGCCAGGCTTAGCCTGTGATCAGCAAAGCCAGGGCAGAAAAGAATGTTCTTGAAGAAGAGACCTTCAAGAACATGATATCCTCATCCCTGCACAACAAAGTGTGCTATCAAAATAGACAAACTGGGATCAAATGAGATAGCTCCTCCATACACAAACTTGTCTGTAAGACCCTAGGTGTGGAACTTGTGAAGATGAGCTTCCTCTCATAGATCCTATGAGTGAGGAGGATGAAGAAGAGATAGTGAAGAATCCCTCTACTAAGAGTGAAGAGGAGGATTCCAAGAAGGGCTACTATCCTTCTAAGGAGAAAGTGAGACTGTGATGACCAAGTCCATGAGAAAAAACTTGATCAGAAAGAGCAAAAGAAAGGCAAGGAAGGCTCAAGAGATCAAGGCTGCTTTTGACTCTAAGCAGAAACAAGTTTTTATTTCTGCAGGGTTTAAAGTGGTAGGGACTGAAGACATCAACCAAAACTCTTCTGCTAAGAGTTCTAGTTCTTGTTCAACTCATCTCAGTAGCAAGTAGAAGACTGATTTGCTATGTACCACTGCTCAGCCGGACCATCAAACTCCAAGCACAGTCTTCAGCCAAGAGGACTGTCTCAGCATCTGTAAAGATGAAGGTGGAGAAGGGATGTGACCAAATACACTCTATTCTCATGAAAATACTTGTGAAGAAGAAGATGAATTGTGTTATGTGTGACAGCACTACTCACATGGCAAAGGATTGTCCCTTCAATCCTAAAGGTACTGTCCACATGGCCAAAACAAAGGCTTCAAAGAGTTCCAAGAAGATTCAGACTTCAGAAGGAAAACCAGTTTCCTTCGGAAGTCTCAAATCTAAAAAGAAGGGAAATGGAAAATTACCTTCGGAAGAAATTGGTCTGGAAGAAATATGGTCTCGGAAGAAAGGAATTCTTCCGAAGCACTGAAATCTGCTGCAGTGTCTGCAGAATCTTCCGAAGTATCAGTCATCAAAACTTCTGAAGTTCCACAAGCTTCCGAAGTTTTGAAGGTCAAGTCCAAGACTCCAAAGGTGGTGGATGTGTCTAAGAAAGACCAAGTGACTGAGATTTCTCCATCTACAACAGCTCAAGATCCTCTTAGTACAACCATAGGATCTATCACTGTTGAATTACCTTCTGTAAATAAGCCAAGACAAGCAAGGATTGGGTTTCCAGATGTAACTAATCGTTCTCTTTTGTACAGGGACAACTGAAGACAAACAAAATGTTTGGATCATAGACAGTGGCTGCTCAAGCACATGACTGGTAATAGGTCACTACTCTACAACTTTGAAAGGATTGATGGAGGACCTGTTGCTTTTGGAGGAGATGAAGGTGTTACATTTCAGGAAGGGGCAAGGTCACAATGGTAAGCTCAGCATCGAAAAGGTAAACTTTGTTAAAGAGCTTGGATACAATCTTTTGAGTGTATCTCAATTTTGTGATCAGAGTCATAACATGCTCTTTACTAAGCATGAGTGCATTGTTCTTAGCCTGGTGTGGTCATTCCTCATGAGCATATCCTGCTTAGAGCCCCAAGAAAGGAAACATG
Organism: Flaveria trinervia; assembly: GCA_025506515.1. NCBI lineage: Eukaryota > Viridiplantae > Streptophyta > Magnoliopsida > Asterales > Asteraceae > Flaveria > Flaveria trinervia. Next base: position 88,492,385 of record CM046444.1, on the reverse strand, counting down.
TACAAGATGGACTTGCAAGAAACCTCTCCCTCCGGAGAAGTTTCATGCTTTCTATCTAAAGCCAATAGGGATGAATCTTTCCTATGGCATAAAAGAATGTGCCATGTAAACTTTAAAAACATGAATAAATTGATTAAGCATGATCTGTAACTGGAATGCCAAGAAAGAGTTTACAAGTGATGATCACTGTGTTGCTTGCCTGAAAGGAAAACAACATAAGGTATCTCATAGCCTAAGGAAATGAACTCCATCACTACACCCCTACACTTGTTACATATGGATCTCTTTGGCCCCACCAGTGTAATGAGTTTAGGAAGGACCTCATACTATCTAGTGATCACAGATGATTTTACAAGATTCACTTGGGTCTTTTTCCTTAGAACTAAGGATGAGACTCCTGAGATTCTAAAGAATTTCATCTTAAAGATTGAGAATCAGTCTGATCACAAGGTCAAAATCATAAGATGTGATCAAGGAACAGAATTCAAGAATCAAACCCTTGATACATTTTGTGATGATAAGGTATTGCAAGACAATTTAGTGCTCCCAGGACTCCTCAGCAAAATGGTGTTGCTGAGAAGAGAAAACAAGACACTGATTGAAGCTGCAAGAACCATGCTGTCTGACTCTAAACTGCCCATCACCTTTTGGCAGAGGCAGTCAACACTACCTGCTATGTGCAGAACAGAGTTTAGTAGTTAAGACTCATGGGAAGACTCCTTATGAACTTTGGCACAAGAGAAAACCTTTCATTGGTTTTCTGAGGTCATTTGGATGTCCTTGCACCATCTTGAATACCAAAGATCAAATTGCCAAGTTTGCTGAGAAATCAGATGATGGACACTTTATTGGATACTCTTCCCAAGCTAAGGCTATAGAATGTACAATCTTAGAACTAGAATAGTTGAGGAGTCAGCCAATGTGACCTTCAATGAACACACACCATGTGTTGCTGGTTCTGGTCCAGATTGGCTATTTGATCTTGATTTAGTTACCAACTGTTTTAATAAATTTTGTGAGAATGTTTCAGGATCTGCAGAAAAATTTAAATATACGTGATCCTGACCAAAGATTTGAGCTAGGAAGACCTTCAAGTCATACATCTTCAGCTCCAGTTGGAACTACTTCTGCAAATGAGGTTTCTATCAGCACAACAATGACAAATTCAGCTGATACATCTCGTATGCCTTTAAATTCTAACTCAGAGAGGCTACACCCCAGATAAGAACACCTCAACTGTAGAAGACAACAATGGTGATGGTGACAGTGACCAAGGATTTCTTGATGCCACTAACCACACCATAGATGAGAACATCAATGATGTCACACACTGCTTGGATCAAGTTTCACTTGAAAATGTGCTGATGTGGTGGGAGAAACATCTATGCCAGATCTAAATTTTTCAAATTTAGATCTTTCTCAACAACTTGCTGTGATTCCTTTGCTTAGGATCCACAAGTCTCATCCTACCACAAACATCATTAGAAATGTTGTCTCCGGGGTAAAGACAAGAGGACAAACCCATGAAGTAAATGTTTGTCATCACTCTTGTTTTTTATCCCAGATAGAGCCAAAGAAAGTTGAGAAGGCTCTAAAGGATGGAAGTTGGGTTGAAGCTATGCAACAAGAGCTGCTTCAATTCAAAAGACAGAAAGTTTGGAACCTTTGTCCTCTCCCTTTTGGGAAGACTACAATAGGAACCAAATGGGTGTTTAGGAACAAGAAGGATGATAGAGGCATTATCATCAAAAACAAAGCTACACTGGTTGTTCAAGGATACACACAAGAAGAAGGGATTGACTACACTGATGTCTTTGCTCCAGTGGCAAGATTAGAAGCTGTTAGAATATTCCTGGCATTTGCTGCATCCAAGAACTTCAAGGACTTTCAATTGATGTGAAATGTCCCTTCTTATATGGAGTGATAGATGAAGAGTTTATGTCAAACAGCCACCGGGTTTTGTAGATCCTGATCATCCTGATTATGTCTGCAAGCTTGACAAAGCTCTCTATGGGCTGCATCAGGCACCCAGGAAGTGGTATGAGACACTGTCTAAGTATCTCTGTAACATGGATACAGGAGAGGTACTATAGATGGAACTCTCTTCATCAAAGGACAAGGAAAAGACATATTGCTAGTTCAAGTATATGTGGATGACATCATCTTTGGTTCAACTAATCCAAAGCTCTGCAAAGACTTTGAGAAGCTGATGAAAGACAGATTTGAAATGAGTGCCATGGGGGAACTCAATTTCTTTCTGGGAATTCAAGTGAAGCAAGTTGAAGATGGCATCTTCATAAGTCAGTCAAAGTATGTTCAAGACATACTCAAAAGGTTCAATATGACTGACTGTAAGATTGCTAAGACACCTATAGCCAGAAACCACCCTTGGTCCTGATCTTGAGGGGGAGTGTAGATGAACACTTATACAGGGCTATGATTGGGTCTCTTATGTATCTTACTGCTAGTAGGCCTGATATCATGTTTGCTACATGCATCTATGCAAAATATCAAGCCAACCCTAAGATGTCTCATCTTATCACTGTCAAAAGGATTCTAAGATATCTCAAAGGTGCATCAACACTTGGTCTATGGTATCCCAAGAATTCTGACTCAATCTGTATTCTATACAGATAATGATTATGGTGGTTGCAATATGACTGCAAAGTCTACATCTGGGGGATGTCAATTTCTTGGTGGAAGGGTTGTCTCATGGCAATGCAAGAAACAATCCTGTGTCTCTGCATCAACTGCCAGAAGCTGAATACATTGCTGCCGCTAGCTGCTGTGTTCAAGTGCTTTGGATTCATAATCAAATGCTACGCTATGGGTTAAATTTCAAGGAGACTCCAATCCACATAGACAACAACAATTCTATCTCAATTACAGAGAACCCTGTACAGCAATCAAGGACAAAGCACATCAATATCATGTATCATCTAATAAGAGATAATTATGAAAAGGGATTATTAAACTAGTCAAGGTTCACACAGATGAACAATATGTTGATTTGTTTACAAAGGCTTTTGATGAACAAAGATTTAAATATCTATATCAGCTATTGGGATGATCAACCTTGAGTAAATTTTTCTTAAAACTAATTCTTATTATTTCTTAAAAAATTGTGTGTTCTAAGTTGTCTAGTCTATCATCTTCATAAGCTCATGTTTTTCTCTTGGATTGGAAGACTTTCCTTAGATTAATTGATGATTTTATACTTCGGAAGTTATGTATTTTAACTTCGGAAGAAAATCACACCTTCAAAATATTTAACTGTCTAACAAATTTACCTTCGGAAGAAATTTCAAATTTTATCTTCCGAAGCTTAAATAGTTATCTTAGACACTTACTTATTTTCAAGGACCTTTTCCTTCCGAAGCAATAATTAACTCTCGGAAGCTTTGATCATCTCTATACAAAGCACTCAAGTCTTAATTTTTCCTTTCGAAGCAAAATCATCAAATACTCTCAGGAAATTCTTCCGAAGTCATTTTAGCTTCGGACGCTTTTTCATTAAAACTTCCGAAGATAATTTACCTTCGGAAGCTTGTTGGTTTCCAAGAAAACTACTTTTTGAGCAAAAAGTAAACTACTTTTTTAGAGGTGGGACTGACATCCGGATTTCAAAGTTTATCCTCTTTAATTAAACTTTATCTGAAATCCCTCTCTCTCATATGAACCCAACGGTTTCCCCCTCTTCTATCATCTGCTCTTCCTCCAAACCTAAACCCAAAATTTTCTCTCTGAAATTTCTTTTTTCTTCTTCTTCGTTTTAAGCTACCTCACAATGGGTAACCTTGCTCACAGAAATGATCCCAACTTTACCATGCAGCTACACGGACAACACAATCAAGTTGCTCTGTTATGCTCTGAGAAAGATCCTCATTTCTCAGAGGTTTGCCGTTTCTTGTCTTTGTCCCACTACTTCACCTCCCTAACCATTGATCCTCCCCTCTATGAGGATTAGTTGCTTGAATTCTGGAAGACCTGCCAAGAGGTCATTATGGACGGGGAGAAGGCACTGTCTGCCATAGTGCAGGGGAGAACAATCTTCATCACTCCGGCCATCATCAACCGACATCTTCAGCTGGATGATGAAGAAGGTGAGGTGTTCTTTCCAAAGGAAGCTATAAATCATTCCTTTGAGCAGATGGGTTACGAGAGAGATTTCTCTGTAAAGACCTTCAGGAAAGGGAAGGTCTCATCCAAATGGAGATTCCTGCTCCATGTGGTCATTCACAGCTTATCAAACAAGCATGGTGGATGGGATCAGATTCCTGAAGATCTCTCCTTCATAGTCCATGGAATGGTTCAAGGGGTCAAATTCAGGTACTCTCAATTTGTTTATACAAATTTGCTTGCTAATTTAGACTCCTTAGAGTACTACATGTTTCCTAGATATCTCCAGTACATTCTTTACTGTGAACTGGGCTCACAGTTAAGGGAAACAAGTAACACTCTTAAATTGGGACAGATGAAGCCCGACATCTTTAAAACATTGAGCAAGTCCACTGTTGGATTCTCTGGGGTAGAAACAGCCCTAGTCCCAAAAATGTTAAAGCTCATTGCTCAAGGTGACAACCTAGCAGCACAAGCTAGTGTTGAACCCACACTTGCTGCTTTCCAACCACCTACACAGCCTCAAATATCCATCACCTACCAATGAAAATCCAAACGAACCCCTGCTCAGACTATTCAGTCTGAGGAGGCCCCCATATACTCACCAATACTGGAAGAAGTGGATACTGGAGCTCCTATTTCTCCTAAGGAGCAGACCACTCCCATCTTTTCTAGAATCAGTGCTGAGGTTCCTCATGCTCAGCTTGATGAGCTCATTAGCCCTATTGCTTTAAGCCATCACTCTGAGTCTCAACACTCAAGTGATCACCTTCAGGGGACAGTTACCATCCCCAGCTATAGATCTCAACCAACCAATTCCCAACCTTGACTTCTACACTAATGAAGATCTAGGTTTCAGTGAGTATAATGAGTCTCTCTTCTTTTCCCCTACTCCAAGAGAGATGAATACTCCTGAGTCACCTATATCTGTCCCACATCAGTCACCTACAACTGAGGCGGACACTTCTGAACTTGTCAGGATGTCCATATGGAAGAGGCTCTCACTTCTGCAAGTGATTACATCATTAAGACATCAACCATGCGAACTCAGCCTGTTGACATCTCAACTGAGACTGCTAGTAAGCAGAGGAAATCTAGTAAGCCAAGAACTAAGAACTGGTCATGAGAGAAAATTCTCTGGTCCAATCTTCTCCACCCCTAGTGATTCTTCTGATGAAGATGAGGGGGGTCTGAGACTAAGGTGCAACAACTATCCAAAACATGCACCTCTTTAGTCTCAATTGTCAGTCACCTTGAATCTCAGGTGACTACCTTAAACAATAGGATCAATGATCAGCAACTTGGGATTTCATATCTTTAGGAAAAACTAGCTGTGAGACCCTTAAGGAGAGCTCAACCAAGAACACAAGAACCTATGGATGTGATTGATCTATCCTCCAGCTCACCTATGCAAGTTGGTGATGCTACCCAAAGGGGGAGAAAGTCTTTACAGCCACAGAACCTGGGAGTTCCTCTGAGAGAATGGACATGGAGGACTCACCATCCTCACTTGCAATCGTGCTTCTCAACAACCTCCTCTAGATCACATTGATGTGGACTACACAGACTCCTTCATACAGAGTCTATTTGAGGATGGGATACCAAGAGCCATGTCACCTTCATCATCCTTAAATCACATCATTAGATGGAGGTATGACAACAACTAGAAGGCTCTCATCATCATAAGAGTTCAAGGACAGCAATAAGTTTTAATTTTCAGACCTTGAACTACTATGAAGGTCTGGATCTAGTCAACATGACACTTGTCAACCCAAGCCAATCAAGACAAGCTGATAGAATGGCTAGAAGAATCCAAGACAGGATCATTGCAGAGTTCAGCCTAAGGAGACTAGGCAATCAGGCCAATGTCATCAGGCAACTGGATGTTGAGGCAGACCCTAAGATTAGCTTCATAGGGGAAACCTTGACTGAGGCCCAGTGACAGAACATGAGAGCCTTGTCTCATCATCTCCAACTGCTGCAGAGATCCATATTCCTTCTGAGACACCTGCTGGTGAAGGTGCTTCTCAACCTCTCTCTGGCCTGAGCTCAGATGCTGTAATGAGCAATGAAGGCCAAAGCTCTCTCCACCCTGAGTCACAAAGGTCTGTGAGTGACAAAAGGAAAAGAAAAATGACATCTGAGGAGATTGAGGAGGAAAGAGAGAGAGGAAAAGGAGGCTAAGGGAAGAAGTTTCCTCTACTGAGTCTCCAAGACTCATGGAGTCTGCAATCAGGGCTGTCCCTAGACCAGACCCATCTTGTCTTGGACATACACCACAAATCCAGAAAGATGGCATGTTATTAGAGATCAAGGCATTGAAGACATTTATACATGGCAAGATATGTTTCAGCTGCCTCTGCGTGATCTCTTTGACATGAGAAGACACTTTGACAGCCTGAAGGATCCTGATAAACTTATGAAGAAAGGAATGGTGATCATCCTAATGAGGACTGTTAATATCTAAAGTTTTCTAAGTGTTTTAGTAGCATCAGCCTAGGGGAGTTTGTAGAGATTAATGAAGAGGCTGATGCAACCTAAACATCTTTAGTCTCTCCTGTATGCTACACAAGTGCATTGAAGTGGAATGCTTCGGAAGTTTCACATGTGCAACAGAAATACTCTAAGTGTGAAATCTTCCGAAGTCAAGACCAACATCTTCCGAAGCCAAAGATGAAGTCTTCCGAAGCCTCAGAGACAAAGTCTTCCAAAGCATCAAGTTCATGAAGACAAATTTCTTCCGAAGACTTTTAACATATGCTTTATCTGTTGTACTGTTCCATAAAGCTGGATATCTTTCTGCTGCAACTCTGCAAGTCACCAACTAACATGGTTTGGTGATAAGGTCCATGCTTTTGGTAACTGTACATTGAGGTCTTGAGGTTGTATTCTTTCTACTTTATGTACTTTATCCATTTTGTAATAGAAAAGGATGTGAGCTATGGCATGTCATAGTCACAAGTCAAAAGGCAATCTGCCTTTTGACTCTACAATGATTTTGTTTGTGTCTAGTCAATTGTATCCAGCTGGCTTTCAAAGTATAGCCAGCTGTAGGATGTAGATAAGTATCTCATGTTCTTGTAACTTTTATTTATGATTTGTAACACTTGTAATAGAACATAGAGAAAGCAATATACTGCATTCTTGAAAACCATATACTTGTGTTCTTTGTGTTCTGTCTCGTTCATTACTTGTGTTCTTAGTGTCTTATCTTGGTTAATCTAGTTTACTGCTTAATTAAACTTTGGTTAATCTCCTCTTTTTCATTACTTATGACTGGATTAACCAAAGCAAGACACTAAGAACATAAGTAATGTAAGAGACATAACACAAAGAACACAAGTATATGGTTTTCAAGAATGTAGTATATTGCTTTCTATATGTTCTATTAAAAGTGTTACAAAGCATAAATAAAAGTTACAAGAACATGAGATACTTATACTACATCCTACAGCTGGCTATACTTTGAAAGCCAGCTGGATACAATTGACTAGACACAAACAAAATCAATTGTAGAGTCAAAAGGCAGATTGCCTTTTGACTAGTGACTATGACATGCCATAGCTCACATCCTTATCTATTAGAAAAAGGATAAAGTACATGAAATAGAAAGTTACAGACTCAAGACTTCAATGTACAGTTACCAAAAGCATGGACCTTTTTACCAACTCATGTAAGTTGGTGACCTTACAGAGGTGCAGCGGAAAGGTGTCCAGATTTATGGAATAGTACATCAGATAAAGCATGTGTTAAAAGTCTTTGATGAAATCTGTCTTCATGAGTTGAAGCTTCAGAAGACTTTGTCTCTGAGGCTTCGAAAGACTTCATATTTGGCTTCAGAAGATATTGGTCTTGGCTTCGGAAGATTTCACACTTAGAATATTTCTGTTGTATGTGTGAAACTTCCTAAGCATTCTTCTTCAATGCACTTGTGCAACATCCAGGATAGACATTGGATGTTTAGGTTGCATCAGCCTCTTCATTAATCTCTACAAACTCCCCCTAGGCTGATGCTACCAAAACACTTAGCAGACTTCAGATGTCAACCGTCCTCATTAGGATGATCAATAATCCTTTCTTTATAAGGTGTTCAGGATCCTTCAGACTATCAAAGTGTCTTTTCATATCAAAGAGGTCATGCAGAGGCAACTGAAACATATCTTTCCATGTGTAAATGTCTTTAGTGACTTGATCTCTAATAACATGCCATCTTTCTAGATTTGTGGTGTATGTCGAAGATAAGATGGGTCTTCCTGATGCTAGAGGAGATACTTGAATTGGAGTTGATGTAGCATCTTCTGGCTGCATAATCTCAAGATGTTCTGACTCATCCTAGGGTTTAAAAGAGGGTGCAGTCTTCTTCTTCTTTGGCTTTGGATTAGAAGCCATCCTCTTCTTTCTCTTTACAGGTTTTAACTAAGAAGACTGGCCTGCAGTACTAGATTGATCTTCACTATCTTTCTAAGTTGGGATTTCCTCTCTCTCAGGCTCAGAAGGAGAGGGAGGTTGACTCTGCTGTGGATCAGAAGATGAAGCTTGCTGAGTTTCAGCAGGAGGTCCAGGTTGTGTTGTCTCTGGTTGTTTAACCTTAACCTCCACTTCAGGTGGGGCTTGACTTGGATTGGAGTGTAAGTCAATGAGCTCTCCACTTTTGATCTTCTACTTGATGAGCCTAATATGCTCATCATAGTGGGTAGAGACATGGGGCCAAGTCTCCTTATGGAGAATCCATATAGCTTCAAGAAGCTCATCATCCTCTGCCTCTCAGTAGACTTCTTCATGCTCTTTGGATGATAGCTCTTGATTTTGCAGCTTCTTCCCTTAGCTTGTTCTTAGTTGTCTTTGTGTCCTTGATTATCTCAAGTTTAAGCTGTTTTAAGTACTCAGACTTAACATAGTCATAGGACAAGGGAAGGAGTGCATCTGCCTAATAGAAGCCTGTGGCACTCAGGTAGTTGATCATCTTGATCCTGTCTTCTTCTTTGTTTACCTGAGGTCTTGTTGAACCACATCTTCTTGTGCAGGACTTTCCTAAACTGGGGAGAGGTTAGGCATATCCTTGTACAGTCTTTTTCTTCTTCTCTCTTCTTTGACTTGTACTAGAAGCTCTGCATCTTTTGCCTCCTTCTTCTCCTTTGACCTTTCTAGATCAACCAGTTCATTCAACTCTTCTAAGGGGAGAGAGATGACACTATCTATGTCATAGTTCCTTGTCTATAGGTAATTTATCCTGACTGCCCTTAACTCATCATTCTGAGTATTGGTCTGGGGTAGCCCTGATAGCAGACTCCAAGAGTTTTGAAGACTCAGCAGAGGAACTTTCTCCCCTCAGCCTAATTTTCCTCTATCTTTCTCTCTTTTCCTCAATCTCCTCAAATGTAATCTTTCTTTTCCCTATTTCACTCACAGACCTTTGTGACACAGGGTGGAGAGATCTTTGGCTTCATTGCTTGTTGTAGCATCTGAGCTATAACCAGAGAGAGGTTGAGAAGCACCTTCACCAGCAGGTGTCTCAATAGGAGTGTGAATCTCTGCAGCAGTTGATGATAATGAGACAGGGGTCTGAGGTTCTGTCACTGGGCCTTCAGTCAAGGTTTCCCCTATGAAACTAATCTTAGGGCCTTCAGTCAAGGTTTCTTATGCTGAACTCTGTAGTGATCCTGTCTTGGATTCTTTGAGCTAGTCTGTCAGCTTGTCTTGATTTGCTTGGGTTGACAAGTGGCATGTTGACTAAATCTAGACCTACATAGTAGTTCAAAGTCTGAAAATTGAAGACTTCTTGCTGTTCTTGAACTCTTATGATGATTAGGGCTTTCCTGATGTTGTCATACCTCCACCTAATGATGTGATTGGAAGATAGTGAAGATGACATAGCCCTTGGTATCCCATCCTCAAACAAACTTTGTATGAAGGAGTCTGTGTAGTCTATATCAATGTGAATTTGAGGAGGTTGCAGAAAATGCACAATTGCAAGTGAGGATGATGAGTCCTCAATGTCCACTCTCTCTGAAGAACTCCCAGGTTCTGTAACTGTGATGACTTTCTCCCCCTTTTTGGTAGCATCACCCACTTGCATAGGTGAGCTAGAAGATAGGTCAATCACATCCACAGGTTCTTGTATTCCTGGTTGAGCTCTTCTTAAGGGTCTCCCAGCTAGTTTTTCCTTGAGATATGTAATCTCAAGTTGCTAATCATTGATCGTGTTATGTAAGGTAGTCACCTGAGATTCAAGGTGACTGACCTTTGAGACTAAATAGGTGCATGCTTTAGTCAGTTTGTGCACATTTAGTCTCAGATTCCCCTGATCTTCATCAGAAAACTCATCGGGGAATGAGATGATTGGACCAAAGTCCCCTGTCTCACCACCAGCTTCAGGTTCTTGGCTGCTGGTTTTCCTCTGCTCACTGGCAATCTCAGTTGAGATGTCAGTGGGCTGAGTTGCCATGGTTGAGGTCTTAATGATGTAATCACTTTTAGAAGTGGGAGCCTCTTCCATATGGACATCCTCAACAGGTTTAGAAGTGTTCACCTTAGTTGTAAGTGACTGATGTGGGATATATATTGGAGACTCAGGAGCATTCATCTCTCTTTGAGTAGGGGTAAATAAGAGAGACTTATTATACTTACTAAAACCTAGATCTTCATCAGTATTGAAATCAAGGTTGGAAATTGGTTGGTTGACATCTATAGGTTGGGGATGGTAACTGTCCCCTAAAGGTTGATCACTAGAGTGTTGAGCTCATCAGGCTGAGCATGAGGAACCTCAACACTGATTCTTAGAGAGATAGGAGTGGTCTGCTCCTTACGAGAAGTGGGAGCTCCAATGTTCATTTCTTCCTGTATGGGTGAGTATATGGGGGCCTCTATAGACTGAATAGTCTGAGCAGGGGTTTGTTTGGATTTTCTATGGTAAGTGATGGTGATTTGAGGTTGTGTGTCAGGTTGGGAGGTAGCAGGTGTGGGCTCAACACTAGCTTGTACTGCTAGGTTGTCACCTCGAGCAATGAGCTCTAACATTTTTGGGACAAGGGATGTTCTACCCCAGAGAAGCCAAGAGTTGGCTTTCTCAGTATTTTAAAGATGTCAGGCTTCATCTGTCCTAACTTAAGAATGTTACCTATTTCCCTTAACTACGAGCCCAGTTCACAGTTAAGAATGTACTGGACATATCTAGGAAACATGTAATATTCTAAGGAGTCTAAATTAGCAAGTAAATTGGTATAAACAAACTAAGAATACCTGAATTTGACGCCCTGAACCATCCCATGGATTATGTAGGAGGGATCCTCAGGAATCTGGTCCCATGCACCATGCTTGTTTGATAAGCTGTGGATGACCACATGGAGCAGGAATCTCCACTGGGATGAGACCTTCCCTTTCCTAAAGGTTTTTACCAAAAATCTCCCTCATATCCTATCTGCTTAAAGGAGTGATCGACAGCTTCCTTTGGGAAGAACACCTCACCTTCTTCATCATCTAGCTAAAGATGCATATTGATGATGGCCGGAGTGATGAAGATTGTTCTCCCCTGCACCGTGGTAGACAGTGCCTTCTCCCCGTCCATAATGACCTCTTGGCAGGTCTTCGAAAAATCAAGCAGTTGATCCTCATAGAGAGAAGGATCAACGGTTAGGGAGGTGAAGTAGTTTGATAAAGCTAAGAAACGAAAAATCTCTGAGAAATGAGGATATTTCTTAGAGCTTAATAGAGCAACCTGATTATGTTGCTTGTGTAGCTGCATGGTAAAGTTGGGGTCATTTCTGTGAGCAAGGTTGACCATTTTGAGGTAGCTTAAAGATGAAGAAAGTGGGAAGAAAGAAATTTCAGAGAGAAATTTCGGTTTTTAGGTTTTGGAATAAGAACATATGATAGAAAGAGGGGGAAGCCATTGGGTTTATATGTGAGAGGGATTTCAGATAAAGTTTGATGAAAGAGGATAAACATTGAAATCCAGATGTCGATCCACCTCTGAAAAAGTAGTTTACTTTTGCTCAAAAAGTAGTTTTCTTGGAAGTCAAAAAGCGTCCGAAAGTTTATTATCTTTGGAAGTTTTAATTAAAACTTGATTGCTTTGTATATAGAATAACAAAGCTTCCGAGAGTTAATTTTGCTTCGGAAGTAAATGCTCCTTGAAAATAAGTAATTGTCTGAGACAAGTATTTAAGCTTCGGAAGATAGATCTGAGAACTCTTCCGAAGGTAAAATTTTCAGACAGTTACTTAGTTGAAGGCATGATTTGCTTCTGAAATTAAAACCATAACTTCCGAAGTATCAGGAATTTTCAAAAATCTAAGGAAAGTCTTCAAAAAGAAATTTTCATCCAAAGAAAACATGAGCTTATGAAAGTGATGAACTAGACAACTTAGGACACACATATTTTAAGAAATAATAAGAATTAGTTTTAAGAAAAACCTGTTCAAAGTTAAACATCCCAATAGCTGATATAAGATATTTAAATCTTTGTTCATCAAAAGCCTTTGTAAACAGATGAGCATATTGTTCATCTGTGTGAACTTTGACTAGTTTAATTAATTCCTTTTCATAGTTATCTCTTAATAAATGAGACCTGATATTGATGTGCTTTGTCCTTGAGTGTTGCATAGGGTTCTCTGTGATTGAGATAGCACTATTGTTGTCTATGTGAATGGGAGTCTCCTTGAAGTTTAACCCATAGTCCAGCATCTGATTTTGAATCCAAAGCACTTGCGCACAGCAGCTTGCAACAACAATGTATTCAGCTTCATCAGTTGATGCAGAGACACAGGATTGTTTCTTGCATTGCCATGAGACAATCCTTCCACCAAGGAACTGACATCCCCCAGATGTAGACTTTGCAGTCATGTTGCAACCACCATAATCACTATATGTATAGGCATACAGATTGAAGTCAGGATTCTTAGAGTACCATAAACCAAGTATTGATGCACCTTTGAGGTATCTTAGAATCTTCTTGACAGTGATGAGGTGAGACATCTTAGGGTTAGCTTGATATCTTGCACAGATGCATGTAGCAAACATGATATCAGGCCTGCTAGCAGCAAGATACATAAGAGACCTAATCATAGCCCTGTATATAAGTGCTCATCTACACACTCCCCTTCAACATCAGGTCCAAGGGAGTGGTTTGTAGTTATGGGTGTCTTAGCAATCTTACAATTAGTCATGTTGAATCTCTTGAGTATGTCATGAACATACTTTGACTGACTTATGAAGATTCCATCTTCAACTTGCTTCACTTGAATTCCTAGAAAGAAATTGAGTTCCCCCATTACACTCATTTCAAATATGTCTTTCATCAGCTTCTCAAAGTCTTTGCAAAGCTTTGGATTAGTTAAACCAAAGATGATGTAATCCGCATACACTTGAACTTGCAATATGTCATTTCCCTATCCTTTGATGAAGAGAGTTCCATCTATAGTACCTCTCCTATATCCATGTTTACAAAGATACTCAGACAGTGTCTCATACCATTTTCTGGGTGCCTGATGCAGCCCATAGAGAGCTTTGTCAAGCTTGCAAACATAATCAAGATGATTAGGGTCTACAAAACCAGGTGGCTGTTTGACATATACCTCTTCATCAATCACTCCATACAAAAAGGCACACTTCACATCAAGCTGAAAGACCTTGAAGGTTTTGGATGTAGCAAAAGCAAGGGATATCTTAACAGCTTCTAATCTTGCTACTGGGGCAAACACACTCCACCCAAAAGGATGTAGCTTTGAAGGTTTTGGATGTAGCAAAAGCAAGTGTAATCAATCCCTTCTTCTTGTTTGTATCCTTGAACAACCTTTCTAGCTTTGTTCTTGATGATGATGCCTCTATCATCTTTCTTGTTCCTAAACACCCATTTGGTTCCAATGGTAGTCTTCCCATAAAGAAGAGGACAAAGGTTCCAAACTTTCTGCCTTTTGAATTGAAGCAGCTCTTGTTGCATAGCTTCAACCCAACTTCCATCCTTTAGAGCCTCGTCAACTTTCTTTGGCTCTATTTGGGATAAGAAACAAGAGTGAAGACAAACATTTGCTTCATGGGTTTGTCCTCTTGTTCTTACCCCTGAGACAACATCTCCAATGATGTTTGTGGTGGGGTGAGACTTGTGGATCCTAAGCTGAGGGATCACAACAAGTTGCTGAGAAAGAACTAAATTAGAGAAATTTAGATCTGGCATAGATGTTTCTCCCACCACATTAGCACACTTTTCAAGAGAAACTTGATCCAAGCAGTGTGTGACATCATTGATGTTCTCATCTATTGTGTGGTTAGTGGCATCAAGAAATTCTTGGTCACTATCACCACCACCATTGTTGTCTTCTAAACTTGAGGTGTTCTTATCTGATTGTGGAGCCTCTAAGCAGGAATTTAAAGGCACCATAGATGTATCCACTGAGTTTGTCATTGTAGTGCTGACACGAACTTTATTTGTAGAAGTAGTTCCAACTGGAGCTGAAGATGTATGAATTGAAAGTCTTGTTAGCTCAAATCTTGGATAAGGATCACTGTATTTAAATTTGTTGCAGATCCTGAAACATTCTCACAAGATTTGTTAAAACAGTTGGTAACTAAATCAATATCAAATAACCAATCTGGACCAGAACCAGCAACACATGGTGTGTGTTCATTGAAAGTCATATTGGCTGACTCCTCAACAACTCTAGTTCTGAGATTGTATACTCTATAAGCCTTAGCTTGTAAAGAGTATCCAATAAAGTGTCCATCATCTGATTTCTCAGCAAATTTGGCAATTTGATCTTTGGTATTCAAGATGGTGCAAGGACAACCAAATGTTTTGAGAAAACCAATGAAAGGTTCCTCTTGTGCCAAAGTTCATAAGGAGTCTTGCCATGAGTCTTAACTACTAAAACTCTACTCTGCACATAGCAGGCAGTGTTGACTGCCTCCACCCAAAAGGTGATGGGCAGCTTAGAGTCATACAACATGGTCCTTGCAGCTTCAATCAGTGTCCTGTTTCTCCTCTCAGCAACACCATTCTGTCGAGGAGTCCTCGAAGCACTGTATTGTCTTGTAATACCCTTTTCATCACAGAATGTATCAAGGATTTGGTTCTTAAATTAAGTTCGTTGATCACATCTTATGATGTTGACCTTGTGATCAGATTGATTCTCAATCCTTAAGATGAAATTCTTCAGAATCTCAGGAGTCTCATCCTTAGTTCTAAGGAAGAAAACCCAAGTGAATCTTGTAAAGTCATCTATGATCACTAAACAATAAGAGGTCCTTCCTAAACTCATTACACTGGTGGGGCCAAAGAATTCATATGTAACAAGTGTAGGGGTGTAGTGATGGAGTTCCTTTCCTTAGGCTTGTGAGATACCTTATTGCTTCCCTTTCAGGCATGCAACACAATGGTCATCACTTGTAAACTCTTTCTTTGGTATTGCAGTTAGCAAATCATTTTTAACTAATCTGTTCATGTTCTTAAAGTTTACATGGCACATTCTTTTATGCCATAGGAAAGACTCATCACTATTAGCTTTAGACAGAAAGCATACAACTTCTCTAGAGAGAGATGTTTCTTGCAAATTCATATTGTACATGTTCCCTTTCCTGGGGGCTCTAAGCAGGATATGCTGATGAGGAATGACAACACCAGGCTTGAGAACAATGCACTCATGCTCAGTGAGAGCATGTTATGACTCTGATCACAAAATTGAGATACACTCAGAAGATTGTACCCAAGCTCTTTGACAAAAGCTTACCTTATCAATGCTGAGCTTACCATTTGTGACCTTTCCCCTTCCAGAAATATAACTACCTTCATCTCCTCCAAAAGCAAGTGGTCCTCCATGAATTCTTTCAAAGTTCTGGAGTAATGACCTATTGCCTGGCATGTGCCTGGAACAACCATTATCAATGATCCAGACATTTTTATTTGTCTTCAGCTGTCCCTACACAAAGAAAATGATCAGTTACATTTGGAAACCCAAGCCTTTCTTGTCTTGGGCTCATTAACAGAGGTAATTCAACAGTATTAGATCCTATGGTTGTGCAAAGAGGATCTTGAGCTGTTGTTGATGGAGAATTCTCAGTCACTGGCCATTCTTAGACTTCCACACCACCTTCAGAGTCTTGGACTTGACCTTCAAAACTTCAGAAGCTTTTGGACTACGGAAGTTTTGATGACTGAACCTTCGGAAGATTATGCAGACACTGCAACAGACTTTAGTGCTTCGGAAGAACTCCTTTCTTCCGAGATCACTTTTCTTCTCTTCCGAGGGTAATTTTCCACTTCCCTTCTTCTTAGACTTGGAGCTTTTGAAGGAAACATGTTTTCCTTCTGAAGCTTGAATCTTCTTAGAACTCTTTGAAGTCTTTGTACTAGTCAAATGGACAGTACCTTTAGGATTGTATGGACAATCCTTAGCAATGTGAGAGGTATTTTCACCATACACACACCACTTTCTTCTTCATAATAGTCTTTTGCAGGGAACAAGACTTTCTTTGGTCACATCACCTTCTCCACCTCATCTTTGCAAATGCTTGACAGTGTTCCTTGGGGCTGGGAAATGTTCTTGGAGTTTATAGTCCAGGCTATGCAGCAGTGAACACAACAGATGAAGGATTTGATCTGCCCAAGATACATACTAAATTGATGTGGCTAGTGTGATATGATCCAAGTCGGGTCATACCCAATAACAAGCAAAACAAACACCGATAAATATTATTCGTTGATAAGATCAAACAAATATTTATAAGCACCAACATAGAAACCGGGTTTTCTAAAACATTGCTTTTGATGATGAACAACATTATATGGATAATTGTTCATGAGAAATTACTTGTTTTTATTATTTAAGTTGGTTAAATAATATTAAACAAAAGTGTATTAATTTTATAAGATAAAAGGGTTTTAATCTTATAAAATCAATAGTGTGTTTTGGATAAAAAATTCAAAATTGAGAGGGACCCTCTTGTCCACATTTCGGCCGCCCTTGGGGCATGCAAGGCTCTTGATGTACATCTTGGTTCTTGCAAACTTATTCATTACAACTCTTCCAAGATTACACTTCTCTCACACACACATAGAAAGTAATTTCTCATCCAATCTCATAGAACTCGGTTTTGGGAGCAGAAAATAGAAGCATTTCCAGCTCAAAACAAGTGTTGTTTTTGGCTGGAAAATCGATCCTCAAGAGTGTCTTTGAGGTTGGTGTTGCAAGACCTAGCAAGTGGGTGTTTGGAGGAAGCTTGGGGTATCATCTCTTGAGGATTTCTACTTTGAAGTCTTGACATTCAACATCATCTCCTAACCTCCATTCCACGTTTCTAAAGGTAGTATATATGGTTGATATATGTATGTTGTGATAGTGTGTTATTCCATATAATAAGATCCTTGTTTTGGGTTTTGCTTTAACATAATGTATATGATACATTAACCCTTATTTGAGCTGAAAATCCGCTGCGTTTTACATGTTAATAGCTAATATGTCTTTGATTTACATCTACAAAACCAACAATGGCATCTAGAGCCGGATTATATGGATACATGCTT
This sequence comes from Flaveria trinervia, assembly GCA_025506515.1. Lineage (NCBI taxonomy): Eukaryota > Viridiplantae > Streptophyta > Magnoliopsida > Asterales > Asteraceae > Flaveria > Flaveria trinervia. The sequence goes on along the minus strand of CM046444.1, from coordinate 88,474,753 downwards.
CCAACATGAAATTTTCGGGTCCTTTTTCTCTAAAAAGTGGGCTGGAAATTTCTTTTTCATGGAAGTCCCTTTGTTTTCAAGATATTACTTTATATGCATGTAAAGATCTTGAAAAATATAGATCATATGATGGTTTGTTTGTTTGGACATAAACCACATGTTCTTGGTTTGTGTTGGCCAAAAACTTGGGTTAAAAGGGGCTGCCACATTATCGTTTTGGACTTGTTTTGGATGTGTTCTAAGTGCACAAAGCCTAGCCATGACCTTGTGATTGATTATTTGTGATTGTGTTTCATTTGGATGTAATAAAGCATATGTAATTTATTTATTTCATTTGGTATGTAATAAATAGATTAGCTTGTATCTTTTTTACTAGAAAAATGTATTAGGACCTTTTCTATGTAATAAGCTTTTGGGGGCTGTTTTGTAACACATAAAGGAAGCCTAAAGATGATGATGGAATCACAACACAAAAGGCATACTTGAAGCATTTGGATGCAAGTTCAAGTGGGAGTTCATCAACTCAACAATGTGTCATGTTTTACCTTTGGATTGACTCCTTAACACACTTGTTATGGCAAGCAAGTGTGTTCAAAATTATTGGCTTTGGTTGTGCACTTATTATATTATGTTTGCTTGTTTGTTTGGTTATCTTGGTTGTGTTTGTTGGATTGAATATTGACAAACTAGTTTAACAACTATAGCGCATCAAGCATAAAAATGGTTCTTTATAATCATTAAATGGATTAATAAAATGAGTTTATTAAGGGTTAATGATTTAATAAAAATGGGTTTTATTAAAAGGAACCTTAAAAATTGTTTTTCAAATAATACCATGCATTTGAATGCATACAAGTTGTATGGTATAAAAGGTTTTCTATAACTAAGTTTTAGAAACTTCAAAACCCTTTTTTTTAAAAAAAACAAGTTAACACCATCCTTTTAAACAACACTCAATTCACTTGTAACTTATTTATGGGATAAAGGTCACCTAACCATAAATGTAGAAACTTGAGAAGTTGAGGTGAAATTACTATATTTGTGGGATAAAGGTCACCTAACCACTTATATTAGTGATACCACACGTGTGTCTAAGTAGGACGACTTGATTTGGAAATCATGCATTAGGATCACCGAAGCATGACGTACAAACGGTGTTGATGGGATTAACATGCCAAACTAAACATAAGATGTTTAAAACGATCCCATAAAAACTAGAAATTGTAATGGGTTACAATTGTCAAAACGTTGACTACCTTGTTAATTTAAATAAAGGGATAAAGGTCACCTAACCGATATTTAAATGTAACGTTGGATTCTAGTTTTAATTATTAATTGTCTATGAGACGTAAAAGGGTATTAATAATTAAAAATTGCTTAAACATCGAAATACTAAAATTTGAACTTTGTAATATTGTAGATGGCTAACATAACAACGCTATCCCGACCGTCCATAACCTATCACTAAGAACGATCCTCGAAAAGGAACGTCTAAACCATGGGAACTTCATGGATTGGTATCGAAACTTGAGAATAGTTCTCAAGCAAGAAAAGAAGTCCTATGTGTTAGACGATCCCATTCCCGATCAACCCGATGAGAGTGACGTTGAGGCCTTTGCCGAGTGGGTCAAGTACACCGAGGACTCCGTGCAAGTCTCATGTCTCATGCTAGCGAGTATGATTCCCGACTTGCAAAAGGACTTTGAAAACCACAATGCCTTTGACATGATCACCCAGTTGAAGGAAATGTTCCAACAACAATCAAGGGTAGAGCGCTTCGAAACGGTTCGAGCGCTCCATGCATGTCGGATGGACGAGACCCAATCGGTGTCATCCTACGTTCTTAAGATGAAGAGCCACATTGATCGCCTCGAAAGGCTTAACTGTCGTGTGTCCAACGAGTTGGCAACGGATTTGATCCTCAACTCTCTATCAAAGAAGTTTGATAGTTTTGTTATGAACTATAACATGAATGGTTGGGACAAGAGCATTGGTGAGCTTCATTCAATGCTAAAAACGGCCGAGGCGGGCATGGGTAGAAAGGTTCTGCCGGTCCTTACGATCAATGAAGGAGGTAGTAGGAAGAGGCACCTCCCCACCCTAAGGCAAGCATTGCCAAAGGGAAGGGGCACGTCAAAGGAAAGGGAAAGGCAAAAATGGAACCCCCCAAACCAAAAGAAAAGAAGCAAAAGGTTGCTCAAGATGACCCTTGTTTTGAGTGTGGTGAGGTAGGCCATTGGAAACGCAATTGTCCGGTCTATCTCAAAGCGTTGAGGTCGAAGAGGGACGGGCAAACCTCAGGTACAATCTTTATGATACATGTTGAGCTAAATGTTATTTCTTCTAACACATGGGTATTAGATACCGGATGTGGAACTCATATTTGCAATTTGTTGCAGGGGTTCAAAAGAAGTAAGCATTATTCAAAAGGGGAAGTTAGTCTCTTCATGGGCAATGGTGCAAAGGTTCATGTGGAAGCCCAAGGAGACTATGTTTTGAAGCTTCCAAGTGGTTTGGAAGTTATTTTAAAGAATATTTTGTATGCTCCTAGTTTGACTAGGAACATCATTTCTGTTTCCCGTTTAAGACAATATGATTATGATTTCAAATTTGTTGACAATGATATTCATGTTATTTTGAATCATGTGTTTTATTTTAAGGCTATTCCTTGTAATGGTATTTATGAATTGGTTCATGATAACACAACATATGATAGCTCAATGTACCAAGCAACCACCAAAAGGCTCAAATTAGATTTGAGTGATTCCTATCTTTGGCATTGTCGCCTTGGACACATAAATAAGAATCGTATGCATAAACTTCAAAAGAATGGTCTTTTGAAAACCAATGAAAATGATTCATTCGATGTGTGCGAGTCTTGCTTACAAGGTAAAATGACAAAGGCCCCTTTTAGTGGGACTAATGAAAGGGCGAAAGATTTATTAGGGATCATACATTCGGATGTATGTGGACCTTTTAAACCAATGACTAGGAATGGTGAAAGATACTTCATTACCTTTACCGATGATTATAGTCGTTATGGGTATGTGTACTTGTTAAGACACAAACATGAATCTTTTGAAATGTTCAAAATATTCAAGAATGAAGTTGAAAATCAACTGAACAAAACGGTCAAGGTTCTTCGCACAGATAGAGGAGGTGAATACCTAAGTAGTGAATTTCAAGAGTATCTTAGAAGTTGTGGGATTGTCTCACAACTAACTCCACCTGGAACACCACAACATAATGGTGTGTCTGAGAGGAGGAATCGAACTCTATTGGATATGGTTCGATCTATGATGGCTAGAAGTACACTACCTCTGTCATTTTGGGGTTTCGCGTTGCTCTCCGCGGCCCGTATTTTAAATATGGCCCCAACCAAGAAAGTGGAAAGGACACCTTTCGAAGTATGGCATGGAAGGGTTCCATCATTATCATATTTGAAAGTTTGGGGGTGTGAAGCTTATCCTAAGCAATACACTCAGAACAAACTGGAAGGGCGATCCACGAAGTGTATCTTCATCGGATATCCTAGAGATTGTATTGGATATTATTTCTATGATCCGACAGAGCAGAAAGTGTTTATTGCTCGAAAGGCAGAGTTCTTGGAAACTAAGTTTCTTTTGGAAGAAACTAGCGGAAGAACAGTGGAACTTGAAGAGGTTCATGATTCACAAGAAGATACACAATTGGTTAATACTAGCAATCAACATGAGGATGTTGAGAATGATCATATGGATGATCAAAATACACAAAACGTTCGCAGATCTGGTAGAATTAGTGTTCCTCCTGAGAGATATGGATTTTTCATGGATGGATGCTATGTGGTAGATTCAGATGAACCAACCACATACCAAGATGCAATATCAAAACCTGATTGTGACAAATGGCAAGAAGCCATGAACGTTGAGATGCAATCCATGTATGATAACCAAGTCTGGGAATTGGTTACACCACCTCTTAAGTCCAAGATAGTTGGGAGTAAGTGGGTTTTCAAGAAGAAAACCGATATGCATGGAAACTTGGATACCTAAAAGCTAGACTTGTAGCAAAAGGTTTCACTCAAACTCAAGGGGTTGATTATGATGAAACCTTTTCACCTGTGGCAATGCTAAAGTCTATTAGGATATTATTTGCCATAGCAGCATATTATGACTATGAGATATGGCAATTGGACGTCAAAACCGCTTTCCTTAATGGATATCTTGAGGAAGATGTCCATATGAAACAGCCTGAAGGTTTTGTCGATCCAAAACATCCTGAAAAGGTATGCAAGTTAAAGAAGTCAATCTATGGATTGAAACAAGCATCAAGAAGCTGGAATCACCGTTTTGATGATGAAGTAAAGAAATTGGCTTCATCAAAAACGCTGATGAAGCCTGTGTATATAAGAAAGCTAGTGGGAGCACTATCACCTTCCTTGTATTATATGTTGATGACATTTTACTATTTGGAAACGACATTCCAACCTTGGATGGTGTAAAAGCCTGGCTTGGAAGCTGTTTTTCCATTAAAGATCTTGGTGAAGCCACCTATATTTTGGGTATAAAGATCTATAGGGATAGATCAAGACGACTGATAGGTTTAAACCAAAGTGCATACATTGATAAGATCTTGAAAAGGTTCAAGATGGAGAATTCTAAGAAAGGTCTGGTACCTATTCAAAAGGGGACTATATTGAGCTCATCTCAATGCCCTAGTTCAAAGGTTGAACAAGAAAGAATGAGTGGAGTCCCATATGCGTCTGCTATAGGATCCATCATGTATGCAATGATATGTACTAGGCCGGACGTGTCATATGCTCTAAGTATGACAAGCAGATATCAGCAGAATCCTGGTAATAGTCATTGGATGGCTGTTAAGAGTATTTTGAAATACCTTAGGAACACTAAGGATATGTTCTTAATATATGGATCTGGTGAGGAGGAGCTCGTGGTAAAGGGTTACACAGATGCAAGTTTCCAAACTGATCGAGATGATTCTCGATCACAGTCGGGATATGTCTTCATTATGAATGGAGGAGCGGTCTCTTGGAAGAGCTCAAAGCAAGATGTAGTGGCATTATCTACAACAGAATCTGATACATCGGCCGCTTCACTGGCAGCTCAAGAAGCTGCGTGGCTTAGGAAGTTCATTGCTGATCTAGGGGTCGTTGCTACCATTCAAGACCCCCTAGAGATCTTTTGTGACAACGAGGGCGCGATTGCTCAAATCAAGGAACCTCGTGCTCATCAAAAGACTCGGCACATTGAACGGAGATTCAACTACATTAGGGATGAAGTTGAAAAGGGAAAGATATGTATTCGCAAAGTTCACACCGATCAAAACATTGCGGATCCATTCACGAAGCTCCTAGACAGGTCAAAGCATGAAAGTCATACTTGGGCCTTAGGACTTCGATATTCTAGTAATTGGACTTGATCAAATTTTGTATTTGGATATTGGAACTTATGTAATTTGACTTAATTATATGGTTATAATTTTCATTTGTTCTTCTATTTTAACATGTTTAAATCCGTGAATAAGTAAGTTATTCTAAAACGTCCGTAGTCGATCGTACTTGTGGGAACAACTATGAATGTAAGACTATAATGAACTTGGATTGGTTGATATTCACTAAGTATGAATATAGAGCAAGACGTTGCTACCAAGGTTCATTGATATCTATGGGATATGGATATTGGACTGACCCGCTCTCAATTATTTCTGCATGGAATCTTTGTGATTAGTCATAAGAGATATTGAGTAAAGGCGAATATCATTGTATCCTCATACCTGAGATACATATTGGGTCTTGATATTCACCAAGTATTGTACTTTAAGTTAGTTCTTTGCTGTTCTGAAATATTGGCAGTACATAAGGCTGAGTTCGGGTATAATATAAGGTGATTGTGAGAGACGTATGTAGTCAAGATGGAATTTGTTCCTCTTATTCGTTAAGAGTTAGATGTCTAAGGCCTGTTAAAGTTAAATCAACGGAGAATGACTATTCTATGTCTCTAGGATTTAACATGACATCTGTAACAAAAGGATAAATGATTTATTCACCTAAATCATATTCAAGTAGGGTACTTGAAAGGGATGATGTTATTGAATGGCACTTAGTCATATACATTAGGGGTAGCAAACCGTTGCTAGGCGTTATTTGCTACTTGCATCAATTCTCTATGAATCTTGTGCAAGTGGGAGATTGAAGGATTTGATCTGCCCAAGATACATACTAAATTGATGTGGCTAGTGTGATATGATCCAAGTCGGGTCATACCCAATAACAAGCAAAACAAACACCGATAAATATTATTCGTTGATAAGATCAAACAAATATTATAAGCACCAACATAGAAACCGGGTTTTCTAAAACATTGCTTTTGATGATGAACAACATTATATGGATAATTGTTCATGAGAAATTACTTGTTTTTATTATTTAAGTTGGTTAAATAATATTAAACAAAAGTGTATTAATTTTATAAGATAAAAGGGTTTTAATCTTATAAAATCAATAGTGTTTTTGGATAAAAAATTCAAAATTGAGAGGGACCCTCTTGTCCACATTTCGGCCGCCCTTGGGGCATGCAAGGCTCTTGATGTACATCTTGGTTCTTGCAAACATTATTCATTACAACACTCTTCCAAGATTACACATTCTCTCACACACACATAGAAAGTAATTTCTCTCTCCATCTCTCCATAGAACTCGGTTTTGGGAGCAGAAAATAGAAGCATTTCCAGCTCAAAACAAGTGTTGTTTTTGGCTGGAAAATCGATCCTCAAGAGTGTCTTTGAGGTTGGTGTTGCAAGACCTAGCAAGTGGGTGTTTGGAGGAAGCTTGGGGTATCATCTCTTGAGGATTTCTACTTTGAAGTCTTGACATTCAACATCATCTCCTAACCTCCATTCCACGTTTCTAAAGGTAGTATATATGGTTGATATATGTATGTTGTGATAGTGTGTTATTCCATATAATAAGATCCTTGTTTTGGGTTTTGCTTTAACATAATTATATGATACATTAACCCTTATTTGAGCTGAAAATCCGCTGCGTTTTACATGTTAATAGCTAATATGTCTTTGATTTACATCTACAAAACCCAACAGCAGATCATCCCTTCTTCTTGTTAGGTCTGAGATGAGTTATCAAGAACCAGAACTCTTAGTAGAAGAATTTTTGGTTGATGCCTCAGTCCCTACCACTTTAAACCCTGCAGAGATGAAAACTATTTTCTGCTTAGAGTCAAAAGTAGCCTTCATCTCTTGAGCTTTGTCTTTGCCTTTCTTTTGCTCTTTCTAATCAAGTTCTTCCTCATGGACTTGGTCACCACAGTCTTCTTCTTCTCCAGAGAAGGATAGTGGCCCTTCTAAGAATCCTCCTATTCACTATTCTAAGAGGAATTCTTCACTATCTCTTCTTCATCCTCTTCACTTATAGGATCTATGAGAGGAAGCTCATCTTCACAAGTTCCACACCAGGAGATCTTACAGACAAGTATGTGTGTGGAGGAGCTATCTCATTGTCCCAGTCCCTGCTTGTTTTGATAGCACACTTTGTTGTGCAGGGATGGATATCATGTTCTTGAAGGTCTCTTCTTCAAGAACACTCTTTCTGCCCTGGCTTCGCTGATCACAAGCTCAGCCTAGCACTTAGTTAACTTGGTTATGAGATATTTGATTTGAGTCCTAAAATCTATGTTTTCATATTTTAGAACTAAAATATGAAGGGATCGAGATCTAGTTTGATCAAATAGATTAGGATTTGCAACGGAATAACACACGAATTAGACGAAATTCTAGAAAGAATAATATGAATATTCAATCAAATAGTAACAGTTATAGAGAGAGTTTTCTACAAACAGAATGTTTTCATTCATGCACAAACTTCCCATCGAGGGAAATTAGGTCAACATTCCTTTAATAAGGAATGTGACATCAGCTGACGTCACATGATAGTGACATCTAACTCATTTATACAAACAACTGAAATTAAACTAAACTACTGAAGATGTCCACAACAACTGAGGACACCTTCATTAGAAGCTAAGTATAAACTAACATTATAACTACTGAAGTTATAACATCTGAAGTATAATAACTTTACATGTTTTGCATAATATAAAACTACTGATTACAAACTACTGAACTATAAACCATCACAACTACTGAAGACAACTACTTCAGCTTTTGTGATAACTTCTGAGAACTTTGTCTTCAGACTTTGTCTTCAGCAGTTGTCTTCAGACTTTATCTTCAGACTTTGTCTTCAACAGTTGTCTTCAGACTTTGTCTTCAGACTTTGTCTTCAGCAGTTGTCTTCAGACTTTGTCTTCAGACTTTGTCTTCAGACTTTGTCTTCAGCAGTTGTCTTCAGACTTTGTCTTCAGACTTATCTTTAGCAGATGTGGATCACTTCAGTTGTTTTGATGTCTGTGGGACTTAAAGGTTTTTCTGATCAGGCTCATTGGTTCTTTTGGTCCAACAAACTCCCCCTGAACCAATGCAACCAAAACCTTTAAAATTATTGAGGTCCCACTTATTGGTAGAAACAAAATCTGGATCATCTCAGAATTCTTCAATTATAAGCTTAGGCCAGGAAAGAGATTTCTGAAGGTTTGATTGGCAAAGGATGAATGGGAACTCTGTCTTGTGGAATTGGACACAGAGCTGTTACCCCATCCATGAAACCTACTTCCCAATGATAAGTTTGTAAGACTCTCTGACATAGGCCTCAAGGAAAACAACTTATTCTTCCATTGTGAGTTCTTCAGCTCCATTTTCAAAGAAGAACTCAGGCCCATAGTACTCAGATAAGTACTTAATATGCTTTCCATTTTTCAGCTCCACAATTGTTACCTCAATGTATGGAAACTCATCAGGATGAGTGCCTTCAAGCAATAACTGGAGCTCATTTCTTCTTATTTCTTCAAGCTTCTTGTAGATTAACCCCTTCTTTACCATTTTGTTTTCTAGTAAAGTTTGTTGAGTCATTTTAGACTTTTAAGCTCTCTTGAAGTCATCAAGAATTTCCCAGGGTGACACTACAATGGCCAGCATTATCACAGCATCTACAATCTTCTTTACTTGGCCATTGTATCTGCTTGGAATCTTCATTTTGTGAATTCTGTCACTTACTCTGGGGTCAGGCCAAATTCTCAATCTCTCTTTCTGATATTGGAATGTAAATCTGAGAGCATACAACCTCTGAGCATGTTTCTTCATAGCTTGTATGGATGAAGACTTGGGAAACTCTTTATCAATCATCCTTAACAGCTGCTCATCATGTTGTTTGTGTTGTTATTCTTCTTCAAGTTTGACTTTTACCATATGCCTTTGGAATTCAAGTATGATTATTGTTGGTTGACTCCTAGGCTTAGGCATTCTTATTTTGAGAACAGCAGAGAGTGGCAGACAATCATCCTCATCATCATCTTCTTCTTCTTCCATCCTCAACACCCTTCTCTTCCTCTTAGGTGCATCATTGGTAATGGGTTGAGTAGGCTTCTTAGGTAAAGGAGTTGGTTTTGAGGGTTGTGAGGGTGGTTGTTTTGGTTTGGGTGATTGTGCAGGCTGCTCTAGCATCTTGGATGTGAGTGCAGCTTTGGATAATTTTGCCATATCAGACCTTTTCCCAGCACCAGCTTCATCAAGAGCTTCTATGATCAATCCTTTGTTAAATGCTTCAGACGAACAGATTCTGGTGGTTATCTCCAAAATACTGTCTCTGGACCATGACCTTACTTCAATAATTGACCTTCCCAGATGTTTTGATATAACCTTGCCATAGTTTCCAGCCTTTCTCTTTCTTTCTCACTCCAAATTGCCCATCTTTGTTCAATTTCTTGAATCTCTAACCTTCTGATCTCAGAGTCAAGTTTGGCAGTGTCAAATCCTTGTCTGAAGAGTCGATCAATAATCTTATCCATAGATCTGCGATGTTGCTCATTAGTTTCTTTGATCAATTCTTCCAACTTTTTCTCACCTTTAGACTTTTGAGAGGATTTCTTCCTTTTGTAGGTGATCATCTCCTTTTCTTTCTACTCTTTTTCTGCTTCCTCTTCAGCTCTTTTTCTTTTGTCTACTTTCACTGACTTAGACTCCCCCTTTTTGGTTGCATTGGGTTAGGAGTGTGAATGTTAGAAAGTTCTTAGAAACCGCAGCATCAACTAAAGATTGAAGAGTAGAGGAAAGCCTCTCATCAATGGCTTGATGTACAGTGTTTGTGATTATGGAAGTGATGAGAGGTAAGGATGTTTGAAATGCAGAAACCATTTGCTCAGAGGGGTTCTGTCCCTGAGAAATGCACCTGAAGCAGAGGCTGGTGGCAAGTTTGTTGAGAGTGGCTTAGTATTTGGGATAGTTTCAGGAGAAACTACCATCTGTGGGTGAATGTGGGCAGTGGACTTGATTCTTGTGGCATTTTGGCAAGTAGTTCTTGTAGCCTGCATACCTCAGTCTCAAGAATAGTATTATGGGCTAGAACATCAAAGAAAAAGCCCAGGTCATCATCAGTCGGTGCTGAATCAGCTGACCTCCTGATGAAATTAGGATAAACATGTGTTGAGTGTAGATCAGTATTCACATGTGCCCATATTTCTCGAAACTGGGGACTTCCTGCCTCAGGATGATTTCCTTCATTGGCAGTTGCCTCTGGTGAGGACTTAGAGATGATACCATCTTCATCCTGATCATGTGCTAAACAAGGAGAAGAGGTAGCCTCACCAGATGTTCTAATCTCCTCCTCTACACAGGGAGATTGAACTCTGTAATCCCTGTGATGTGGGTTATCAGCTACATTATATTCCTCTCCCTCAATTGTGGAGGTTTTCCCAGTGGTAATAAGTTTCTGAGCAAGGGTAGAGGAATGTAGTTGAGTCAGCACTTGTGCAATAACCATAGTTGTGCTTGTTGGGTTGGCTTCAGTGGGAGATAGGTGTGAAAAGGATTGCACCTGGGGTGAATGGTGCTCTTCAATGGCAATCCTCTCAAGTGGGAGAGATTCCAGTAATGTGGTTTCCCCATTTTTGGTTGCATCAGGATCCTGTTGAGAGGATTCCTGAGCGGTTTCAGCTGGTAGAGTCCTGGAAACTACAGGGGGATTACTACCCATAGTTTCAACCGGCCTTTGTATTGCAGGGGCATCATCAGGGGACTCAACTCCCTGAGTAGCCTTTTTGGTTTGTTTGGAATGAGGTTTGGAGGGGACATTGGATCTAGAGGATGAGGCTGTGGGTATCTTCTGCTTGGGTTTTAGCAGTTTAGCAGCCTCTTTGAGGTGTGGGTCAGAGTTGTGCCTGGAGTATACCTCTGGCAAAACTACCACAGCAGGGACTCCAAGGCCAACAGGGCCATCAGATTGTAACTAATTCATGATTATGGCCATAACAAAATTTTAATAGCCATCTATTAGCTACAGGTTTCATTGCCAGATCTTTTAATTCTAAAAATATAATTTCAGAAAAATTTAAGCTTTGGCGTTCAAGAATAGAATACAATACCTGCTGCCACCTAGATGAATTTGATCCCATGAAGAGGTTTTGGGGGCAAGACAAACATTGATCATGTGAAAGATTAGGCGTTCAGCATCATGAAAGTGCTTCTTCAGAATGGTAGTAGCACTTAGGTTGCCCTGATAGCCATGATTAATGAATGAGAGATCAATGGTGCACTTCGGGTATTTGGTGACAAAGGTAGCATCATTCAGATCTAGCGTTTGGCAAATGATAGCAGGAGTGACTACCACCTTCTTTTGGTTTACAGATGACTGGAGAGTGATCGCGACATCATTCTCACCAGTATGGATGGTGACATTTGTCCAGAATTGACGAAGAGAGTCGGGATAGATGGTTGGATTCAAAAGAAAAGCAGTTCGATACTGGGAATCAGCTATCAGATCAATAGCATCATCAAACTTAGTCCAAAAGGTCGATTTTGTGATGTATGCAACACAGTTGTGTCGAGGTTTGATTTGCATGGTCGCCATTAATGGGAGATGAACGTTCGGAAATCGATTTATGAAGAGTTTGAAGTTAGGGTTAGGTATTTATAGGTTATGAAACGGCTGAAAAAAACAGCTGAAAGTTTTTGGTTTTAGTCATTTGTTAGAAAACGACTGAAGACATGGTTTTAGCTTTCAGATGTTGTAAACAACTGAAGACTTGGTGTTTGTCATTAGTAGTTGAAAAACTACTGAAGACTTGGTTTGGCTTCAGTTGTTTTGAAATGAAACAACAGTTGTTTGAAACAATTGAAGAATAACTTACTCATCAGTTGTTGTCATCAATTCACATATCTCAATTGGTTCATATGACCTTAACACTTACTCAACAGATTATCTAATTTTTAGATGTTTCATTGGTCATCAGTACTTATCTGTTAGAACAGACGTCAGTAGTTGTAACCACTTCAATACTTTGCAACAGATAAAGTACTTGAATACTTTAAGGAATTTAGTCTTCGGTAGTTATGAAAACTGCTGAAGATAAAATGACTTTAGTACTTATTTGTGACAGCTGTATACTGATGCTCATCAGTACTTAGGAGCTGAGATCATCAGTAGTTATCAATTTATTCAAGCTGTAGCATACCAAGCCTTAGCATAAGATTTTGAAAAGTTGCACTGTCCAAAGGCTTAGTAAATATATCTGCAAGCTCATCAGCACTAGGAACAAACTTTGGATCAATCAGACCTTTTTCATAACAGTCCCTGATAAAATGATGTCTGATCTCAATATGTTTGGTCCTAGAATGCTAGATAAGATTCTTAACAATACAAAGAGCTGAAGCACTGTCCATTAGTAAAGGAGTCTTAGTCTCTGTAATGTCATAATCCAGTAATTGATTCTGAAGCCAGAGTAGCTGAGATGTACAACTTGCAGCAACAATGTACTCTGCTTCAGCAGTGGATGTAGCAACAGAGGTTTGTTTCTTACTCTGCCAAGAAACCAAACAGTTGCCTAGAAATTGGCATCCAGCAGAGGTGGATTTTCTGGTTAATTTACACCCGACATAGTCACTATCAGAGAAAGCAACTAATTTGCAACAGTGCCCAGTGGAATACCCAAGTCCTAGAGAGTGAGTTCCTTGCAAATATCTAAAGATCCTTTTGACTGCAATCATATGGGATACTTTAGGTGCAGCCTGAAATCTAGCACAGACACAGTTGCAAACATAATGTCTGGCCTAGAAGCTATAAGATACATCAAGGAACCAATCATACATCTGTAAAGAGTTTCATCAACTGCTTTACCTTTCTGATCAGCATCTAGTTGTGTGGTGCTGCACATGGGAGTAGATTAGGGCTTACAGTTTTGTAAATCAAATTTTTTCAACAAATCCTTTGTATATTTTGACCGATGAATGAAAGTTCCATCAGCCTTTTGTTTGATTTGCAACCCCAGCAAGAACTGTAATTCTCCTATGGCACTCATTTCAAACTTTTGTTGCATCAACTTAGTAAATGCATCACACAACTATGGATCAGAGGATACAAAAATAATATCATAAACATAAATTTGAACAAGGAGCTTATGCATGCCTACTTTCTTAATGAACAAGGTTTTATCTATGGAGCCTCTAGTGAAATTATTTTGAATAAGAAAGTTGGACAGTGTTTCATACCAGGCTCTAGGTGCTTGTTTTAGTCCATAAAGAGCCTTATCAAGCTTATTGTTGGACCAAAAGAACCAATGAGCCAAGATCCGAAAACCTCTAAGTCCCACATGCTATCACAACAACTGCTGAAGGCTTCATCAGCAGTTTGACAAGTGCTGAAGACTTCAACAGCTGAAGACTAAAGTGCTGAAGCTCAACAGCTAAAGAACACAAGTGCTGAAGCTGAAGACTAAAGTGCTGAAGTCCAACAGCTGAAGAACACAAGTGCTGAAGCTGAAGACCAAAGTACTGAAGGTCAACAGCTGAAGAATACAAGTGCTGAAGCTGAAGACCAAAGTACTGAAGGTCAACAGGTGAAGAATACAAGTGCTGAAGCTGAAGACCAAAGTACTGAAGTACAACAGCTGAAGAGTCCACAAGTGCTAAAGATCAACAACTGATGTACAAAGTCTGAAGACAAAGTCTGAAGACATCAGCTGATAACCTCTACTGAAGTCATCAGATGATGAAACGTCTGAAGTTCAAGTCTGAAGACCAAGTACTGAAGTTTCAGTAGTTCGTCACAACAGCTGAAGAGTACTTCTTCAGTAGTTGTGATGTCGGTAGTTTTATGTTTTTACTTTCAGTCGTTTTGTAAAACGACTGAAGAGCTTGTTCTTCAGTCGTTGTAGTTTCAGTAGTTTCTTTTCAGTAGTTGTAGTAACTGATAACACTTAGTATTTTTGTAAGAAGATGTCAGCTGTTTTGACATCTTCAGTTGTTGTGTTTCAGTTGTTTAAATAATTCTGTTAGTTGTCACTATCACGTGACATTAGCAGACGTCACATCTCCTATATAAGGAATGTTCTAGCACGACATTCCTATATAAGCGATGATTGACCTGATTGTATGGTTGACAATTTTTGCCACCACGAAAGTGTGTGATTGAATGAAATATTCTTTTTGCAGAAACTTTCTCTCTCTATAACTAATTCTGTTCATTGCAATATCTCTGGTATTCTTGCTCGAATTGTGCTAGTTGGTACTCTATTCCGCTGCTGAAATCATTTGAATCGATCAAACTAGATGCTGAGATCCTATCAAATGGTATCAGAGCAGGTTAATCATTGATCGATCTAACAATTGATCATTGAAACTGCTCATTTGCTCTAAGTTTGATCGAACTAGCAAATTCGCACGAATCTGTTATAGAGATTGAAGTTCTGTCGCTTTTGGCTATTTTAAATTGAGGTTCTTAGTGGTTTTGAGTTAAATTTGTTTTGCTTATCTTGAATTTGTCTGAATTTTCTAAAATGACTACTCCTTCCAATGATCCTGACAATACTGGTTCCTCAACCAAGCCTCCAACGCTGGTTAGGAATGAGTATAACATATGGCAACAACGAATGCTCCATCACCTGTCTGTTAACAGTTTAGGTTGTTGGACATCAGTGGTACATGGTCCACACAGCCTATGGTGAATAACCCGAAACCAATCAAATGGTTCTGAAGAGGAGGGAGTAATACTCACATGAGGATAAGAAATTGTTTGAAATTGATGCAAAATCCCATGGAATTCTGGCCATGGCACTGCCCGATGAAATCTATTCTGGGCTAATGCATTATGAAACTGCCCATGACCTCTAGAATGCCTTCAAAGAACAATTTGGAGGAACAAATGAGGTCTTGGCAAATAGTAGAGAAATCCTTGCCCAAAAATATGGGATATTCTCTCATAGGAACGGTGAGACACTGACTCAACAGTTTGAGCGGTTCTATTGTTTGATCTCTGAATTAAAATTGGTCAAACAGGAGTACACCAATAGCCAGATGAATACAGATTTCTCAGATCACTGCCTGAGAGATGGGACACATATACTATTGTCCTACGCTCCAGTGCAAATTTGGACAAACTATCTCTCACCCAACTCCATGGAAAATTGCTCACATTTGAGAGAGAGATAGAACAGAAACGAAAACTGTCATCATCTGGAAAGCTCACTGATGACTTTGTTCCAGGCAACACTGCCTTGGTTGGTCATGAGTCAGAATATGCTTCATCTGAATGCCAGTATGATGAGCATATTGATTTCTCTTCAAACATTTCTGATTCTGCATTTGTGAGTGTTGATAGTCAGTTTACTGGGTGTAATAATGACAATCTATGCTTCATCATGGATGATCTCAAGGGGATTGCTGATGATGACTTAGAAGAGATGGATATTTTGAGCCAAATGGCCTTGATAAATATCAGATCTCAGAAGTTCTACAAAAGAACTGGAAGAAAGTTCCCAGGACTCTCTGGTAAAACCAAAGTTGGTTTTGACAAGAGTAAGTTGAGGTGTCACAAATGCCAAGGCTTGGACACTTTGCTAGAGAATGTAGATCATCTGGATCTAATTCTTCTGCACCCTTTGTGACTTTCCCTGGCAATAGTCAACAACACAGAGGGCAACATCCTGTCAATTCTGGTCATCATTCTCAACCACAATCTCCTGCATATTTTGTTCCTCAGGGTCCAATGCCATATCCTTACCCTTGTTATTACATGCCACAAACCAGTCAGGTTCAAGCAACCATTGCTCAACAACCACATGCTCTTCTTGAGCCTCAACCATCTCAATCTCATCAACCTCCTCAACCTCAACAACACAACTTCTTCACCCCTGGAGTTGTTGACTGGAGCAGTTTACTAGATGACATGTCTGGTCATGAACAACTGCTCACAGGTGCTGGTCAAGATGGTGGTGAACGTCCTTTTGGGAATCTGGCACTTATGGCTTTGGAGTGTGCAGATGGATCATCCTCACATGCCTCTTCATCACAGGTATCACAGGTATCCTCTGAGGCTAAGGCCAAATTATGTTCTGAAACATGCATAGCAGCATTTGCCTCTATTAGAGAAGCAAATGTAGCTTTAATTAATAAGAACATAGAGCTAGAAAATATCATTTCCAAAAGAAAAGCTGAGTTTGAGTCTATGCTTAAAGAGAAAAATGATGAGATTTACAAACTTAAATGCCAAATCACTAATGATAAGGCTAGGGAAGAGGTACTTTAAGAAAAGTACAAAGACCTCAAAGAAACCCTTGCAGTCACCCAAGTAGAGTGTGATCGATGGGTACAATCATTCAAAGGTTTTGAAATGCTTCTTAGTAAGCAATCAGCTTCCAATGTGAAGTTTGCAGTTGGTTATAATCACACTGCTCCTCCTACAGATTTTGCTTCAAGAGCAGAAGTGAAATCTAATGGAGAAAGCAATAACCAATCCACCTCATCATGTGATTCACTTTCTGATAGAGCACCATCAGAAGTTGAAGTTAGTATTATTCCCTCATTGAATCTATCAGCTGATCTTCATGGTTCAAATACTGACACTCACATGATCAAAGAGTTGATCAACTCAGGAGTTAATCTGGAAGTCCTGAAAGGACTGGAGAGCAAGATTTAACACCTGAAGTTCAAACTCCAACTACTGTCAACACTGAAGAGAAGAAAACTGTCAGTAGAAAGGGTTTGAAGACTACTAAAGGAAGTCAAGAAAGCAAATAGTGCTTCCAAAGTGCTGAAGAACAAGTCTTCAGTAGTTTCATTCTCTTTAGTTGATGATCAACATAAGATAAAAAGAAACCATGTGAAATATGTGGTTTGTTCAATCATCTTACAGATGATTGTTGTACAAAAGAGGATCCAAACTCAAACATAAAGAGGAAATTAAAGAGAAAATGGTTAAAATGAAAACTGAGTTTGAAGCCACATTTGTACCAGCAACATCAAATCATGTAACCCTTAAGTCCAAAAAATCCAAAAAGGAAAGGTTAAACAGGTAACCACTGAGATTGCTCAAAAGAAGAAGGTGCAACATAGGAACTTATCAAACTCCAATGCCAATATGTCTGAAGAACTGAAAGCTTTATCACAAAATCAGACTCAGCTGGTTATGATGGTTCAACATCTATTGGAAAGAGTTAACCAATTAGATGTTCCTATGTTGAAACCACAGAAAAGGAGGTCCAAGCCAAAGGATTCCTCTTTTTCACCATCTTCTTCCTCTCAGGCTGTTGTTTCCAACAAACCTGTTAGTTTACCATCTGTTGATGAGAACAGGCCCAAAACCAAAAAGGTTTGGGTCTCAAAATCTAACTAATTTGTGTGTTTTGCAGGGTTTTTCAACATGCCACAGAGGCATCTGGTATGTAGCAGTGGAGGATCCATGCATATGACAGGAAACAGATCACTTCTTAATGACTACTCTCAAGGAAGGAAGCGGTTTGTGTCATTTGGCAATGATGCAAAGGGTTACATCATCGGCAAAGGCTTTATTTCCAATGGGGAAATAAAGTTTGATGATGTTAACCATGTGGAAAATCTCAAGTACAACCTCTTGAGTGTCAGTCAAATGTGTGACAAAGGCCATGTTGCGCTTTTCACCAGTCAGAACTGTCGGATTCTGTCATCCAAAGTTCTAAGTTTGATTGATAAGGTGTTGGATGAATACACTCTCCTAAAGGCCAACAGGACAGGAAGAGTGTATGCCTTAGATCTTTCCAAGAAGATAGATCTCAAAGGCCATCCTTGCCTATTTTCCAAGGCTTCCCCTCAAGAATCTACTCTATGGCATAGAAGGCTAGGTCATGTTAATCTCAAAAACATGAATCAGCTGAGAAACCATGGTTTAGTAAGGGGACTGCCTATGAAGGAGTACAAATGTGAAGATAACTGCACTGCTTGTTTCAAAGGAAAACAACACAAAGCTTCATTTCCCTCCATAGAAGAACCTAAGTCCACTGCCTGCTTACAGCTTCTTCACATGGATCTCTTTGGTCCTGTGAGAGTGATGAGTATGGCTAAGAAGAAATACTGTCTGGTAATTGTGGATGATTACTCTAGATTTTTATGGACTTTCTTCTTGCATTCAAAGGATGAGGCAGCTCAGAAGATTATCAACTTTGTGTTGTATGTTGAGAAGTAGTATTCCCTCTTAGTCAAGTGTATTAGAAGTGATCATGGAACCGAATTCAGAAACAATACACTTGATGAGTTCTACCTCTCAAAGGGAATCAAAAGGCAGTTTAGCTTTCCAAGAACTCCTTAACAAAATGGAGTAGTGGAGAGAAAGAACAGGACCCTTATTGAAGCTAGAAGGTCCATGTTGGCTGATTCTGGACTGCCAATGACCTTTTGGGATGAAGCTATCAATACAGCTTGCTATGTATAGAATAGAGTTCTAGTAATCAGAGGTTGATAAAGACTCCATATGAAGTTCTTCATCATTTGGCCCCTCTAATTTCATTCTTCAGAGCTTTGGGCGTCGTTGATTCATTCTCAACACACGGGATCAACTCCAAAACTTTGATCCTAAGGTGGATGCAGGGTACTTTGTTGGTTATTCATCAACTTGCAAAGCATACAGAGTCTTCAACTATAGAACAAAGATGGTTGAAGAGACTCTACATGATAAGTTTAATGAATCTCCAAAGGACAAGATTCCACAAAGCCCTGTGGAGCTATTTGATTTGGACATACTGCAATATGTTCCTTATCAAACTCCTGCTGTTGCTCCTGTCCACAGTTCACCACCTGGTGGTACTACTGGTGCTGATGATGATGATGATAGCAGTACTCACCTCTTCAGGTTTAGTGACCAACTGTCTGTGTCCTCTAAACATGATGCTCCTGTAGCTTCAATAGGTTCATCCACAACAAGTGCTGATGAGATTTCTGCATCTTCAACTTCATTTGAGTTGCCACCATCTACATGGTTTCAAGAATCTACATCAACATCTGTTGCTGCTGAAGGTTCTACAAACATTTGCACTGATCTCATTGTTTATCCAGAGCTGAAGAATCACCCAATGTCTCAAATCATTGGTGATATCAATGCTGGAGTTTCAACCAGAAGTCAATTCTCCAATTTCTGCTTCTATGCTCTCTTCATCAGTCAGCTAGAGCCAAAGAATTATCATGTTGCACTTAGAGACAATGGCTGGGTTGAAGCAATGCAGCTTGAGCTTCTTCAGTTCAAAAGCAGCAAGTGTGGGAGCTTGTTCCTCTTCCCCCAGGTAAGTGTGCAATAGGCACTAAATGGGTGTTTAGGAATAAAACAGATCAAAAAGCAGCAAGACTGGTTTGCACAAGAAGAAGGTATTGATTATGATGAAACCTTTGCCCCTGTAGCCAGACTGGAGGCAATTAGATTGTTCTTAGCCTATGCTGCACTCCACAATCTTAAAGTTTTTCAAATGGATGTTAAAAGTGCATTTTTATATGGTAAAATAAAAGAAGAAGTTTATGTGTGTCAACCACCAGGTTTTGAGGATAATAAACACCCAGAATGGGTATACAAGCTCTATAAGGCTCTTTATGGGTTGAAACAAGCTCCTAGAGCCTGGTATGAGACATTATCTAACTTTCTTCTGCAAAATAATTTCACTAGAGGCTCCATAGATAAAACTTTATTTATTAAGAAGGTGGATCAGCATAAGCTACTTGTTCAAATTTATGTTGATGATATTATATTTGCATCCTCTCTGATCCTCAGTTGTGTGATGATTTTACAAAATTAATGCAAATGAAGTTTGAAATGAGTGCAATGGGAGAATTACAGTTATTTCTAGGCTTGCAAATCAAACAAAAAGCTGATGGAATTTTCATTCATCAATCTAAATATACAAAAGCTCTTTTAAATAAGTTTGATTTACAAAACTGTAAGCCCTGTTCTACTCCCATGTGCAACACCACACAATTGGATATTGATCAGAAAGGTAAAGCTGTTGATGAAACGCTTTACAGATGTATGATTGGGTCCTTGATGTATTTAACAGCTTCTAGACCAGATATTATGTTTGCTACATGTGTTTGTGCTAGATTTCAGGCTGCACCTAAAGAGTCTCATCTGATTGCAGTCAAGAGGATCTTTAGATATTTGCAAGGTACACAATCTCTAGGTTTATGGTATTCCACTGGGCACTCTTGCAAATTAGTTGCTTTCTCTGATAGTGACTATGCAGGGTGTAAGTTGACCAGGAAATCAACTTCTGGTGGATGTCAATTCCTAGGAAACTGTTTGATTTCTTGGCAGAGTAAGAAACAAACATCTGTTGCTACATCCACTGCTGAAGCCGAGTACATTGTTGCTGCAAGTTGTACATCCCAAATACTCTGGCCTCAGAATCAACTTTTGGATTATGGCATTACAGAGACTAAGACTCCATTATTAATGGATAGTGCTTCAGCTCTTTGCATTGTTAAAAATCCAGTCCAGCACTCTAGGACCAAACATATAGAAATTAGACATCATTTTATAAAAGATTGTTTTGAAAGGGTCTAATTATCCTATGTTTGTGCCTAGTGCTGATGAGCTTGCAGACATTTTTACTAAGCCTTTGGATAGTTCAACGTTCCACAACCTGGTGTTAAGGCTTGGTATGCTGCAGCTAGAATAAGTGACAACTACTGCTGATCTCAGTAATAAGTACTGATGATCAGTGGTAACCATGTCACATATAAGTACTGATGAGTTCTTTTACCCTTAGTAGTTTTTATAACTACTGAAGGCTAAATGCCTCACAAGTACTGAAGTACTTTATCTGTTCTAAACTACTGATGTAGTTACAACTACTGATGTAGTTACAACTACTGATGTAGTTACAACTACTGATGTAGTTACAACTACTGATGTAGTTACAACTACTGATGTAGTTACAACTACTGAAATCAGTAAAAACAGATAAGTACTGACGTCCTATGAAACACCTGCAAAGCATATGAAAAGTCTGATGAGTAAGTGTTAAGGAGAGTATGAAACAGCTGAAAAGCTAAGAATTGAAGAAAACAGTTGATGAGTAATTTCTCTTCAGTTGTTTCTACAACTGCTGTTTCTAAACAACTGAAGCAAGACCACAATCTTCAGTAGTTTCACAACTACTGATAACTAATACCAAGTCTTCAGTTGTTTACAACAACTGATGGCAAAACCACTGTCTTCAGTAGTTTTACAACTACTGATGACAAACACCAAGTCCTCAGTTGTTTACATTATATGAAGTCAAAACCACTACCTTTAGTAGTTTCATAACTACTGATGGTTAACACCAAGACTTCAGCTGTTTCAACGTCTGATGGTCAAAACCAAGTCTTCAGTTGTTTATAACAACTGATGAGAACACCACCACTGTCAGTCGTTTTACCTCTGAAGGTTAATACCACGTCATCAGTTTTCAAACAGCTGATGACCACACCAAAACCTTCAGTAGTTTTCTTTCAGCCTTTTCCTCTCCCTACCCTATAAATACCTGTCTTCTTCTCAAATGTTCCATTAGCCCTTCTTCTGACCTTCATACTTTCAAATATGGCAACCATGAGTCTAAAACCCCGACATAACTGAGTCGCCTACCTCACGAAATCGGCCTTCTGGACAAAGTTTGAGCACGCCATAGACCTAATTGCTGATTCTCAATATAATACAGCTCTGCTCTTAAACCCGACCATCTACCCAGAGTCACTCAGTCAGTTTTGGTCCAATGCCTACGTTCACACTGATGTGCCTACCGGCCAAATCTCTATTAGGTCATTGGTTAACCAAAACGAAGTAGAGGTTACACCTGAAAGCATTCGTAGAGTGCTAAATTTACAAGATGCTGCTTGTGTGACTGAGTACCCGAAGGGCACAACTGATATGTCCTTCATCAACAATGGGTACGACGGAAATCTTCGAGCTGCTACCATACTGAAGAAGAACTTCCCTGATGCTGAACGATTAATATTTCATATGGTGAATGTTTGCTTAGCCTCGAAGACATCCTCATGGGATCAAATGTCTTCCCGGTGACAACAGGTATTATATTCCATTCTAGAACACCAACCTTTAAATTTTTCACAAATTGTGTTTCTAGAAATCAAAGATCTGGCACAGAAACCTGAGGGAAGAAGATGGCTATTATATCCCAGGTTTCTGACGGCCATAATTTTAAATGAACAACAAACTGATGGCCTTGGAGTCCCTGCACCTGCTGTTCTAGCTGAGGTATACTCCAGGCATAACTCCGACCAATCCCTCAAAGAAGCTGCCCGTTTGCTAAAACCCAAGCAAAGGGAACCCACAGCTTCAATTGCCAGATCCAAAGTCCCCACCAAGCCAAAATCCAAACCCAAACAAGGTAATCAGGGAGATGAGTCCCCTGATGATGCTCCTGTACCACCCAAACAGGATAAACCTACTGTTCAAACCCCCCAGTAGTGTTAACGACTCAACCAGCCACAACCGCACAGGTATCCTCTCAAAAGGATCCTGTTGCAACCATTTCAGGGGAAACCACATTGCTGAGACCTCTCTCACTTGAGGAGGTTATCATTGAAGAGCATCCCTCTCCCCGGATGCAATCAGCTTCTATCCCCTCTCCCCATGCAAATGCCCCTCAAAGCTCAACCATTATAATTGCCAATGTGCTGACTCAGCTGCATGCCTCTCCTCCTCCCCTACAACCACCAACAAATGGGGAACAACAGCACTTGAGGATAAGGATCCACATGCTTTTGACAACCCACAGTACCGGGGTTTAAACGTTCTATCTCCTGGTGTGGATATGGAGACCAGAACATCTAGTGAGGCTGCCACCTCCTCTGACTCAGCATATGATCAGACTGAGGCTGGTAACATTCCTAAGACCTCACCAGAGGCAACAGCTGATGAAGGACAAAGTCCTGAGGCTGGAAGTCCACAGTTCCAAGACAAAGGGGCACATGCTACACTGGTCTACACCCAGTGTATGTACATCCTGCTACAAGTAGGAGGTCAGGTGATTCAACATCTGCTGATGATGACCTGGGCTTTTTCTATGATGTTCTTGCCCAGAACACAATCCTTGAGGAGGAAGTCAGTAGGCTGCAAAAACTACTTGACCAACTCTCTCAAGGAGAAAGACCATCTGCCACCACATCAACCCAACAGATGGCACCTTCCTCTGAAGGTCCCTTAAAACACAGCCACTACAAAATTCTCAGCCAGCTGCCTCTGTTTTTGGCACCATTTCTCAGGACCAAAAGCCCCCTGAGCAAATGGATGCTATCCCTCAAAATCCCCTATCTCTCATCACACAGCAGCTAACCGAATTTGTTATTAAAATTGTTGATGAGAGACTTTCTTCTGTCTTACAACCCCTGGTGGAGGATGTACTGAGCCAACAACATTCTGCTACTCAATCCCTTGCAACCAATGCACCCAAAAAGGGGAGAGTTCAGCAATGAAAGCTAAAAGAAAGAGTTGGAGAAGGAGAGAGAGAAAGATAGGATCAAGAGGTGGAAAAAGAGAAGGATTTGTGTCTGAGGCCGAAAAGAGAAGGAGAATGTGATTGAGAAGGGAGCTGAAATTGACAAAGTACATGAAGTCAAAAAGATTTTCATGTCACATACAAGAAAAAGAAGAGTGCTGAGGAAGTGAAGAACTTGAACGAAATGGTTAAAGAGGCTGACGCTGAACACAGCAGATCAATGGACAATATCATTGATCAGCTGTTTAAGCAAGGTTTCGACACTAAAAAGCTGGATTTTGAAATAAGAAGATTAGAGATCGAAGAGATCCAACAAAGATATGCCAGCTACAGCACTATGGATAGAGAGAGACTTGAGATCATGATCAGATTTATAAGCAAATATCTTGGGAGATCATTGATCGAAGTAAAATCATGGACCAGGGACAGCATCTTGGCCATAACCTCCAAGATCTGTTCGTCTGAAGCATATACTAAGGGTTTAGTAGTCGAACCTTTGAATGAAGCAGGAGCAAGGAGCAGGACTGAGCTAGCCAAACACTCAAAAGCCACACTCACCTCCAAAATGCTAACTCAGCCTGTCAACATTCCCTCTCCAAAATAACCACAACCACAACCCACAAAACCAACTCCCTTACCCTCAAAACCAACAGCCGATGATGCACCTAAGCAGAAGAAAGAAGTGTTGAGGCTTGTGGAAGAAGAAAAAATGATGATGAAGAAGATAGGCTGCCGATCTCAGCTGTTCTGCAGTTGCCTAAGGCCAAAGATCTATCTCTTGCAATAACTCCTGAGCAACAAAGAGATGCAATCAAAGTGAAATTAGAAGAAGAAGAACAACATAGATTGCATGATGAAGAGTTATTGAGGAGAGTAGATAAAGCTTATGCAGCCACTTCCTCCATCATCAATATGAAAAAACAAGCTCAGAGGATCTATACTCTTAGACATACTTTTCAGTATGTGAAAGAAAGAGTAAGAATTTGGCCTGATCCTAGGGTGGCTCACAGAATACAAAAGAAAAACATCCCTCAGAGATACAGTGGTCAAGTAAAAAAGATTGTAGATGAAGTGATCTCCTTGGCCATTGTAGTTTCACCCTGGGAAATCCTGGAAGATTTCAAAAAGGCCTACACCTCAAACATGCCTCCACAAAAGATGCTACAGAACAGAATGATCAAAAAGGGGCTGGTGTATAAGATGCTGAATGAGATCAGAAAGGATGAGTTACCACTGCTGTTAGAAGGTCATCATCCGGATGAATTTGCTTACAGACAGATTACAACAGTGGTACTCAAATTGGAAAATAGGTCAAATTCCTGTCTGAGTACTATGGGCCTGAAGGATTCTTCGATGGTGAGGCAGAGGAGCTCACCATGGAGGAACAAATTGTATTTTTGGAGGCCTACACCAGGGAATCCTACAAGCTCATAGTTGGGAAGTGAGTCTCATGGATGGGGGAACAACTCAGTGTCCAATTCCCAACCAAATCATCAAAGACTCATTCCTAGGCCAGTGCGTATATGGGTCATCTTCTCAACTGATCAAGAAGGAAAAAGACCAACCATTCTACCAACAATAAGTGGGAAAATAAATCAATTAGAGGTTTTGGCTGCATTGGTTCAGGGGGAGTTTGTTGGACCAAAAGAACCAATGAGTCAAGATCAGAAAACCTCTAAGTCCCACATGATATCACAACAACTGCTGAAGGCTTCATCAGCAGTTTGACAAGTGCTGAAGACTTCAACAGCTGAAGACAAAAGTGCTGAAGCTCAACAGTTGAAGAACACAAGTGCTGAAGCTGAAGACTAAAGTGCTGAAGTCCAACAGCTGAAGAACATAAGTGCTGAAGCTGAAGACCAAAGTACTGAAGGTCAACAGCTGAAGAATACAAGTGCTGAAGCTGAAGACCAAAGTACTGAAGGTCAACAGCTGAAGAATACAAGTGCTGAAGCTGAAGACCAAAGTACTGAAGTACAACAGCTGAAGAGTCCACAAGTGCTGAAGATCAATAACTAATGTACAAAGTCTGAAGACAAAGACTGAAAACATCAGCTGATAACCTCTACTGAAGTCATCAGCTGATGAAACGTCTGAAGTTCAAGTCTGAAGACCAAGTACTGAAGTATCAGTAGTTTGTCACAACAGCTGAAGAGTACTTCTTCAGTAGTTGTGATATCAGTATTTTTATGTTTTTACTTTCAGTAGTTTTGTAAAACGACTGAAGAGCTTGTTCTTCAATCGTTGTAGTTTCAGTAGTTTCTTTTCAGTAGTTGTAGTAACTGATAACACTTAGTATTTTTGTAAGAAGATCTCAGCTTTTTTGACATCTTCAGTTGTTGTGTTTCAGTTGTTTAAATAATTCTGTTAGATGTCACTATCAAGTGACATCAGTAGACGTCACATCTCCTATATAAGGAATGTTCCAGCACGACATTCCTATATAAAGGATGATTGACCTGATTGTATGGGTGAGAATTTTTTCCACCACGAAAGCGTGTGATTGAATGAAATATTCTTTTTGCAGAAACTTTCTCTCTCTATAACTAATTCTGTTCATTGCAATATCTTGGTATTCTTGCTCGAATTGTGCTAGTTGGTACTCTATTCCGCTGCTGAAATCATTTGAATCGATCAAACTAGATGCTGAGATCCTATCACTTATCCACCCAATCTGGATGTTTATGATCTTCAAACCTGGTGGTTGGCACACATAAACTTCTTCTTTTATTTTACCATATAAGAATGCACTTTTGACATCCATTTGCAAAACTTTGAGATTATGAAAAGCAGCTTACTCTGTAAACAATCTGATTGCTTCCAGTCTGGCTACAGGGGCAAAGGTTTCATCATAATCAATACCTTCTTCTTTTAAAAACCCTGTACAACCAGTATGGCCTTGTT
Organism: Flaveria trinervia; assembly: GCA_025506515.1. Lineage (NCBI taxonomy): Eukaryota > Viridiplantae > Streptophyta > Magnoliopsida > Asterales > Asteraceae > Flaveria > Flaveria trinervia. The sequence continues at coordinate 88,447,997 of CM046444.1, read as the reverse complement.
CTTGACAATTTGGCCTTTTTCATCAGTTTTATTCCTAAACACAATTAGTGCCTATGGCACACTTACCTTGGGGAAGAGGAACCAGTTCCCACACTTGCTGCTTTGAAACTGAAGAACCTCAAGTTGCATAGCTTCAACCCATCCATTGTCTCTTAATACAATATGATAATTCTTTGGCTCTTGCTGACTGATGAAGAGAGCATAGAAGCAAAAGTTGGACAATTGATTTTGGTTGAAACACTGCATGATGTCACCAATGATCTGAGACATGGGATGATTCTTCAGTTCTTGATACTCAATAAGATCTCTGCAAGTGTTTGTAGGTGATTCAGCAACAACAGATGGTGATCCAGATTCTTGAAACTAGAATGAGATGATAATTCAAATGAAGTAGAGGATTCAGAGATTCATTAGCATTTGTTGTGGATGGAACTGCTGAAGCTAGGAACATCAAGTTTAGTAGACTTAGGAAGTTGATCACTAAAACTTGCATTTATACCAACAGGGGATAACAGGTTGCAGAAGATGATGGATTCACAGAACCTGCAACATTTGGAGATTGATAAGAAACATATTGCAGTATGTCCAGATCAAATAACTCCACAGGGTTTTGTGGGATTTTCTCTTTGGAGATTCATTAAACTTTACATGCAAACTTCTTCTATAATCTTTAGTCTGCAATTAAAAACTCGTATGCCTTGCAAGTAGAGGAATACCCAACCAAAGTACCCTGCATCCACCTTTGTTCAAACTTCTGAAGGATCCTTTGTGTTGAGAATATAACAGGACACCCAAATGCTCTAAAGAAGGAAATGAGAGGAGCCAAATGATGTAACACTTCATAAGGAGTCTTCATCAACCTTTGATTTACAATACTCTATTTTGTACATAGCAAGCTGTGTTAACAGCTTCAGCCAAAAGGTAGTGGCAAACCAGAATCAGCAAACATTGACCTTGCAGCTTAATAAAGGTTCATGTTCTTTCTCTCCATCACTCCATTTTGCTCAATAGTTTAGAGTTCTTGGATGCTAAACTGCCTCTTGATTCCCTTAGAGAAATAGAATTCATCAAGTGTGTGATTTCTAAAATTGTGCCATTATCACTCCTTACACCTTGACAGAAAGAGGAATACTGCTTTTCCACATGCAACCAAAGTAGATGATAATTTACCAGCTCATCTTTTGAATGTAAGAAGAAGGTCCATACAAATCTGGAATAATCATCCAATTACGGACAGATTTTTATTTGCCATGCTCATCACTTTACTGGACAAAAAGATCCATATGCAGTAATTGCAAGCGGCAGGGACTTTGGTTTTATATGGAGGGAATGATACTTTATGTTGCTTTCCTTGAAACAAGCAGAGCAGTTATCATCACATTTGAACTCGTTTAATGGAAGACCTTCACTAACATGAAGGATCAGCTGGTTCATGTTCTAAGATTCACAGGGACCAAGCCTTCTCTGCCAAAGCTAGATTCCTGAGGAGGGCCCGTTTCGGAGAAAAGACATGGATGGCTTTGCAGGGACGTTGAAGGATGTGAGTTACCAACAAAACAACACACAGAGGAGATTAACCAAACCTTTATTAAAGAGTAAACGGGATTAACCAAGTAGGGGACACTTAAGGAACACAAGTAAGAAAGAGACAGACACACAAGTATATGGTTTAAGAATGCAGGATATTGCTCCTCTATGTTAGATACAAGTGTTACAAAGCATAAATAAAAGTTACAAAAAAATTGAGAACTTTACTACATCCTACACTGGCTATACTTTGAACAGCCAGAGGGATACTAAATTGACTGACACAAACAAAATCAATTGTAGAGTCAAAAGGCTGTTGGACCAAAAGAACCAATGAGCCAAGATCAGAAAACCTCTAAGTCCCACATGGTATCACAACAACTGCTGAAAGCCTCATCAGTAGTTTGACAAGTGCTGAAGACTTCAACAGCTGAAGATCAAGTGCTGAAGACCTTAACAGCTGAAGAACCAAAGTGCTGAAGTACAACAGCTGAAGAACACAAGTGCTGAAGCTGAAAGACCAAAGTACTGAAGTACAACAGCTGAAGAGTTACAAGTGCTGAAGATCAACAACTGATGTACAAAGTCTGAAGACAAAGACTGAAGACATCAGCTGATGATATCTACTGAAGTCATCAGCTGATGAAACACCTGAAGGTCAAAGTCTGAAGATCAAGTACTGAAGCCTCAGTAGTTTGTCACAACTGCTGAAGAGTACTTCTTCAGTAGTTGTGATATCAGTAGTTTTATTTCTATGTTTCAGTAGTTTTGTAAAACGACTGAAGAGCTTGTTCTTCAGTCGTTGTAGTTTCAGTAGTTTTATATTTTGTACTTAACAGCTGATATGTTCTCAGTAGTTGTGAACATTTCAGTAGTTTGTTAAGAATTAGTTATTTTTGTATTGGATCTGCCAGTTGTCACTTTCCGTGATAACAGCAGTGACTGTTGCACTCTATATAAGGAGTGACAACCTATTGTAATAAGTGGGGAATGAGTAATTGAATGGAATGAATGATTGATTGATTAGAAATATTCTACATCTATAAACATTCCTAGAAATCAGAAATACATATTCTCTCCCTATAACCGTATGCGATCTTAATGCTTACAAGTATCGATTGCTTGCTACAATTTGTCTAATTCTGTTTGTATTCCGCTGCTTTGTATTCTGATACATCAAACTTGTGATCACTGATCCTGTCAAATGGTATCAGAGCAGGTTAATCATTGATCGATCTAATAATTGATCATTGAAACTGCTATTCAAGATCAAGTTTGATTGAATTAGCTTTTGTTTTGCAAGAAACGGTTATAGAGATTGAATTTTCTGTATTTCTGCTCATTCATCCTGAGATCTTTTTCTTGGTTCTCATTGAGTTTGTTGTGGTCTGTCTAAAACTTTTAAAAGCTTGAACTAAACTTTTTTGAACTGAAAATGACCACTCCCTCCAATGATCCTCACAATACTGGTTCCTCAACCAAGCCACCTATGCTGGTTAGGAATGAGTATAACATATGGCAAAGACGTATGCTCCATCACCTGTCTGTTAACAGCGCAGGGTGTTGGACATCAGTGGTACATGGTCCACACAAGCCTATGGTGAATAACCCGGAAACCAATCAAATGGTTCCGAAGAGGAGGGAGCAATACTCAGATGAGGATAAGAAGTTGCTTGAGATTGATGCAAAAGCCCATGGAATTCTGGCCATGGCATGCCCAATGAAATCTATTCTGGGCTAATGCATCATGAAACTGCCCATGACCTCTGGATTGCTTTGAAAGAACAATTTGGAGGAACAGATGAGGTCTTGGCAAATAATAGAGAAATTCTTGCCCAACAATATGAGACATTCTCTCATAGAAAGGGTGAGACACTGACTCAACAATATGAGCGGTTTTCTTGTTTGATCTCTGAACTAAAAATGGTCAAACTTGAATACACCAATATTCAGATGAATAACAGATTTCTCAGATCACTGCCTGAGAGATGGGACACATATACTATTGTCCTACGCTCCAGTGCAAGTTTGGACAAACTATCTCTCACCCAACTCCATGGGAAATTGCTCACTTTTGAGAGAGATAGAACAGAAGAGAAAGCTGTCTTCATCTGGAAAGCTCACTGAAGACTTTATACAAGGCAACACTGCCTTGGTGGGTCATGAGTCAGAATATGCTTCATCTGAATGCCAGTATGATGAGCATATTAATTTCTCTTCAAGCACTTCTGATTCTGCATTTGTAAGTGTTGATGGTCAGTTTACTGGTGTAATAATGACAATCTATGTTTCATTATGGATGATCTCAAGGGGATTGCTGATGATGACTTAGAAGAGATGGATATTTTGAGCCAAATGGCCTTGATAAATATCAGATCTCAGAAGTTCTACAAAAGAACTGGAAGAAAATTCCCAGGACTCTCTGGCAAAACCAAAGTTGGTTTTGACAAGAGCAAGTTGAGGTGTCACAAATGCCAACGGCTTGGACACTTTGCAAGAGAGTGTAGATCAACTGGATCTAACTCTACTGCACCCTTTGTGACTTTTCTGGCAATAGTCAACAACACAGAGGGCAACATCCTGTCACATCTAGTCATCATCCTCAACAACAATCTCCGGCATATTTTGTTCCTCAGGGTCAAATGCCATATCAGTACCCTTGTTATTACATGCCACAGTCAAATCAAGTTCAAGTTCCTATGACACCACAACCTCATGCATTACCAGAACCTCAGCCTCCCTATCTCATCAACAACCTCAATCTCAACAACACAGCTTCTTCACCCCAGGAGTTGTTGACTGGAGCAGTTTACCAGATGACTTGTCTGGTCATGATCAACTGTTCTCAGGTGCTGGTCAACATGGTGGTGACAGTCCCTTTGGGAATCTAGCTCTTATGGCTTTGGAGTCTGCTGATACTTCATCTTCCAATGCCTCTACACCTCAGGTATCACAGGTATCCTCTGAGGCAAAAGCCAAATTATGTTCTGAACAATGCATAGCAGCATTTGCTTCCATTAGAGAAGCAAATGTAGCTTTAATTAATAAGAACATTGAGCTAGAACAAATAATTTCCAAAAACAAAGCTGAGTTTGAGTTTGTGCTCAAAGATAAAAATGATGAGGTTTATAAACTGAATTCCAAATAATTGATGATAAGGCTAGAGAAGATGTACTTCTAGAGAAGTACAAAGATCTCAAAGAAACCCTTGCAGTTACCCAGGTCGAGTGTGATAGATGGGTACAATCATGCAAAGGTTTTGAAATGCTTCTTAGTAAGCAATCTGCTTCAAATGTGAAGTTTGGAATTGGCTACAATCACACTGCTCCACCTACAGATTTTACCCCAAGAGCAGAGGTAGAATCTGATGGTGAGAGTGATAACCAATCCATCACATCATGTGATCTACCTTCTGATACAGCACAATCAGAAGTAGCAGTCAGCATCAAGCCCTCTTTGAACCTATCAGCTGATGTTGATGGTCCAAATGCTGACATTCACATGATCAATAAGTTGATCAACTCAGGAGTTAATCCTGAAGGTCCTGAAAGGACTGGAGAGCAGGATTTAACACTGAAGTTCAAACTTCAACTGCTGTCAGTACTGAAGAGAAGAAAACTGGCAGTAGAAAGAGTTTGAAGACTACTAAAGAGGTTGTCAAGAAAGCAACAATGCTTCCAAAGCATTGAAGAACAAGTCTTCTGTTGCTTCACCATCTTTAGTTGATGATCAACCTAAGATGAAGAAGAAACCATGTGAAGTATGTGGTTTGTTCAATCATCTTACAGATGATTGTTGGTACAAAAGAGGTTCCAAACTCAAACAAAAAGAAGAAATTAATGAGAAAATGGTAAAAATGAAAACTGAGTTTGAGACCACATTTGTATCAGCAACATCAAATCCTGTAACCCTTAAGTCCTTAAAGAAATCCAAAAGGAAGGGGTTAAACAGGTGACAGCTGAGGGTGCTCAAAAGAAGAAGGTGCAACATAGGACCTTATCTACTCCACTAGCAATGTGTCTGATGAGCTGAAAGCTTTATCACAAAATCAGACACAGCTGGTGATGATGGTACAACATCTGTTGGGTAGAGTTAACCAACTAGATTCTCCTATGTTGAAACCACAGAAAAGGAGGTCTAAGCCAAAGGACTCCTCTTCTACACCATCTTCTTCTTCTCAGGCTGTTGTTACAAATAAACATGTTAGTTTACCATCTATTGATGAGACCAGGCCCAAAACCAAAAAGGTTTGGGTCTCTAAAACTAACTGATTGTTTATTATTGCAGGGTTCTTCAACATGCCAAAGTAGCATCTGGTATGTAGACAGTGGGGGATCTATGCACATGACTGGGAACATCTCTCTTCTTCATGACTACTCTCAAGGAAAGAAGGGATTTGTCTCTTTTGGCAATGATGCTAGGGGTTACATCATCGGTAGGGCTTTGTCTCCAATGGAGAAATCAAATTTGATGATGTTAATCATGTGGAAAATCTCAAGTACAACCTCTTGAGTGTCAGTCAAATGTGTGATAAAGGCCATGTTGCCCTTTTCACAAGTCAAAACTGTAGGATTCTGTCATCCAAAGTTTTGCACTTGATTGACAAGGTGTTGGATGATCACACTCTCCTGAAAGCCAACAGGACAGGAAGAGTGTATGCCTTAGATCTCTCTAAGAAGATAGATCTCAAAGGCAATCCTTGCCTATTTTCCAAAGCCTCTTCTCAAGAATCTAAACTGTGGCACAGGAGGCTTGGTCATGTTAATCTCAAAAACATGAATCAGCTTAGCCACAATAGTTTAGTCAGAGGCTTACCAATAAAGGAGTTCCACTGTGATGAAACTGCACTGCTTGTTTAAAAGGAAAACAGCACAAGGTCTCATTTCCTCCTATTGAAGTGTCCAAGTCCACTGCCTGCTTGCAATTACTGCATATGGATCTATTTGGTCCTGTGAGAGTAATGAGCATGGCAAAGAAGAAATACTGTCTGGTAATTGTGGATGATTACTCCAGATTTGTATGGACTTTCTTTCTACATTCAAAGGATGAGGCTGCTCAGAAGATTATCCACTTTGTGCTGTACATTGAGAAGCAGTATTCCCTTCCAGTCAAGTGTATTAGGAGTGATAATGGAACTGAGTTCAGAAATCATACACTTGATGACTTCTATCTTTCAAAGGGAATCAAAAGGCAGTTCAGCATTCCAAGGACTCCAGAACAAAATGGAGTAGTGGAGAGAAAGAACAGGACCCTCATTGAAGCTGCAAGGTCCATGCTGGCTGACTCAGGTTTGCCATTGACCTTTTGGGCCGAAGCTGTCAACACAGCTTGTTATGTGCAAAATAGAGTTTAGTAAATCAGAGGTTGATGAACATATGATATCTACCTCATTTGGCTCCTTGATTTCATTTTTCAAAGCATTTGGGTGTCCCTGTTTTATTCTCAACACAAAGGATCAACTCCACAAATTTGATCCTAAGGTGGATGCAGGATACTTTGTTGGTTATTCATCTACTTGCAAGGCATACAGAGTCTTCAACTGCAGAACAAAGATGGTTGAAGAAACTCTACATGTTAAGTTTAATGAATCTCCAAAGGACAAGATTCCACAAAGTCCTGTGGAGTTATTTGATTTGGACATACTGCAATATGTTCCTTATCAAACTCCTGCTGTTGCTCCTGTCAACAGTTCACCACCTGGTGGTACTGCTGATGATGATGATGATTGCAGTACTCACCTCTTCAGGTTTAGTGATCAGCTGCCTGACTCACTAGACCTGATGTTCCTGTAGCGCCAGTAGCACCATCCACAACAAATGCTGATGAGATTTCTTCGAATTCAACTTCCTTTGAATTACCATCCACTGATTGGTTTCAAGGAAATGATTCACCATCACCATCTGTTGCTGCTGAACCGGCTACAAACACTTGCACAGATCTCATTGTGTATCAAGATCTGAAGAATCACCCTATGTCTCAAATCATTGGTGATATCACTGCTGGAGTATCAACAAGAAGTCAATTGTCAAATTTCTGCTTCTATGCTCTCTTCATCAGTCAGCAAGAGCCAAAGAATTATCACATTGCTTTAAAGGACAATGGATGGGTTGATGCCATGCAGCTTGAGCTTCTTCAGTTCAAGAAACAGCAAGTGTGGGAACTGGTTCCTCTACCTCCAGGTAAGTGTGCAATAGGCACTAAATGGGTGTTTAGGAACAAAACTGATGAAAATGGGCTTATTGTTAAGAACAAGGCCAGACTGGTTGTTCAGGGGTTTGCACAAGAAGAAGGTATTGATTATGATGAAACCTTTGCCCCTGTAGCCAGACTGGAAGCAATTCGATTGTTTTTAGCTTATGCTGCTTATCAAAACCTTAAAGTCTTTCAAATGGATGTCAAAAGTGCATTTTTGTATGGAAAAGTTAAAGAAGAGGTTTATGTATGTCAACCTCCAGGCTTTGAGGACAATAAACATCCTAATTGGGTGTATAAGCTTGATAAAGCTCTTTATGGGTTAAAACAAGCTCCCAGAGCCTGGTATGAGACATTATCAAACTTTCTTCTGGAAAACAATTTCACTAGAGGCTCCATAGACAAGACTTTATTCATTAAGAAAGCTGGGCAGCATAATCTACTTGTTCAAATTATGTATGATATATTCATTTTGCATCCTCTGATCCAAAGTTGTGTGATGCCTTTACAAAGTTGATGCAACAGAAGTTTGAAATGAGTGCCATGGGAGAATTACAGTTCTTTCTGGGGTTGCAAATCAAACAAAAGGCTGATGGAATTTTTATTCATCAGTCCAAATATACAAAAGATCTTTTGCAAAAGTTTGATTTACAAAACTGTAAGCCCTGTTCTACTCCCATGAGCAGCACCACACAACTGGACTCAGATCAGAAAGGTAAAGGGTTGTTGATGAAACACTTTACAGATGTATGATTGGGTCCTTGATGTATTTAACAGCTTCTAGACCAGATATTATGTTTGCTACATGTGTTTGTGCTAGATTTCAGGCTGCACCTAAAGAGTCTCATCTGATTGCAGTCAAGAGGATCTTTAGATATCTGCAAGGCACTCCATCTCTAGGTTTATGGTATTCTACCGGACATTCTGGTAAATTAGTTGCTTTTTCTGACAGTGACTATGCAGGGTGTAAGTTGACCAGGAAATCAACTTCTGGTGGATGTCAATTCCTAGGCAACTGCTTGATTTCTTGGCAGAGCAAGAAACAGACCTCAGTTGCTACATCCACTGCTGAAGCAGAGTACATTGCTGCTGCAAGCTGTACATCTCAGGTACTCTGGCTTCAAAACCAACTTTTGGATTATGGCATTACAGAGACTAAGACTCCATTGTTAATGGATAGTGCTTCAGCTCTTTGCATTGTCAAAAATCCAGTCCAGCACTCTAGGACCAAACATATAGAGATCAGACATCATTTTATAAGGGATTGTTTTGAAAAAGGTCTGATTGATCCTAAGTTTGTGCCTAGTGCTGATGAGCTTGCAGACATTTTCACTAAGCCTTTGGATAGTTCAACTTTCCAAAACCTGGTGTTAAGGCTTGGTATGCTGCAGCTAGAATAGGTGACAACTACTGATGATCTTAGTAATTCATACTGATGATCATGAGTACCTATGTCACATAAGTACTGATGAGCTCTTTTAACCTCAGTAGTTTTTATAACTACTGAAGGCTAAATGTCTCACAAGTACTGAAGTACTTCATCTGTTCTAAACTACTGATGTAGTTACAACTACTGCACAATCAGTAAAAACAGATAAGTACTGATGTCCTATGAAACAACTGAAATCAGCCATAAAGACTGATGAATGTGTTGAGGACAGTTTGAAACAGCTGAAAAGCTAAGAATTGACGAAAACAGCTGAAGAGAACTTTCTCTTCAGTCGTTTGTACAACTGCTGTTTCATTTTAAACAACTGAAGCAAAACCACGTCTTCAGTAGTTTTTATAACTACTGATGACTAATACCAAGTCTTCAGTGTTTACAACAGCTGATGACAAAACCACTGTCTTCAGTAGTTTCATAACTACTGATGACAAACACCAGTCCTCAGTTGTTTCAATCATCTGAAGTCAAAACCACGGTCTTCAGTAGTTTTCTAAACTACTGATGCCTAACACCACGACTTCAGCTGTTTCAACGTCTGAAAGGATAATACCATGTCAACGGTCGTTTAAAACTACTGATGACTAACACCACATCCTTCAGTCGTTTCCCACCCGTACCCTATATATACCCTAACTGAGCTCTCATGCTTCATCTTCTTCAAACCTAACGTTCCTCTCCAAAACTTCCTCTTCTCCATGGCGTCTATGCAAATTAAACCGCGACACAACTGTGTTGCCTACCTCACAAAATCGCCGATCTGGACTAAGTTCGATACTGCTATCGATCTTATGGTTCAGTCCCAATACAACAAGGCATTCCTTCTGAAACCCGTTTACATGCCGAATCCTTGAACCAATTTTGGATGAACGTTACTGTTACAACTGAGGAGAGCACACACCATCCCTCCGGTCAGTCGTCAACAACAAAGAAGTAGTCATTACTCCTGCAACAATCCGTAAAATCTTCAACTGAGTGATGCTACTTCTCCTGCTGGATATCCGAAGGGCACCATAGATCTATCATTTGCTCAGCATGGATATCAAGGCGATCTCAGTGCCACCACCATCATGAAGAAACACTTTAATGACGCTGAGCGCCTGATTTTTCACATGGTCAATGTATGTTTGGCCCCTAAGACGTCGTCTTGGGATCAAATGTCCACCAAATGGCAGCAGGTATGTATTCTATCCTTGAGCAACAACCACTAAACTTTTCAGAATTAATATTTTCAGAGCTCAAAGATATGGCTCAAAAACTAACTGCCAACCGTTGGATACTATATCCACGGTTCATAATGGCCATTATACAGACCAGCTTAATGCTGAGGGACTTGTTGGCTTGGGAGTCCCTGCTACGGCTGTTCTGCCAGAAGTATACTCCCGGCACAACTCTGACCGGACACTCAAAATGGCTGCCAAGCTGCGAAAACCCACGCAGCTGGAACCCACAGCCACCACCTCCAAATCCAATGTCCCCACCAAACCACCAACAAGAAACCCAAAATGGCTACTCAGGGAATTGAGTCCCCTGAGGATGCCCCTGCAACACAAACGCAGGATATATCCACTAGTCCAAACCCCCTAGTGGATACAATGACTCCTCCAGCCACAGCCGCTCAGGCTTCCTCTCAACAGGAGCCTGCAGCAACCCAAGGGGCACCTACTTATCTGGGATCTTACTCACTTGAGGAGATTGCCATTGAAGAGCACCATCCACCCCAGGTGCACACTGCTTCTACCCCTCACCCCAAACAACCGCCCCTCACAGCCCAACTTTAATAGTTGCACAAGTGCTGACTCAATTGCACTCCTCACCCCCTCCCCAGAAACCACTTACTACTGGGAATACCTCTACAATTGAGGGGGAGGAACACAGTGCACTGAGAACCCACAGCACAGGGGTTTCCCAATTCTATCTCCTGGTGTAGACAAGGAGCTTAGAATATCTAGTGAGGCTGCCACCTCCTCTGACTCAGCACATGACCAGAGTGAGGCTGGTAACATTGCTAAGACCTCCCTAGAGGCAACAGCTGATGATGGACATTGTCCTGAGGCTGGAAGTCCCCAGTACCAAGCACAAGGGGCACATGCACCAACTGGTCTACACCCAGTGCATGTAAATCCTGCTCTAAGCAGGAGGTCAGGTGATTCAGTATCAACTGATGATGACCTGAGCTTCTTCTATGATGTAGTTGCTCAAAACACCATTCTAGAGATGAGGTTAGCAGACTCAAAGAGCTGCTGGCCAAGATGTCTCAGGATGCAAGTCCATCTGCCACCATAATACACCCACAGATGGCACCTTCCCTTGAAGGTTTCCCAAACACAGAGCCACCCCAAAATCAACCACCTGCCTCTGCTTCAGGCCCTACTTCTCAGGAACAGAACCCTCCTGAGCAAATAGGTGCTGTACTCCAAAATTCCCTCCCTCTCATCACACCCATAATCACTGATATAGTGATCAAAGCCATTGATGAGAGGCTTTCCTCCACATTACAGCCCTTGGTTGATGCTGCTGTCCAAAAGACTCTTTCTGCGGTACAAACCCCTTCCTCCAATGCAACCAAAAAGGGGGAGAGTACTGCAGTGAAAGAAAGAGAAAGGAAGAGGAAAAGATCGAGGAAGGAAGTGAAGCAAGCCCAAGAGGAGGAAAAAGAAAAGCAACCTCTGCTCACTTACAAGCGAAAGAGAAGTGCTGATGATCACACTGCTGAAGACAAATCCTTGGAGGAGCTGGTCAAAGAAGCTGACACACACACAGCCGCTCATGGATAAAATAATTGAACAACTCTTCAGGCAGGGGTTTGACACAGCCCACTGGATAGTGAGATCAGAAGGTTAGAAGTACAAGAGATACAAACCCGATGGGCAGGGTATGATGCTCTTGAGAAAGAGAGGTTGGAAATAATGATCCGCTTATTGCAAAATACTTGGGAAGATCATTAATGGAGATCCGCGCATGGACCAGGGACAGCATTCTGGCTATAGCCACCAGAATCTGTCTGTCTGAGCAATTCAACAAAGGGATTATTGTGGAAGCCCTTGATGAGGCTGGGGCTGGTAAAAGGTTAGAGATGGCTAAACTCACAAAGGCGAAACTAACTACAAGGATGCTAGATCAACCTTCCCTTCCACCCACTCAAACAGATCCTATCCCTCAAATCTCCCAACCAACCTCTAAGCCAAAATCCAAACATCCTCATTCTCAAAACCAATTCCTTCACCAACCCAACCATCATCCAGTGATGTACCCAGAAGGAGGAGAAGGGTGCTGAGGATGGAAGAAGAAGAAGAGGATGAAGATGATAGTCTGCCACTCTCTGCTGTTCTGAAGCTACCAAAACCCCGAAGTCAACCCATGATCACACCTGACTCTCAAAGGGAAATGGTCAGAGTCAAGATAGAAGAAGAAGAACAGCAGAAGAAACAGCACGATGAGCAACTGTTGAAGATGGTTGACAAGGAATTTCCTCAGTCATCATCTATTCAAGCCATGAAAGGGCATGCTCAAAGGCTGTACACTCTCAGGCACCACTTTCAGTATCAGAAGGAGAGAGTGAGAGTATGGCCAGACCCCAGGGTGAGTTCTAGAATCCATAAAAGAACTATCCACACAGATACAACGGCCAGGTACGAAAAACAATAGAGTCTACCATCATGTTGGCCGTTGTAGTCTCACCTTGGGAAATCATTGATGAATTCAAGAAAGCTCACCAAGCAAAGAAGACCCCTCAAGCCTTACTAGAAAACAAGATGATTAAGAAGGGGTTGTTATATAAAAAGCTTGAAGACATCCAAAAGAATGAGCTCCAGTTACTCCTTGAAGGCAACATCCTGATGAATTGTATATAGGGAGGTAACTACGGTGGAGCTGAAAAATGGCAGGACCATGAAGTACTTATCAGAGTACTATGGTCCAGAGTTCTTCTTCGAAGGAGGAGCAGAAGAACTCTCTCAGGAGGAACAAGTTGTTCTCCTTGAGGCCTATGTTCGTGAGTCATACAGACTCATTATGGGGAAGTAAATCTCATGAATGGGATAACAACTCTGTGTCCAGTTCCCCAAAACAGAGTTCCCATTCATACTCTGCCAAACAAATATTTGAGATTTCTTCCCAGGCCGGAGCTTACATGGGTCATCTTCTCTACTGATCAAGAAGGAAAAAGACCAACATTTTGCCATCAATAAGTGGGGATTAAATAAGTTAGAGGTTTTGGCTGCATTGGTTCAGGGGGAGTTTGTTGGACCAAAAGAACCAATGAGCCAAGATCAGAAAACCTCTAAGTCCCACATGGTATCACAACAACTGCTGAAAGCCTCATCAGTAGTTTGACAAGTGCTGAAGACTTCAACAGCTGAAGATCAAGTGCTGAAGACCTTAACAGCTGAAGAACCAAAGTGCTGAAGTACAACAGCTGAAGAACACAAGTGCTGAAGCTGAAAGACCAAAGTACTGAAGTACAACAGCTGAAGAGTTCACAAGTACCTGATGTACAAAGTCTGAAGACAAAGACTGAAGACATCAGCTGATGATATCTACTGAAGTCATCAGCTGATGAAACACCTGAAGGTCAAAGTCTGAAGATCAAGTACTGAAGCCTCAGTAGTTTGTCACAACTGCTGAAGAGTACTTCTTCAGTAGTTGTGATATCAGTAGTTTTATTTTCTATGTTTCAGTAGTTTTGTAAAACGACTGAAGAGCTTGTTCTTCAGTCGTTGTAGTTTCAGTAGTTTTATATTTTGTACTTAACATGCTGATATGTTCTCAGTAGTTGTGAACATTTCAGTAGTTTGTTAAGAATTAGTTATTTTTGTATTGGATCTGCCAGTTGTCACTTTCCGTGATAACAGCAGTGACTGTTGCACTCTATATAAGGAGTGACAACCTATTGTAATAAAGTGGGGAATGAGTAATGAATGAAGGAATGAATGATTGATTTGATTAGAAATATTCTACATCTATAAACATTCTAGAAATCAGAAATACATATTCTCTCCCTATAACCGTATGCGATCTTAATGCTTACAAGTATCGATTGCTTGCTACAATTTGTCTAATTCTGTCTGTATTTCGCTGCTTTTATATTCTGATACATCAAACTTGTGATCGCTGATCCTGTCAATAATACTTATACTACATCCTACAGCTGGCTATACTTTGAAGCCAGCTGGATACAATGACTAGAACAAACAAAATCAATTGTAGAGTCAAAAGGCAGATTGCCTTTTGACTTGAGACTATGCATGCCATAAGCTCACATCCTTTGATATTACAAAAAGGATAAAGTACAGAAACTAGGAGAATAACGACTCAAGACCTCAAGTACAGTTACCAAAAGCGGACTTATCAACAAACCATGTTAGTTGGTGACTTGCAGAGTTGCAGCAGGAAAGATGTCCAGCTTTATGGAAGAGTACAACAGATAAAGCATATGTTAAAGCTTCGGAAGAAATCTGTCTTCTGAACTTGAAGCTTTGGAAGACTTGTCTCTGGGCTTCGGAGACTTCATCTGGCTTCGGAAGATGTTGGTCTTGGCTTCAGAAGATTTCACACTAGAGTATTTCTATTGCACATGTGAAACTTCGAAGCATTCCACTTCAATGCACTTGTGCAGCATACAGGAGAGACTAAAGATGTTTAGGTTGCATCAGGCTCTCATTAATCTTACAAACTCCCCTAGGCTGATGCTACCAAAACACTTAGAAAACTCAGATATCAACATTCTCATTAGGATGATCACCTTCCTTCTCATAAGTGACCAGGATCCTTCAAGCTGTCAAAGTGTCTTCTCATGTCAAAGAGATCATGCATAGGCAACTGAAACATATCTTGCCATGTATAAATGTCTTCAATGCCTTGATCTCTAATAACATTCCATCTTTCTGGATTTGTGGTGTAGTCCAAGACAAGATGGGTCTTCCTGATCAAGAGGAGCTACTAAAGTTGGAGTTGGTTGAGCATCCTCTGGCTGCACATCCTCAGGTTGTTCTGATTCATCCTGAGGTTCAGAAGAGGATGTAGGCTTTTTCTTCTTCTTAGACTTTGGTTTAGAAGCCATCCTCTTCTTTCTCTTTCCAAATTTTAACCAAGAAGACTAGCCTGCAGCACCAGATTGATCTTCACTGTCTCTCTCAGTTGGGACTTCTCTCTCTCAGGCTCAGAAGGAGAGGGAGGTTGACCCTGTTGTGGATCAGAAGATGAAGCTTGCTGAGCATTAGCAGGAGGTCCGGGTTGTGTTGTGTCTGTTTGTTCAACCTTAATCTCCACTTCAGGTGGGGCCTGACTTGTAGTGGAGTGTAAGTCAATGAGCACTCCACTCTTGATCTTCTGCTTGATTACCCTGATATGCTCATCCGTAGTGGATAGAGACATGGGTCCAAGTCTCCTTCCGGAGAATCCATACAGCTTCAAGAAGCTCATCATCCTCTGCCTATTAGAAGACTTCTTCATGCTCTTTTGGATGATGGCTCTTGACTTTGTAGCTTCTTCCCTCATCTTCTTTTTGTTGTCTTTCTTTCCTTGACTAGCTCAAGCTCAAGCTGTTTTAAATACTCAAACTCAACATAGTCATGAGGTAAGGGAAGGAGTGCATATGCCTGATAGAGACCTGTGGCACTCAGGTAGTTAATCATCTTGATTCTGTCATGTTCCTTATCTACCTGAGGTTCTTGTTGAACCACATCCTCTTGAACTGGTGAGAGGGTAGCATACCTCTGTACAGTCTTTTTCTTTTTCTTTCTTCTTTGATCTGTACTAGGAGTTTTGCATCTTCTTCCTCCTTCTTCTCTCTTGACCATTCCAGATCAACCAGCTCATTCAATTCATCCAAGGGGAGAGAAATGATATTATCTATGTCATAGTTCCTAGTCTGCAGATAGTTAATCCTGACTGCCCTTAACTCATCATTCTGAGTGTCTGGTCTGGGGGCAGCCCTGATTGCAAAGCCATGAGTCTTGGAGACTCAGTAGAGGAACCTTCTCCCCTTAGCCTCCTTTTCCTCTCTCTCTCCTCCTCCTCAATCTCCTCAGATGTCATTTTTCTTTTCCCTTTATCGCTCACAGACCTTGTGACTCAGGGTGGAGAGAGCTTTGGCCTTCATTGCTCATTGCAGCATCTGAGCTCAGGCTAGAGAGAGGTTAAGAAGCACTTCACCAGCAGGTGTCTCAGAAGGAATATGGATCTCTGCAGCAGTTGGAGATGATAAGACAGGGCATCAGGTTCTGTCATGGGCCTTCAGTCAAGGTTTCCCCTATTAAGCTAATCTTAGGGTCTGCCTCAACATCCAGTTGACCGATGACATTGCTTGATTGCCTTAGTCTCCTTCTTAGGCTGAACTCTGCAATGATCCTGTCTTGGATTCTTCTAGCTATTCTGTCAGCTTGTCTTGATTGGCTTGGGTTGACAAGTGGCATGTTGACTAGATCCAGACCTTCATAGTAGTTCAAGGTTTGAAAATTAAAAACTTCTTGCTGTCCTTGAACTCTTATGATGTTGAGAGCCTTCCAGTTGTTGTCATACCTCCATCCAATGATGTGATTAAAGGATGATGAAGGTGACATGGCTCTTGGTATCCCCCTCAAATATACTATGTATGAAGGAGTCTGTGTAGTCCACATCAATGTGATCTAGAGGAGGTTGCTGAGAATGCACAGTTGCAAGTAAGGATGGTGAGTCCTCAATGTCCATTCTCTCAGAGGAACTCCCAGGTTCTGTGGCTGTAAAGACTTTCTCCCTCTTTTTGGTAGCATCACCCACTTGCATAGGTGCGCTGGAGGATGGATCAATCACATCCACAGGTTCTTGTGTTCGTGGTTGAGCTCTCCTCAAGGGTCTCCCAGCTAGTTTTTCCTTAAGATATGAAATCTCAAGTTGTTGATCATTGATCCTATTGTTTCAGGTAGTCACCTGATATTCAAGGCGACTAACCTTTGAGACTAAATAGGTTCATGTTTTGGATAGTTGTTGAACCTTTAGTCTCAGATCCCCCTCATCTTCATCAGAAGAATCACTGGGGGTGAAGAATATTGGACCAGAGTCTTTTCTCTCATGACCAGTTCTTAGTTCTTGGCTACTGGATTTCCTCTGCTTACTAGCAGTTTCAGTTGAGATGTCAGCAGGCTGAGTTGCCATGGTTGAGGTCTTAATGATGTAATCACTTGCAGAAGTGAGAGCCTCTTCATATGGACATCCTGAACAAGTTCAGAAGTGTCCACCTCAGTTGTAGGTGACTGATGTGGGAAGATGTAGGAGACTCAGGAGTATTCATCTCTCTTGGAGTAGGGGAAAAGAAGAGGACTCATTATACTCACTGAAACCTAGATCTTCATCAATGTAGAAGTCAAGGTTGGGAATTGGTTGGTTGAGATCTATAGGCTGGGGATGGTAACTGTCCCCTGAAGGTTGATCACTGAGTGTTGAGACTCAGAGTGATGGCTTAAAGCAGTAGGGCTAATGAGCTCATCAGGCTGAGCATGAGGAACCTCAGCACTGATTCTAGAAAAGATGGGGGTGGTCTGCTCCTTAGGAGAAATGAGAGCTCAGTATCCACTTCTTCCAGTATTGGTGAGTATATGGGGGCCTCCTCAGACTGAATAGTCTGAGCAGGGGTTCGTTTGGATTTTCTTTGTGTAGGTGGTTGAAAAGCAGTAGGTGTGGTTGAACACTAGCTTGTGCTGCTAGGTTGTCACCTTGAGCAATGAGCTCTAACATTTTTGGGACTAGGGCTGTTTCTACCCCAGAGAATCCAACATGGACTTTCTCAATGTTTTAAAGATGTCAGGATTCATCTGTCCCAATTTAAGAGTGTTACCTGTTTCCCTTAACTGTTAGCCCAGTTCACAGTTAAGAATGTACTGGACATATCTAGGAAACATGTAGTACTCTAAGGAGTATAAATTAGCAAGCAAATTTGTATAAACAAATTGAGAGTACCTGAATTTGAACCCTTGAACCATTCCATGGACTATGAAGGAGAGATCTTCAGAAATCTGATCCCATCCACCATGCTTGTTTGATAAGCTGTGAATGACCACATGGAGCAGGAATCTCCATTTGGTTGATACCTTCCCTTTCCTGAAGGTCTTTACAGAGAAATCTCCTCGTAGCTCATCTGCTCAAAGGAATGATTTACAGCTTCCTTTGGAAGAACCCTCACCTTCTTCATCATCCACTGAAGATGTCGGTGTGATGATGGCTGGAGTGATGAAGATTGTTCTCCCCTGCAATATGGCAGACAGTGCCTTCTCCCCGTCCATAATGACCTCTTGGTAGGTCTTCCAGAATTCAAGCAACTAATCCTCATAGAGGGGAGGATCAATGGTTAGGGAGGTGAAGTAGTAGGACAGAGACAAGAAACGGCAAACCTCTGAGAAATGAGGATCTTTCTCAGAGCATAACAGAGCAACTTGATTGATGTGTCTGTGTAGCTGCATGGTAAAGTTGGGATCATTTCTGTGAGCAAGGTTAGCCATTGTGAGGTAGCTTAAGAACGAAGAAAGAAGAAAGAAAGAAATTTCAGAGAGAAATTTTGGGTTTAGGTTGGGAGGAAGAGCAGATGATAGAAGAGGGGGAAACCATTGGGTCATATGAGAGAGAGGGATTTCAGATAAAGTGTAATGAAAGAGGATAAACTTTGAAATCCGGATGTCGGTTCCACCTCTGAAAAAGTAGTTTTTTTTGCTCAAAAAGTAGTTTTCTTGGAAACCAACAAACTTCCGAAGGTAAATTATCTTCGGAAGTTTTAATGAAAAAGCTTCCGAAGCTAAAGACTTCGGAAGAATTTCCTGAGAGTATTTGATGATTTTGCTTCGGAAGGAAAAATTAAGACTTGAGTGCTTTGTATAGAGATCAACAAAGCTTCCGAGAGTTAATTATTGCTTCGGAAGGAAAAGGTCCTTGAAAATAAGTAAGTGTCTAAGATAACTATTTAAGCTTCGGAAGATAAAATTTGAAATTTCTTCCGAAGGTAAATTTCTTAGACAGTTAAATATTTTGAAGGTGTGATTTTCTTCCGAAGTTAAAATGCATAACTTCCGAAGTATAAAATTATCAATTAATCTAAGGAAAGTCTTCCAATCCAAGAGAAAAACATGAGCTTATGAAGATGATAGACTAGACAACTTAGAACACACATTTTTTAAGAAATAATAAGAATTAGTTTTAAGAAAAATTTACGCAAGGTTAATCATCCCAATAGCTGATATTAGATATTTAAATCTTTGTTCATCAAAAGCCTTTGTAAACGAATCAGCATATTGTTCATCTGTGTGAACCTTGACTAGTTTAATTAATCCCTTTTCATAATTATCTCTTATTAGATGATACCTGATATTGATGTGCTTTGTCCTTGAGTGCTGCATAGGGTTCTCTGTAATTGAGATGGCACTGTTATTGTCTATGTGGATTGGAGTCTCCTTGAAATTTAACCCATAGTCTAGCATTTGATTCTGAATCCAAAGCACCTGAGCATAGCAGCTAGCGGCAGCAATGTATTCAGCTTCAGCAGTTGATGCATATACATAGGATTGTTTCTTGCATTGCCATGAGACAACCCTTCCACCAAGAAATTGACATCCCCCAGATGTAGACTTTGC
The DNA here is from genome assembly GCA_025506515.1 of Flaveria trinervia. Classification (NCBI taxonomy): domain Eukaryota; kingdom Viridiplantae; phylum Streptophyta; class Magnoliopsida; order Asterales; family Asteraceae; genus Flaveria; species Flaveria trinervia. Next base: position 88,428,239 of record CM046444.1, on the reverse strand, counting down.
ATTCATATTGCAACCACTATAATCACTATCTGTATAAGCATACACATTGAAGTCAGAATTCTTGGGATACCATAGACCATGTGTTGATGCACCTTTGAGGTATCTTAGAATCCTTTTGATAGTGATAAGATGAGACATCTTAGGGTTGGCTTGATATCTTGCACAGATGCATGTAGCAAACATGATATCAAGCCTACTAGCAGTAAGATACATAAGAGACCCAATCATAGCCCTGTATAAGTGTTCATCTACACACTCCCCCTCAAGATCAGGACCAAGGAGTGATTTCTGGCTATGGGTGTCTTAGCAATCTTACAGTCAGTCATATTGAACCTTTTGAGTATGTCTTGAACATACTTTGATGACTTATGAACATGCCATCTTCAACTTGCTTCACTTGAATTCCCAGAAAGAAATTGAGTTCCCCCATGGCACTCATTTCAAATCTGTCTTTCATCAGCTTCTCAAAGTCTTTGCAGAGCTTTGGATTAGTTGAACCAAAGATGATGTCATCCACATATACTTGAACTAGCAATATGTCTTTTCCTTGTCCTTTGATGAAGAGAGTTCCATCTATAGTACCTCTCATGTATCCATGTTTACAGAGATACTCAGATAGTGTCTCATACCACTTCCTGGGTGCCTGATGCAGCCCATAGAGAGCTTTGTCAAGCTTGTAGACATAATCAAGATGATCAGGACCTACAAAACTAGGTGGTTGTTTGACATAAACCTCTTCATCTGTCACTCCATATAAGAAGGCACATTTCACATCAAGTTGAAAGACCTTGAAGTTCTTGGATGCAACAAATGCCAAGAATATCCTAACAGCTTCTAATCTTGTCACTAGAATTTAAAGGCATACTAGATGTATCAGCTGAGTTTGTTGTCTTCCACAGTTGAGGTGTTCTTATCTGGTTGTAGAGCCTCTGAGCTGGAATTTAAGGCATACCAGATGTATCAGCTGAATTTGTCATTGTTGTGCTGATAGAAACCTCATTTGCAGAAGTAGTTCCAACTGGAGCTGAAGATGTATGACTTGAAGGTCTTCCTAGCTCAAATGTTTGGTCAGGATCACCTGTATTTAAATTTTCTACAGATCCTGAAACATTCTCACAAGATTTATTAAAATAGTTGATAACTAAATCAAGATCAAATAGCCAATCTGGACCAGAACCAGCAACACATGGTGTGTGTTCATTGAAGGTCACATTGGCTGACTCCACAACTATTCTAGTTCTAAGATTGTACTCTATAAGCCTTAGCTTGGGAAGAGCATCCAATAAAGTATCCATCATCTGATTTCTCAGCAAACTTGGCAATTTGATCTTTGGTATTGAAGATGGTGCAAGGACATCCAAATGACCTGAGAAAACCGATGAAAGGTTTTCTCTTGTGCCAAAGTTCATAAGGAGTCTTCCCATGAGTCTTAACTACTAAAACTCTGTTCTGCACATAGCAGCCAGTGTTGACTGCCTCTGCCCAGAAGGTGATGGGCAGTTTAGAGTCAGACAGCATGGTTCTTGCAGCTTCAATCAGTGTCCTGTTTCTCCTCTCAGCAACACCATTTTGCTGAGGAGTCCTGGGAGCACTAAATTGTCTTGCAATACCCTTACCATCACAAAATGTATCAAGGGTTTGATTCTTGAATTCTGTTCCTTGATCATATCTTTTGATTTTGACCTTGTGATCAGACTGATTCTCAATCATTAAGATGAAATTCTTCAGAATCTCAGGAGTCTCATCCTTAGTTCTAAGGAAAAAGACCCAAGTGAATCTTGTAAAATCATCTATGATCACTAGACAGTATGAGGTCCTTCCAAAATCATTACACTGGTGGGGCCAAAGAGATCCTATGTAACAAATGTAGGGGTGTAGTGATGGAGTTCATTTCCTTAGGCTTATGAGATACCTTATGTTGCTTCCTTTTAGGCATGCAACACAGTGATCATCACTTGTAAACTCTTTCTTTGGCATTCCAGTTACCAGATCATGCTTAATCAATTTATTCATGTTCATACAGTTTACATGGTACATTCTTTTATGCCATAGGAACGATTCATCACTATTGGCTTTAGATAGAAGCATGAAACTTCTCCGGAGGGAGAGGTTTCTTGCAAGTCCATCTTGTACACGTTTCCTTTCCTGGGGGCTCTAAGCAGGATATGCTCATGAGGAATGACCACACCAGGCTTAAGAACAATGCACTGTGCTCAGTAAAGAGCATGTTATGACTCTGATCACAAAATTGAGATACACTCAGAAGATTGTATCCAAGCTCTTTAACAAAGTTTACCTTTTCAATGCTGAGCTTACCATTTGTGACCTTGCCCCTTCCTGAAATGTAACTACCTTCATCTCCTCCAAAAGCAACAGGTCCTCCATCTATCCTTTCAAAGTTCTGAGTAGTGACCTATTACCAGTCATGTGCCTGGAGCAGCCACTGTCTATGATCCAAACATTTCTGTTTGTCTTCAGCTGTCCCTGTACAAAAGGAATGATTAGTTACATCTGGAAACCCAATCCTTGCTTGTCTTGGGCTTATTTACAGAAGGAATTCAACAGTGATAGATCCTATGGTTGTACTAAGAGGATCTTGAGCTGTTGTAGATGGAGAAATCTCAGTCACTTGGTCTTTCTTAGACATCCACACCACCTTTGGAGTCTTGGACTTGACCTTCAAAACTTCAGAAGCTTGTGGAACTTCAGAAGTTTTGATGACTGATACTTCGGAAGATTCTGCAGACACTGCAGTAGATTTCAGTGCTTCGGAAGAATTCCTTTCTTCCGAGACCAATATTTCTTCCGAAGGTAATTTTCCATTTCCCTTCTTTTTAGATTTGAGACTTCCGAAGGAAACTGGTTTTCCTTCTGAAGCCTGAATCTTCTTGGAACTCTTTGAATCCTTTGTTTTGGCCATGTGGACAGTACCTTTAGGATTGAAGGGACAATCCTTTGCAATGTGAGTAGTGCTGTCACACATAACACAAGTCATCTTCTTCTTCACAAGAGCCTTTTCATGAGAATAAGACTGTTTTTGGTCACATCCCTTCTCCACCTTCATCTTTACAGATGCTGAGACAGTCCTCTTGGGCTGAGGACTGTGCTTGGAGTTTGATGGTCCAGGCTGTGCAGCAGTGGTACACAGCAAATCAGTCTTCTTCTTGCTACTGAGATGAGTTGAACAAGAACAAGAACTCTTAGCAGAAGTGTTTTGGTTGTTGTCTTTAGTCCCTACCACTTTAAACCCTGCAGAAATAAAAACTTGTTTTTGCTTAGAGTCAAAAGCAGCCTTGATCTCTTGAGCCTTCCTTGCCTTTCTTTTGCTCTTTCTGATCAAGTTCTTTCACATGGACTTGGTCATCACAGTCTTCACTTTCTCCTTAGAAGGATAGTGGCCCTTCTTGGAATCCTCCTCTTCACTCTTAGTAGAGGGATTCTTCACTATCTCTTCTTCATCCTCCTCACTCATAGGATCTATGAGAGGAAGCTCATCTTCACAAGTTCCATACCTAGGGGGTCTTACAGACAAGTTTCTGTGTGGAGGAGCGATCTCATTTGATCCCAGTCCCTGTCTGTTTTGATAGCACACTTTGTTGTGCAGGGATAGGATATCATGTTCTTGAAGGTCTCTTCTTCAAGAACATTCTTTTCTGCCCTGGCTTTGCTGATCACAAGCTCAGCCTGGCACTCAGTTAGCTTGGTAATGAGATCTTGAATTTGAGTTCTAAAATCTGTGTGTTCATGCTTTAGAACTGAAATGGTTTTCTCTAAGTCCTCTATTTTTATCTTATAATCATTTTCAGACCTTCTAAAATCAGATTTTAAAATATTTAAGGACTCAAAATCAGATCTCAATTCCAAGTTATAGGACCTGTACCTATTAACTTTATCAATGCATTCAGGAGTACAGAGATGTTCCAATACCTTGGCTTCATCATGATCTGCCATCAGTGCTTGGTTTGGAGAAACATCTTTCACCTGAAAGCTCCAGTCAAAACCTCCTTCTTCAACAGCATAGCAGCTTGCTGCTTTGACTTTTCATTATGAAGAGCTTTGTCAGTGTAGTTTGGTCTGGATTGTGTTTGGCCACCATTGGTTCTACATGCCTTACACTCTCTGGTAAAGTGGCCCATCAAGTTACAGTTCTAACACTTGACTTTGCCTTTGTCCGGTCCAAACTTTCCACCAGTTGCATTGCTTGAAAACTTCCTTCCAGTCCTCTTGTAGAACTTCTTGGCTCTGTGAGTGAGAAGAGCCATTACTGGACTATTTCCATGTACTCCAGATCATCTGGATGGATACAGTCCAAGTCTTCAAGAGTGAAAAGAGAGTTGCCACTGCTTTCATCAGAAGACAAAAATGCTTGAGAAGAGCTTGTCTCTTGGAATGGGCTTCCTTGAGTGTAGTTCCCCCTTGGTGTCTCTGGGAAGGTAATGAAAGGATCCTTGGGTGAGTTGTCAGGGTAGCATATAAGATGATGTTTGGGTTCTATGCTATCCCTATCAACCACATGTAGGGCTGAACCCATTTGATTGTTGGAGTTGCCAGATAAACCTTGCATGTTCATTTCCATCTGGTAGCCACTGAGAATCCCATATAACTTTGTCAAAATGAGAGTTTTGAGATTTTCAGTTCTCTTGATCACCACACAGTAGTGTGTCCATTGCCTAGGAAGTGAGGACATGAACTTCCTTACAATGTCTCTATTCTCAAGAGCAACTCCTCCATCCACTAGGGTATCCACAATCTCAATATACCTGAAGTATTGCTGAGTCATGGTCTCAGCTATTTTGAAGGTGAAGTTTTCGAACTGCTACTTCAGGAGATCCTTCTTGTTCTCCTTGGCTTCAGAAGAACCCTCATACATTAGTTTCAGTGCATCCCACAGCTGTTTAGCTGTTTTGCACTTCTTGAAACCTCTGTATGCAGAGTTTGGAAGGGCAGTTGGAAGAGCTGTCATGGCTTTCTTGTCTATCTCTACTCTCTTCCTATCTTCATCAGAGTAGTTAGCCACATCCTTGGGGATCATACCAGCACTAGTAGCAGAGGGTGTGCTGGGTATGAAAGTTCCATTCTCAATAGTCTCCCACATTCTTGAATCGAGAGACCTGATGAAACCTTCCATTCTTAAACACCAGGTGTCAAACTCATCAAGAGTGATCAGTGGGGACTTGTTCATGGTTCCAGTTTCCATATCGGTTTTGGAAATGGCTGCCATTTGAAAAGTTTGGTATTTGTGTGTGTGAGGGATCTTAAGATGGTGAGATCTTATATCAAGAGCCTGAGAGCTCTGATACCAAATGCAGGATCGTTGAAGGGTGTGAGTTACAACACAACAACACAAAGAGGAGATTAACCAAACTTTAATTAAGCAGTAAACTGGATTAACCAAGATAAGACACTAAGAACATGAGATACTTATACTACAAGTGTTACAAAGCATAAATAAAAGTTACAAGAACATGAGATACTTATACTACATCCTACAGCTGGCTATACTTTGAAAGCCAGCTGGATACAATTGACTAGACACAAACAAAATCAATTGTAGAGTCAAAAGGAAAATTGCCTTTTGACTTGTGACTATGACATGCCATAGCTCACATCTTTTTCTATTACAAAAAGGATAAAGTACATAAAGTAGAAAGAATACAGACTCAAGACCTCAATGTACAGTTACCAAAAGCATGGACCTTATCACCAAACCATGTTAGTTGGTGACTTGCAGAGTTGCAACAGAAAGATGTCCAGCTTTATGGAACAGTACATCAGATAAAGCATATGTTAAAAGTCTTCGGAAGAAATCTGTCTTCATGAACTTGAAGCTTCGAAAGACTTTGTCTCTGAGGCTTCGGAAGACTTCATCTTTGGCTTCGGAAGATGTTGGTCTTGGTTTCAGAAGATTTCACACTTAGAGTATTTCTGTTGCACATGTGAAACCTCCGAAGCATTCCACTTCAATGCACTTGTGCAGCATACAGGAGATACTAAAGATGTTTAGGTTGCATCAGCCTTTTCATTAATCTCTACAGCCTTTTAGATCAATTTTCTTTGATAAGTCTAAGGCATATACTCTTCCAACCCTGTTGGCTTTCAGGAGAGTATGTTCATCCAATATCTTGTCAATCATATTCAAAACATTGAAAGACAGAATTCGACAGTTCTGACTGGTGAAAAGTGCAACATGCCCTTTATCACACATTTGACTAACACTCAACAAATTATACTTGAGATTCTCCACATGGTTGACATCATCAAACCTTATTTCACCATTTGAAACAAAGCCTTTGCCGATGATGTAACCCTTAGCATAATTACCAAAAGATACAATCCTTTCTTTCCTTGAGAGTAGTCATGAAGAAGAGATCTGCTCCCAGTCATATGCATAGATCCTTCACTGTCCACATACCAGATGCTTCTATGGCATGTTGAAGAACCCTGCATATATCACAACAACTAATTACCTTTTGAGACCCAAACCATTTTGGTTTTGGGTCTGTTCTCATCAACAGATTTTATACTAACTGATTTTTCATGATTAACATCCTTTGAAGATGGAGATGGTGCTGAAAAGGATTCCTTTGATTTTGGCTTAGTTTTCCTTTTCAGTGGTTTAATCACAGGTACATCTATTTGGTTAACTCTCCCCAACAAATGTCGAACCATCATAACAAGTTGTGTCTGATTGGTTGTTAAAGCCTTTAGATTTTTGTGAAGACTTTGTTTTATCAGGTTGAGATGTTTGTGGCACAAACTTGGTTTCAAATTCATCTTTCATTTTATTAATTTTCTTTTTAATGATTTTATCCTTGTTAAATTTGGAACCCTTTCTATACCAACATTCATCAGTGAGATGATTGAATAGACCACATATTTCACATGGCTTTTTCTTCATCTTCTGTTGATCAGTTGCTGAAGAAGATGAAACTACTAAAGGTGTGTTCTTCAGTACTTTCTTCCTCTCAGTACTTATGTGAACTACTGAAGGATTTGTAACAACTGAAGAGTTGCTCTTCAGAGTTTTCTATCAGCACTTTTGAATTTCTTGATAGACTCTTCAGCAGTTATCAAACCATGTTTGTTTTCATTTAGTTTGAAATGCTCTTCAGGTGTTGTTACTTGCCCTTCAGTACTTTGAATACTTTGTGAGACAACACCTGAAGTGCTCAGCTTTTCTTTGATCATGTGTTCATCAGTGGTAAGACCATCAGCAGATTGATTAGCTGAGGTACTATTACTGACTTCATCCTCTGATTGTACATTATCACTTGAGGATGAGACACATAATGATGTGGTTTGGGAATGATTTGACCTTCAGATTTTACTTCTGTCTTGGGAGTAAAATCTGTAGGAGGTTCAGTGTGATTATATCCAATCCCAAACTTTACATTTGAAGCAGTTTGCTTACTGAGAAGCATTTCAAACCCCTTGCAAGATGTTACCCAGTGTTCACACTCCACTTGAGTAGCTGCAAGTGTTTCTTTGAGACTCTTGTGATTTTCTAAAATGACCTCTACCTTAGCCTTTACATCAGTGATTTGGCATTTTAATTTGTAAATCTCATCATCTTTTTCTTTTAAAACAGACACAAACTTAGCTTTTCTTTTGGAAATCACTTTCTCTAGGTCAAGATTTTGATTAATTAAAGCTCCATTTGCTTCCCTAATTGAGGCAAAAGCAGCTATGCATGACTCAGAACACAACTTGGCCTTAGCCTCAGAAGATACTTGTGGTACCTGTGATGATGAAGCATTTGAGCTTGAACCACCAGTAGACTCCAGGGCCATAAGAGCAAGATTTCCAAAAGGATTTTCACCACCATGTTGACCAGCACCAGAAAACATTTGTTCAGAATAACCAGAAAGATCATCTAGTAAACTACTCCAGTCAACTACACCAGGAGTGAAAAAGCTTTGATGTGATTGAAATTGAGATTGAGATTGTTGACTTGATTGAGATGGTAGAGGCTCATGTAGGGCATGTGATTCTTGAGCTATGGTACAGGAACCTGATTGGACTATGGCATGTAAAAACAGGGATAAGGATATGGCATTTGACCTTGAGAAACAAAATATGCAAGAGATGATTGATTTTGTGAATGATGACCAGAACTAGTAGAATGTTGCCCTTTGTTTTGCGAATTATTGCTTGGAAAGGTCACAAAGGGTGCAGAAGAGTTAGATCCAGATGATCTACACTCTCTTGCAAAATGTCCACGTCTATGGCACTTGTGACACCTCAACTTGCTCTTGTCAAAACCAACTTTGGTTTTTCCAGAGAGACCAGGGAATTTTCTACCTGTCCTTTTGTAAAATTTTGAGATTTGATATTAACTAATGCCATTTGGCTCAAAATATCCATCTCTTCAAAATCATCATCAGCAATTCCTTTCAAATCATCCATCAAAAAGCACAGATTGTCACTATTACATCCTGAATTACCATCAATACCAGCAAAAGCATGATCTCCACTGTTTGAAAAGAAATCAATATGCTCATCATAGGAACTTTCTGATGTAGCATATTCTGACTCATGACCAACCAGAGCAGCATTCCCTGGTACAAAGTCATCATTGAGCTTCCCAGATGAAGTCAGTTTTCTAATCTGTTCTATCTCTCTTTCAAATGTAAGCAGTTTCCCATGAAGTTGGGTGAGAGATAGATTATCTAGATTTGCACTGGAGCGTAGGACAATGGTATATGTGTCCCATCTCTCAGGCAGGGATTTGAGAAATCTGTTGTTCATCTGACTGTTTGTATATTCACGTTTAACCATTTTCAACTCAGATATCAAACAGGAGAATCACTCAAACTGTTGAGTCAGTGATTCACCCTTTCTATGATGAGAATGTCTCATATTGTTGGGCAAGGATTTCTCTATTGTTTGCTAAGACCTCATCTGTTCCTCCAAATTATTCTTTCAGAGCAACCCAGAGGTCATTGTGCAGATTCATGATGCATAAGTCCAGAATAGATTTCATTAGGCAATGCCATGGCCAGAATTCCATGGGCTTTAGCATCAATTTCAAACAGTTTCAAATCTTCATCTGAATATTGCTCTTTCTTCTTCGGAATCATTTCATTGGTTTCCGGATTTCTCACCATAGGCTTATATGGTCCATGAACCACAGATTTCCAACAACCTGAACTATTAACAAACAGGTGATGGAGCATTCGTCATTGCCATATGTTGTACTCACTCCTAACAAGCATCGGAGGCTTTGTTGTGGAGCCATTATTGTGATGATCATTGATTGATGTAGCCATTTTCACCAATTCAAACAGGTTCAATAATAGTTTAACGAACCTAACTCAAAAACTCAACAACACAATTTGAAATAAGAAGAATCTCAAATTGATTCACAGGAAGCAACAGAAAAACAAACTCTATAACCAATTCTTGCAAATTTGCCAATTCGATCAATCTAAGATATCAAAAGAACAGTTTCAATCATCAATTGTTAAATCGATCAATGATTAACCTGCTATGATACCATTTGAAGGGATCCAGGTCTAGTTTGATTAAATAGATTAGGATTTGTAGCGGAATAGCACACGAATTAGACGAAATTCTAGCAAGAATAATATGAATATTCAATCAAATAGTAACAGTTATAGAAAGAGAGTTTTCTACAAATAGAATGTTTTCATTCATGCACAAACTTCCCATCGAGGGAAATTAGGTCAACATTCCTTTTATAAGGAATGTGACATGAGCTGACGTCACATGATAGTGACATCTAATTGATTTATACAAACAACTGAAATTAAACTAAACTACTGAAGATGTCCACAACAACTGAGGACACCTTCATTAGAAGCTAAGTATAAACTAACATTATAACTACTGAAGTTATAACATCTGAAGTAGAAGAACTTCAGATGTTTTACATAATATAAAACCACTCATTACAAACTACTGAACTATAAACCATCACAACTACTAAAGAGAACTACTTCAGCTGTTGTGACAACTTCTGAGAACTTTGTCTTCAGACTTTGTCTTCAGCAATTGTCTTCAGACTTTGTCTCCAGACTTTGTCTTCAGCAGTTGTCTTCAGACTTTGTCTTCAGACTTGTCTTCAGACTTTGTCTTCAGCAGTTGTCTTCAGACTTTGTCTTCAGCAGTTGTCTTCAGACTTTGTCTTCAGATTTTCTCTTCAGACGTGTATTCAGCAGTTGTAGATCATTTCAGTTGTTTTGCTGTCTATGGGACTTAAAGGTTTTTCTGATCTGGCTCATTGGTTCTTTTGGTCCAACAAAATAGTTTTCTCAAGTCCTCTATCTTTAGTTTATAATCATTTTCAAACTTTCTAAAATCAGATTTAAAAATGTTTAAGGACTCAAGGTCAGATCTCATCTCCAAGTTATAGGACATGTATCTATTAACTTTAGCAATGCATTCAGGAGTACAGAGATGTTCCAATACCTTGGCTTCATCATGATCTTCCATCAATGCTTGGTTAGGAGAAGCATCTTCCACCTGAAAGCTCCAGTTAAAGCTTCCTTCTTCAACAGCAACAGCAGCCTGCTGCTTTGACTTCTCATTCTTGAGAGCTTTGTCAGTGTAGTTTGGTCTGGACTGTGTTTGGCCACCATTTCTTTTAGGTGCCTTACACTCTCTGGCAAAGTGGCCCATTAAGTTACAGTTGTTACACTTGATCTTGCCTTTGTCCAGGCCAAACTATCCACTGGTTGCATTGCTTGGAAACTTCCTTCCAGTCGTATTGTAGAACTTCTTAGTTCTGTGAGTGACAAGAGCCATCGGATGGAATATTTCTATGTATTCCAGATCATCTAGATGAATACAGTCCAGGTCTTCAAGAGTAAAAAGAGAGTTGCCACAGCTTTCATCAGAAGACACAAAAGCTTGAGAAGAGCTTGTCTCTTGGAATGGGCTTCCTTGAGTGTAGTTCTCTGTTGGTGTCTCTGGGATGGTGATGAAAGGACCCTTTGGTGAGTTGTCAGGGTAGCATATGAGATAATGTTTAGGTTCTATGTTGTACCTTTCAACCACATGTAGGGCTAAACCCATTTGATTGTTGGAGTTGCCAGATGAACCTTGCATGTTCATCTCCATCTGGTAGCCACTAATAATCCCATATAACTCCGTCAGAGTAAGAGTTTTGAGATTTCCAGTTCTCTTAATCACCATACAGCAGTGTGTCCATTGCCTAGGAAGTGAGGACATGAACTTCTTTACAATGTTTCTGTTCTCAAGAGAGACTCCTCCGTCCACTAGGGTATCCACAATCTCAACATACCTAAAGTACTGCTGAGTCATGGTTTCACCTGTTTTAAAGGTGAAGTTTTCAAACTACTACTTCAGGAGATCCTTCTTGTTCTCCTTGGCCTCAGAGGAACCCTCATGCATCAGTTTCAGTGCATCCCACAGCTACTTGGCTGTTTTGCACTTCTTGAAACCTCTATTACATAGAATTTGAAAGGGCAGTTTGAAGGGCTATCATGGCTTTTCTGTCAGTCTCTACTCTCTTCCTATCTTCATCAAAGTAGTTAGCCACATATTTGGAGATCATACCAGCATGTGTAGTAGAAGGGTTGCTAGGTATAAAAGGTCCATTCTCAATAGACTACCACATTCTTGAATCAAGAGACCTGATGAAACATTCCATTCTTAAACACCAGGTATCAATCTCATCAAGAGTGATCAGTGGGGACTTGTTCATGGTTCCAGTTTCCATATCAGTCTTGGAAATGGCTACCATTTGAAGAGTTTAGTATTTATGTGTGTGAGGGATCTTAAGATGTTGAGATCGTATATCAAGAGCCTGAAATGCTCTGATACCAAATGCAGGATCATTGAAGGGGGGCAGTTACAACACAACAACACAAAGAGGGGACTAACTAAACTTAATCAAATAGTATGACTGAATTAACTAATAAGACACTAAGAACACAAGTAATGTAAGAGACAAAATACAAAGAACACAAGTATATGGTTTTCAAGAATGCAGTGTATTGCTTTCTCTATGCTTTATTACAAGTGTTATAAAGCATGATTCAAAGATACAAGAACATGAGATGCTTATACTACATCCTACAGCCGGCTATACTTTGAAAGCCAGTTGGATTTAATTGACTAGACACAAAACAAAATCAATTGTAGAGTCAAAAGGTAGATTGCCTTTTGACTAGTGACTATGACATGCCATAGCTCACATCCTTATCTATTACAAAAAGGATAAAGTACATGAAATAGAAAGTTACAGACTCAAGACCTCAATGTACAGTTACCAAAAGCATGGACCTTTTTACCAACTCATGTAAGTTGGTGACCATACAGAGGTGTAGCAGTAAGGTGTCCAGCTTTATGGAAAAGTACATGAGATAAAGCATGTGTTAAAAGTCTTCAGAAGAAATCTGTCTTCATGAGTTGAAGCTTTGGAAGACTTTGTCTCTAAGGATTCGGAAGACTTGGTCATGGATTTGGAAGATTTCACACTTAGAATATTCCTATTGCATGTGTGAAACTTCCTAAGAATTCTTCTTCAATGCACATGTGTAGCATGCAAGATAGACATTGGATGATTAGGTTGCATCAGCCTCTTCATTAATCTTTACAGATAGTCTTAAGAGATTTGAAGTTGTTTGTTCTTTTGAAAATTCTCATAATATCTTCAAAATCATAACCCTTGAACATAACCTTATGATTAATCAATTCTAGATGGGATAGTTTTTTAAATCATGGATCTCCAAGGAGTTCACCAGAGTAGAGTACTCTATGAAGAATTGGACTAACGCTGATATCCTTTTGATCGTAAACATATTCCAATCACTTGCATATTTCTCGGCAATTATCTTCTGATCAGTCTTGCCCTTGGGAGTAGACACACCCTTAATCATCTCAGCAATATTAAGCCCTTCTTGAAGCTTTAACTGAGAGGGCTTAGCAAACCACTCTAGATTCTTATGTAGAACAGGTGCCAATGAATCATGAACTGTATGAGTTAACAGGATGTCTTGTGTAGAAACTCTGGTTCTTGGCTTTTTCTGATAATTCCTCTTCAAGTTCCTTAAGCCTTTCTTTCTTCTCATTAGTCATCCTAAGGATAGTAGCTCTTAGGGAAATTTTCTTCATATTTCCTAATCTTCTCTTAGTGAATCCTTGTTCAGACAGATAGTCCTTTATTTCTTTATCAGTCATACTATAGGGATCAGGATACAGTGATTGAGGAGTTGCAGTCTGTTTGGTCTTGAAGATAATTTGAACACTGGAGATTTTGGAGAAAGAGTCTTTTCATACTCAGTCTCATATGTAAGGTCCAAAAGTTTGTTTAGCTTTTCTTCCTCTACTATCATCCCCTCATATGTCATCCTAAATACCTCATCAGGATCATAACCATGATTAATAAAAAAACATGGCCTTGACCATCAGATCATCTTGTTTGGATTTCTTCACTTTCTCATCCACTAATGACTCCCTCTTCACAGGGATTTCCCTAGATATTAATTCATCAACCACATAGCCACCCTCTATCTCTCATTCTTCTAGGTCAATGAATTAAGCTCTTTGTTTCAGTTGAGCCTCTTCTTGTTCATGTTCAACTAAAAATTCAACTATAGTTGCAAGACTTCTAGGATCATCTTTGTGCTTTTTCTTCACAGGTTCATCTTCTGTAACTAGCCTTTTTCCTTTGGCTTTTTTAGCAAGATATTTTCTTTTTCAGGAGTAAGTTTGCATGCTTGGACTAGAGGAAGATTCTGCTATTTCAGCTTCTTCAGGCACTTTTTCATCCTCTTTCTCTTTGAATTCAGTCTGCTCCTTCTCTTTTAGTTTAGCATCATATTCTTCTTTTTGTTGTTGTTCTTCACACAACTTTCTGAGCATTTCTTTTTGCCTATCAGTTAATGACATAAGAGACACAATTTGAAGACTCAGTTCCTTCTCAAGTAGGATAGGAGATTGAGGGATAATCAAAATTGGCTCTGTTGCTTGTCTATGATCTCCAATAAAGTCCCAAAACTTATCATCAATGATGAAGTCTTCATCAGTGAAGCAATCAAGAGCCTGAATCATATCACTAAATTCGGTTTCTTTGGTGTCAGTTTCTTCTTGTTGTTTGCTTGTATGGATCATTGTATCTGGACTTGGTTTTCTCTGTTTTGATCCACTAGTTTCAATCTCTTCTCTAGACTGGGTGAATTTCATCTTTTTAGAAGGAGGGGAGCCATTACCACTTTCTCCTGATGAACCTCATCACTATCATCTTTAATGCTTTCATTTTATCTTTTCTCTTCTCTTTCATGTCCCTTTTCATCTTTAACCTTTTCTAGTTCTTATTTAATCATGACCAATAACTCTAATTCAGAGACTCTCTTATTAAGAGATTCTATTTTATTTTGTAGGTCCATGATTATGCCAGCTTGCTCTTCAATCAGCCCTTCCTGTTTTCCGTAGCAATGGTTTGGATGGCCAAAGTGTCCACATGACCACTTACTTCATCCCAAATATGCTATAGAGCTGCCTCTAGACTTTCTATTTCTTTTTCTTTATATTTCTTCTTAGATCATACTTCTCTTTTAAATATTTTAACTCTTTTTCTTTTTCATCCAACACTAGAAGTCTGTCTTGAATGATACCAGATCTTTTATTTAGTAGTCTCTCCATTTTAGCTACTTTGTGTAATAGCTCAGATATCATCTTATCCTTTTCATCGGGTCTGTTTACCTCTTATTCAACAAAACTTTTACAAGGAACAACCTCTGAAGTAGTTTGCCTCACAGGCATCCTCATTTCATTATCCACCTCATCAAATGATGATTTGGATTCCTCTAAAAAGTTGGGAGAATTACCAACTCAACAGGCTTAGTGGTGGTAGGTGATGATTGAACAGGCAAAGTAGGTGAATGTGAATTGGTAAATTATAGGGTGAGTGTATGGGTGATATATTTGGATAAATAATGGGTTGTATTTGTGGAGATGTGATTGGTGATCTATGAGGTGAGGTGATCGGATTTGGCATGAATGGTGATGCTATTTCAGCTTCATGAATAGAAGGCCCAGTATGAGGATCGCTACCTATATCAACCTGTGGTGACACCGGCCTTTGCCCTTCTTCAGCTTCTACCACATGATCATCAACATGTTGTTGATCATAAGCAGCTTGCTCTTCTTCTTGATCAGGAGCAGCAATTTGTTAGACGGACCGTGTACTGGAGGGAGTACTAACTGATATACGTGTATACCGAATCAAATAGTGTGGAATCATATTTGATTGGTGATCCAATCAGTGAGAAAGTTAACCCTATCGATGTAAGATTAAACTAAACGTTAAGAACGAATAGCAATCGATCAAGAATGATCTATGAACTTGGACTGGCTTTCTTGGGCGTTCTGGACGGCTAGGGTACGTGTATGAGTAGAATTCATCAATTGTTAGTTTTTCCACGAATTGAGTGGTATTTATAGGTTAGGGTTACTCATTTGGGCGACTATACCATTCTCATGGTTCAGTCGTGCGATTGAGTCATGCAGTTGATATATTCGCATGACTGAGTATTTAGTCGTGCGACTGAGTCAATCTCATGTCACAATTGTGCGACTGATCCAGTCTCCTGGTTCAGTCGTGCGACTGGTTCATTAGCATGAAGTTGTTCATTCGTATGGTCCATTAGCATGGGCCATTCGCATGAGAACTTCATATGACTAAGTTTGAATACGTTTCACAGTCATTATTTGACTTAGATCTATTCAAACAACACAAACCTATATAGCGAGTTCAATAAGCGTTAATACACAATAATCAATGAAATATTCAACATTATAAGCATAAACCACACATTGTATTTCATTCAACCATCTAGTTACATATATGTAAGGCATGAAAGACTTTTTACATTAAGCTTATAAACTAGGTACATATGTATCTACAAACTCCCCTTTGGAGTTAGTTTAATCTATTGTCTAGCATTCTTCATCAGCTCTTCATATTTCTTGTACTTCTCCTCTCTTGTGACTCCTGCATGTATTTCAAAAGCAAAGCACAACTGTATCACATTCTGGAATTGGAGAGCTTGTACAATATCCTACGCATCATAGAACAGTGGCCACTTGTATAAGGTGTAAACATCATCAGCCGACAAGTTAGTGAGCCACATCAAGTCAAATACCCTAACAGTTTCCATATTCCCATTTCTGTTCAGAACTATGACCGCCTCACTCGTTCGTCAGTCATAGTACCACCACGTAAAGTGTGGAGTGAAGTCCTGAGGCATTTCCCTTTGAGGGATTCTTGACATTGTGCATGGAGGACTCCACTTCGGCACAATCTTTGGCATCCTAGTAATGGCATCAACTTCAGATCTTCTGATATTCCTCGTTGGTTGCTGAGGCTTGAAGTTGACCCACCGGGTGTGGTACTCTCTCTTCTAGGAGCTTCAAACCATCCTAACATCTTTTGAGGGTCAGCATATAACAGCTTCAACTTGGCCAGGTGGTTAAGCTCAAAACCGGGTAGAGTCTTCAGATCGTGTGGAATCTGAAGTACTCTATACCCTTTTCTCTCTTCACGGCATATACATTTAGACCCTCAAAATGAGCCCATGCGATGATCTTGCCTGACACCTTTAAGTGTTTCTTGACTTTGAACAGCTTGGTGTAGTCATTTGGCTTTGGTGCAGTGCGCATGGCTCGGATCTCAGCAAAACATGCCGCTCATTCAGCTTTTTTGATGTTGACATCTACGTTTGAAGCTTGGGCTTGATCTTTCTTCTTCTCCGAATCCTCCTCCATCTTATCAAGTGTATCAAAAGTAACACTAACTAGGGAGTCACCCAGATTGAGGACTACATTTCCCTCATTGTCAGCATACTCTGGATAATTTTGTGCGGTGACGTCTTCAATCTCAATTTCATCTACATCGTTAAGCTTATCGTCACTATCCACGTCCACAGTAGGAGCATCCTTCACAATCTCATGTGGATTTAGTCGGAACATCTCAGCTAGTTGCTCTCTAGTAAGGTCGTGAATTATTTCTCCTTCTTTAGGAGTGTAACTCATAGACTTCCTGACGATCCCTTGCAGATCAAGTATCATTGTATGTTGAGACTTGATCTGCTGAAGGGGAGCAACATCATACTCATCTTGCTGAGATGTGTCATTTTCTTGATTTAAACATATAAACATATCATGCATCAGTAAATAATTAAGACGTTAAACATTAAATATATATACATTAACATTCAAACACATAAGTTTAATATAATATTCAAATTACACATGATTTAAATTACACAAAAACTCTATGCATTACTTTTATCTTGGATCATGTGTTCTTCTATTGTCGGGGCTGATGTCGAGGCACCTGGATCTTGAGTCTTTTTGGTCCGCCTCTCGTTAGCTTCCTGTGCACCCGAAGCAGATGACTCTGCTCCTCCTTCAGAGTCTCCTCCATCCTCATTATCACCTTCATCATCACCATCATCATCATCATCATCACTAGCATCATCATCACTATCATCACCATCATATCCGTCTCCCTCTTTGATATTTAGAGGCTCATACTTTATGCCCTTAAGTTTGAGCAAGATGGTCCTCTTAGAATCCTCCAACTCCTCAATCTTCTTTGTAGATAAGACGTTTTGCTCCTTGAGTTAGGAAATCTCTAGACTCTGAGCAGCCATTTGTTGTGCCTGCTACTCAATCTGCTGCACCTGCTGAGATATCTGCTGTGATTGTGCAGCAGTAATCTCCACTAACTAATGAATCTGAGTGTTTCTCTTCATCGGCTGCTAGAAGCTTCAGCACCATACGGCTTAGTGCTGAGAGTTGTTCCTTTACGCCACTAGGAGGTAGAGATGATCCTGATGGAAAGGAGGGTAAGATGATGGTCCTGCTTGGTGTCTAGAGGTAGTGGTGGTGGCAGTGGTGTATATGGGAGTTGGTATGTGTATTGGTGGTGATGGGTAAGCTGAAGTGGTGGTGGATGTGAGATGGGGAAGTGGTGGAGTGGCTGAGGTAGTGGTGGTGTGTGTGGTAGCAGTAGTGGTGGTAGTAGGGGCTGTAGTGGTGGCTGAGGTCAAAGTAAACTTCAGTCTCTTCCCCTTCTTGCCATAGGGGTGAACCATTCTCTTCTTCCTTGTGCCTTTAGGCACTGAGGCTCCCCCTTGGCTGCTAGGCGGGCCCGGGGTATATGAGGGATCCGAAATAGTAGCAGCAACATCCCCGGACTCCCCTTGGCGTCCACCAACTGTCCGTAAACCTCTCTCTGTGGCAACCACCCTACTGCCCACAGTCCTCGTTAGAGGCTCCTCATCACTCTCTTCCTCCTCAACGGGAGGACATAAATCCTGATGAAAACTGGTAGTGGTGGCATCTGTATGAGTACGGGGTGGAGATGTATGTGCAGGCTGGCCCTAGAAACAGCGGGGCCAGAATCTCCACCCGTCTCTCCGTTATCATCATTGGAGTCATCAGATGGGAAAGCAATCTACTCTACATCTAAGTCACTCTCCTTTTGGCGCCACTTACGCCTAGCCAGCGCCATACACTCCTCCCTGGCCAGATGCCCATCAGTCTCTTTACAGGGGGTTTGACCTCCTTTCCCCTGTAGGCCTTCATGCGGCTCAGTGTCATGTTATCCATCACCTCAAGAGACACCGCAACATGGCTCTCCTTAGGCAAAGAGGGCAGCTTTTCATGAATAATCATCTGAAGAAACCTCGGGTACATACAAAATCCTCTTTGTCTTTAGCCTCCAGATTCTCAATCAGGTATGAGAATATCATGCTGGAGAAGCTGAAGGGGCGGTTCAGCACTAGTGCCACGTAGGCATTCTGAATCTGGTCTGAAAGATCATCAAAGCCACCCCTCCTAGAAGCTAAGCACTTAAGTATCACATGTGCTAAGTACTTATACTGGGGACACAGGTTGCTCTTGTTGAGCACCCCTTCATTTATGTCCCCATAGTACTTAATCCTAAGGAAACACCCTCTCGTTATCAGAGGGTGTAGTCTGGTTGGGTGATATGCATCGTCACCCAGATCTAGTACTCAATGAATATCAACAGCTGTCATCTCTATATCCAGACCAAAAATAGTACTCTGGATGGTGTAGGGCTCACATGATCGATGAACCGATGCACCTTCCCAGAAGGCCTCTTGGATAGACCTGTAGGGAGTGCACGGTGTAGATATGGTTGTGTGAATCCGTGACCTCTTCAGAAAAGCAATGATGCCAGCAAACTCGGCAGCGTTCTGAGTTGTGGCATTCGGATGTGCACAAATATTGTGCTTGGGGTTTATGGTCCATCTATCAGCCATCAATCTGTAACACAAGGAGCATACGAGTTAGATTATCACCCAACAGAAACCATTTCTAATTAACCTATTTGAAATTAGTCTAGTTCAATCATGCGATTGAATCATACGACTGGGTTCAGTCGTTTGACCTAACATGCGACTGGATACAATCGGGTGGCTAATCATGCGATTGAGTTCAATCGGGTAACTGAGCCCGCGATTGGTTAAATCAGTCGACTGAGCGCATTTGTACCATTTATTCGGCCGACTTAGTCATTCATCCAGCTCAGTCAGGCGATTGAAGTACATTCAGATGTCCAGTCGCATGACCCACTGTTTGTTCGACTGAAATTCGAATTTTGACCAAAACTAAACATTAGACATCGTGGTTTCGTTCAATAGACTCGCAATAACCCTTCTAAGTATATTATAACCTTGATTTCAAAATTTTACTTAGTTTTATTAGGTTATTTGTCCAACTTAAGTCTCGGTTCTTGTTAGGGCCGAAAACTGTAATTTTGGAGTCAAATCGACTAAATTTTGGTTAGATAGCACCATATTGTACCTGTGTAAACACCAGAAATCATCAGAATATGAAATTTGAGGTCAAGAAAGCTCATAGGAAATTTTGGTAGAGTAACGGCTCAAAGTGCGATTTTAGGGGGATTGAGTGGTGGTAAGTTTGTGCGATCGACTATGGCCCTAGTTATACTGACTTTGTTTTCAATCTGGCGACTGGATCCGTTCGCTCTTTTCATTCGGGCAATGGGATCTCACTCACGCGATTGGTTCAGTCGATCACATTTAGTCGGTTGACTGGGTTTCAGTTGGGCAACTGACTCATTCGGACAACTCCATCCGAGCGACAGGCTCAATCTTGTTAGCCATTCATGTGAATGGTTCATACTCAAGCTTCATTCGGTTGTCTAGTGCATAAGTATGGTCCAATCGGACGACTGGTCCATACTCATGGTCCAGTCGTGCGAATGGATCATACTTATGGTTTTGACTTTATGACCATTTGACATTTATCCCCATTTAACAGTTGATTAAACATTACGAGCATTTGATCATCTCAGACATGTTCATTTTAACTTTGAAAACTTTTGATCACCTCAGTTGTGATCCTTCTAAACAAGACACATTTTGTCATCTCAGATGTGACCCATTTAACATTGAAAGCACATTTGGTCACCTCAGACGTGACCCTTATAAGTAATTGAATCCCAGATTGAATGCCACGACATAGTCCGACATATAATCTAAATTGATAAACTTAAACAAAAGAAAATACTAGAAATAAGGACAAAAGTTAAGACATATTTTTTGTGATTTTGTGTGAGGTGAAAATCCTATGATTGAAATCTAACAGATTTATTTCTTGAACAGGCAGCTTCTAGTTATTTTGACCATGAGAGGAACGATTCATCATGGAATCATACAGGTGATCAACTCATTCAGGACATCTTACCGAAATCATTTGATTCTAGATTCTTGTGTTCGTCGAGAGACATTTGTAGATAAAGGAAATCATACTAGTACTATAAGACACACACATAGATTTGGACTTTCAAGAATTGTAGCCATGATGATTGTCAGTATACTTGTCCACTTAATTCCATACACAGACTTTTGACACAGATTGGTGATTGTTAAAGGATTAATTATTTCAACGCGCAGTTGTGGATCCCACGCTTATATGGTAATCAACATTCTTTAGGAGATTTTTGAGCGGTCTATGGGTATTTTAACAAGAAGAAACTATTCTTAGAGCTTTCAAGGGAAGGCAAGCCTCAGGTCAGTGCCAGCACACAGCAGAGTGGTGGCAAACAACAATGAATTCTAGAATATATAGATTATGTTTATCCTCAGATCAGTGCCACCGCACAACAGAGAGGCACATAACCTATCTTCTTGTTTGAGCAATTTATTTTGTTGCACAGATCGCACCAACAACATAGGTTATCAGTTGATTGCTTTTTGCGTTTTTCATCATGTGCTTTGCTCATATTTTGGTCATCCGCACACATTTATGGCGTTTATTTTGCTCGTCACCCCTTATTGGAACTCTATTGATTGTGTGAACCAGGGATAAGATGATAACCCACAGCTTCTTGAACAGCTTAGTTTGATCTTGAGATCACCAACCAGGTCTACTTATCTATTGTGTTGAATCTACCAACACATGATCTAATGGTCTAGCAACCTCTAGGTCTACTTTCTCCGTGTTACCTTAGTAGTAGCTAGTTTTTCTATCACTTTTCCTTTTATTTTTGCTTAGACTTCTCAGAATTATACTTTGAATTTCGCATCTAATTCAAATCAAATCATTTAAAGTCACAAATGCTTTGTTTTTGTGTACTATCATTTTCCATAGTCGTTAAATCGATCTCAAGGATACGATCTCATGTGTATCAGCTTGCCTGTCCTCCTCCCATGTTTTTTTAATACTAACTTAACCTATTCTCACCCTAAAATTCTAAAACCGTAAACGATTTGCATTTTTAGGATTTTAATAGGCGAAGAATGAAATCAATAAAATAATTACATAAAATAACCTAGAATCAAAGAAAATAAAAGAAAATAAAAGAAAATAAAAGAAAATGGACTTGACGCATCGGACTAGACCTGCTCATCATGTGGGATTACATCACTTTTCTTTTTAACGCCGTTGACCTCTAACAAATATAGAAAACGTGGTTTATCAAAGGCTTTTTTATAGAGGTCCGCATGTTGAAAATCCGTATTTATTTTAACAACATCGAATAGATTATTTTCTAAACAATCACGTATAAAGTGATATTTTATGCCCATGTGTTTGGTCGTAGGATGTTGGACAACATCTTTTGTAACGGCTATAGCAGCAGAATTATCAACAAATATAGGGGTGTTAGAAAATTTCAAACCGTAGTCCTGCATTTGCTGTTGAATCCAGATGATTTGAGAGAAGCAGCTTGCAGCAGCTACATATTAAGCTTCACAAGTTGACAACACAACTGATATCTGCTTCTTACACTGCCACGTGACTAATCTTCTCCCAAAGAATTGACAACCTGCTGAGGTGGATTTGTAGTTCATCTTGCAGCCGCCATAATCCAAGTCACTAGACGCGGTTAGCTCGAAGTCATCATCATGAGGATACCACAATCCAAGTGTGGGTGTACCCTTCAGATAACGAAATATCCTTTCGACCCCAATAAGATGGTTAACTTTTGGTTTTGCTTGATATCTTGAACAAAGACATGTTGCATACATAATGTCAAGTCTTGAGGCAGTGAGGTAATGGAGTGATCCAATCATTCCTCGGTACATGGTTGCATCAACCAGATCACCATTCTCATCGGGTGCTACATCATGATTTGTAGCAAGTGGAGTCCCAGCTGCGGAAGCATTCTCTGTCACACCCTCAATTTCCACAAACGGGGTAATACCGTTAGGCGCGTGACATACCAGGATCTTAGCCATTAGTTACACCAGACGACGCAACATTTACAAAATATAATTTCTAAATTAAATAAAGTTTCTTAAATTCAGAATTAAATACGAAACATGAAAATAAGTGCAAAAGCATATAAACCATAATTTAAACGGCGCAAACACACGCAAACCAAATAAATATAATTTATAGAAAAATGTAGATTGTTCATTTGACTCTACGATGATAAATGTAATGTGAGATGCTCCTATTCGTGCGCAGCTTAAGAACCTGAAAGAAACATGCTAAAGTGTCAACACAAGTTTGGTGAGTTCACAGGTTTATCAGAAAACACTAAGTAATAGTAATGAAATCCAGATTAAGTAATCAAAGCATATAAGTAGCTAGCTAGCCTACAACAAGTCACCATCTATATGAATTTCGCGACCGAGCTGACAGTAATAATATAATGAATGGCCCGGCTGTGGATACTAGACCACAACACTGTAAAACAGTTAACCATTCACCCGTTTGACCTCCAGTCAAGCTAGCGCGACTAGCCGGGTTGGGTTCGTCAAACCCAGTAGATCTACAAAACATCACCTCGCTAAATCTATATTAACGGTCCGAAGAGGCATAGTGGTACCACAACAGTAAAGCAGTATATGAAATATTACTAATCTAAACTATTGTATGGTTTATGAAAAGCAACATGTTTCTCTCCCCCGAAAGAGAGTATAGTATGAAAGTGGGGCTGAGAACTCACCTCAAATGCAGATCAACAAGGTAATGCAGAGAACATGTAATTAGGGTTCTGAACAACCTGAATTAATATTAGTTTATAATATTAATACTAATTGTTAACTATAAATATAAAGAAGGTACAATTTCGCGTTTCATGACTCGGTTTGGGTTCATGTCAGTCATAAATGTTGTAACTATACTCAAACACAACCCAATTTCATATACATACATACACCTAGCATACAACCCACACCAAATACCATACTCATACTACCTACCAACCCAACCCCACATACACCCACATTCACGGCATAAGAACAATGTACACACTCATTCATGCAAACATGACATCATGAACACCCTCAATTAATATTCCAACCTCCACTGACTCAAACAAACCAAACAAAATATACATACATTCACACTATATATATAATCACATGACACCCAAGTCATACCCAACCCACGGTTAAGAACCCCACACGACAATGCATACGAACACACACATAATTAACACACACACACACACACATCACACACACAAACATCACCACACACTCACACACGCATCATCACATAGTATACATGCATACCACACACGCATGCATATGCAAGGGACACACACGTCCACATGCAGGAGACACTCACACACATATGTGCACACCCACATTCATACACACAAGTATACACACATGCGGCAGAAGGTAACACCTAAGGACATCATCGGGTTCTAAACCCAAGCATCCTTCTCAGTTCCCAGCTCGTGCACACAAGAACACACACAAGACAACACCACCGGGGCAAAAGTTGCACCAGATGACACACCCGATCACACCCATAATTCGTAGATTACATACACACACAAAATCACAACACGATGCACACACTTAACATCACATATATATATATAAGCAGGAACACATACATACATATATATACTTCACAGAACCCGTATCTATACAAAGAAAACACATGCACACAACGCATACCGCATACGAAACTGATCAACGCATCCCGTAACAAAAATGAAACCGTAATCGAAACCGTCACCAATCACACAAGCTAAGGTTACTGAACGTACCTTATTAATAAACAATAGTTGTGGTCGATGAGACTAGATTCGTCAGGACTATGGCGTCACGAAGGGGAGTTGGACGGGGTAACCCTTCCACGATCGAGAGCTGTGACGACGACAACCTGCGACTGCGACTCGGATTACACGCTACCAAGACCGAACGGAGGTTTCTTTGAGTACAGACGTCACGATAGAAGGTCGTCGAGAAGAATGATTCAGTTGTCGATTGTTCTTGGGTATTAGGGTTACGGAAGTGGGGAGTCGGTTGCAAGCTTTAAAGTGGTGTTAAAGATGGTTTTGAATTTGGAGAAGTTATAATCAAATCCCCCAACTTTGATGAAATGTTTTTTTTAACTTTAAATTTACTTTAATTAATTAAATCACATAACAAGATTTCTTAATTAATTAAATCACAAAAGAATGTTGAAGTAACAAAGAATGGATAAATGGTGTCAACCTGGAAATACGGGGTGTCACATCATCCCCTTGTTGAAGAAATTTTCGTCTCGAAAATTAGGACATCGTGCTCTAATTGAACAGTTGCAGGTATTTCTTCTTCATTTGATCCTCGCGTTCCCATGTAAATTCTGGTCCACGTGTTGAATTCCACCTAATGCGTACAATGGGAATCTTGCTACGCTTTAGGTTTTTGACTTCTCGATCCATAATCTCAACTGGTTCTTCAATATAACAAAGCTGTTCATCGATCTCCTGTTCCTCTAATGGCACGACAAGTGAGTCATTAGATAAACAGTTCCTCAGATTAGACACGTGAAACATGTTGTGTATTCCACTGAGTTCTGCTGGTAAATTCAGTTAATAGGCTACAGGACCAACCCGTTTGACAATCTCAAATGGTCCAACGTACCTAGGGTTTAGTTTACCATGCTTTCCAAAATGTATCACTCCTTTCCAGGGTGAGACTTTTAAGAGTACTTTGTAACTAATCTGAAAATCCAATGGTTTACGACGTTTATCAGCATAACTCTTCTGTCGCTCACGTGCTGCTGCCATACGGTTACGTATTTGCACAATCTTCTCAGTCGTCTTGTGCACAAGCTCAGGACCTGTAAGTTGGCTTTCTCCGACTTTTTCCCAACAAATAGGTGATCGACACTTATGCCCATATAGTGCCTCAAAGGGTGCGGCTTTTATTGATGTATGATAACTGTTATTGTAGGAGAACTCAACCAACGGTAAATGAGTTTCCCAAATGCTGCCAAAATCAATCACACAAGCACGTAACATATCTTCTAGTGTCTGGATTGTACGCTCACTCTGACCATCGGTTTGCGGATGATACGCAGTGCTCATATCCAACCGCGTTCCGAATGATCGCTGTAAAGATTGCCAGAAATGAGAAGTGAACCGAGCGTCACGATCAGATATGATAGATACCGGTACACCATGCCGGGAGACTATTTCTCTTAGGTAAATCCGTGTCAACTTATCTAGTCGATTAGTCTCTCGGATTGCAAGAAAGTGAGCGGATTTTGTTAAGCGATCTACTATAACCCAAATGGTATCGCATCCGCTGGGAGTCCTGGGTAACTTTGTGACAAAGTCCATCGAGATTGGCTCCCATTTCCACACTGGAAGTTTGGGTTGCTGAAGTAAACCGATGGTCTCTGATATTCCACCTTAACTTTGGTGCAAGTTAAACATTTGCTTACATAGGTGGCAATCTCAACTTTCATGTTCGACCACCAATAACATTCCTTCAAATCATGGTACATCTTATCTGAGCCTGGATGGATTGAGTAGCGTGACTTATGAGCTTCATTCATTACTAGCTCTCGTAAATTCCCATACTGTGGTACCCAGATCCGTTCCATGAAATAACGAATTCCATCAGTCTTGGTCTCTAGCTATTTCCCCATGCCTCGCATGGATTCCGCCTTTAGATTCTCAATTTTCGAGGCTTTAGATTGGGCAATCTTGATTTGCTCCGGCAGATCGGAGTGAATGGTCATTTGTAGTGCGCGTACTCGACGAGGCTTAGTGGTTTCCTTTCGACTGAGGGCGTCAGCTACCACATTAGCCTTCCCCAGATGGTACTTAATGGCACAGTCATAGTCGTTGAGCAGTTCTAACCATTGTCACTGCCGCATATTCAACTCTTTTTGGTCATATATGTGTTGGAGGCTCTTGTGGTCTACGTAGATCGTGCACCTGGTTCCATATAAGTAGTGCCTCCATATTTTCAAGGCAAACACTACAGCTCCTACTTCCAGATCATGTGTTGTATAATTCTTCTCGTGTACTTTGAGTTGTCTAGACGCATAAGCAATGACATTGTTGCGTTGCATCAGTACAAATCCCAAACCCTGGATGGATGCATCATAATAAACAACAAAGTCATCCGTTCCTTCTGGTAATGCTAGGATCGGCGCACTGCAGAGTTTGTCCTTAAGTGTCTGAAATGCTGATTCCTCTTGGCTGCCCCATTTGTAGATGGTTCCCTTGTCGGTTAGGGCAGTTCGAGGTTGTGCTAACTTTGAGAATCCGTCAATAAATCGCCTATAATAACCTGCCAAACCAAGGAATTATCGCACCTCAGTAGGCGTTTTCGGTGCCGGCCAATCATTGACTGCTTCAATCTTTGAAGGATCTACATTTATACCCTTTTCGTTCACTACATGACCAAGAAACTACACTTCTCGCATCCAAAAGTCACATTTTGAGAACTTTGCATACAATTGTTCATTCTTCAACAATTCCAGAATGATCCTCAGATGTTCCTCATGATCTTCATTATTTTGAGAGTAGATTAGTATGTCATCAATAAAGACAATGACAAACTTATCCAAATAAGGTTTGCAAACATGGTTCATGAGGTCCATGAAAACTACTGGGGCATTGGTCAATCCAAAAGGCATTACTGCAAACTCATAGTGCCCATAACGAGTTCTGAATGCCGTCTTCGAGATGTCTTCCTCTCGAACTTGTAGCTGATGATAACCTGATCTCAGGTCGATCTTGGAATAGTAGCTTGATCCTTGCAACTGGTCAAACAGGTCATCAATGCGCGGAAGTGGATATCTATTCTTGATTGTCACCTTGTTCAGCTCTCAGTAGTCAATACACATTTTGAAGGTTCCATCTTTCTTCTTCACGAAAAGCATTGGAGCTCCCCAGGGTAAAGAGCTGGGACGTATAAATCCCTTGTCCAGCAATTCCTGCAATTGCTTGGATAACTCCTATAGTTCGTTCATTGCTAAACGGTACGGCGCCTGAGCGATCGTAGCTGCTCAAGGTGATAACTCAATCTGGAATTCTACCTGCCTGTGTGGAGGAAGGCCAGGTAGGTCCTCGGGAAATACCTCAGGAAATATCTAACAATCAGAATGTCTTCTAGTCGTTTCTCCTCTGTAATCTTTTCAGTAACTAGGGCTAAAATCGCCGAATGCCCTTTCCTCAACCACTTTTGTGCTTTCATATATGAGATAATGCCAACCACTGCACCACTCTTGTCGCCTTCCACAGTGAGTATCTTTCCATCAAGCAAAGGTAGTCGAACGAGTTTCTCACGACAAATGATTTCGGCTTGGTTCTTAGACAACCAATCCATGCCAACAATGACATCAAAGCTACCGAGTGTAATTGATAGAAGGTCAATATCAAAATCATGCCCAGATAGACTAATCTTACAACTCCTGTATATACGCAAAGACTCGATGATCTTACCGTCTGCTATTTCTACTGTATAATTCATATCTAGGGCTACAGAATTATCATCTAGCAATCGACTGAATTTGTGCGAAATGAAACCCCTATCAGCACCAGAATCGAATAGCACAGAGGCAAAGCAACCATTGATAGAAAATTTACCAGTTACAGTAGATGGGTCATTTCGAGCCTCACCTGATCCAATGATGAAAGCTCTCCCCTTGGCTCCACCATTATTGTTGCCCCTTTCGTTTCCGTTGTCATTGCCAGGGCGGTTACCAGCACTATTGTTACCATTCCTTTTTAGCTTCGGACATTCCCTCCTATAGTGACAAGATTGTCCACATTCATAACATCCAGGATGCCTGTAGTTCTGTTGTGGTTGTTGTTGAGGTGCTTTTGTGGAGAGGTTCGCTCTGCAATTTTTGGCAATATGTCCAAACCTTCCATATCTCTGACAAGTGTTCTTCGTGCACTGCCCGTTGTGATGAAACTTGCATTTGTTGCACTTTGGGAGGTTACCATGGTAGCCGCTAAAAATACCCGAGTCTTGAATAGGTTGTGGTTGGTTGAATCTCTTATTGTGTTGTTGCTGTGGAGTGGAGGATGACAATTGTTTTCTATTGGTAGAAGGTTCCCACTTCCTCTTGTTGTCATTAGAACTGCTTGTAGTACCACGCGGGGGCAGTTTGCCCTGCGTGACGGCTTGGTCAGTCAGCTTGTAGGCTAATTGGACAGCCTCCTGAATAGTAGTTGGTCAAGCAGTGGTGACCATGCTTTGTATCTCCGGTACCAATCCGTCAATGTGTCTCTCAACTCGTTTGTAAGCCGGGTTGATCATAGTAGGACACAGAGTAGCTAACTCGTGAGAACGAGTGGTGTAAGCTTCAATTTCCGAACCAACCATCTTCAGGTTCCAAAATTCAGTTTCTACTTTTTGTACTTCATCCCTGGAATAGTATTCCTCCTTTAATAAGTTCTTGAAATCTGCCCAGGTTGTAACATTTGCAGTCTCAACGCCTAACATCTGGACATGCGTGTTCCACCAGCTCAGTGCGGCACCGTCCATCGTGTCGGCAGCATACTTCACTCTACTCTCAGTAGGGCAGTTGCGAATCTCAAATACTGACTCCAATTTCTCAAACCAACGGAGTAGTCCCACTGCTCCTTCAGTCCCCTTGAATGGGTTTGGCTTGCAGTCCATGAAGGACTTGAAGGTGCATGCTCTTTGTCCTACAACAAGTTTAGATCAAGTCTCTAGAATTTTTTTTTTAATAAGTATTTCGACTTAACCGGGACGTCAAAAGGTTAACGTTATGAGTAAGTTTGGTATTGCTTACCGATTAGAGCAGTCTATGGATTGAGATTAGGATTTGCAAGAGCACCAGCCACATGCTGATTAATTAGGGCTGCCTGTTCAGCGGGGATCATGTTGATGGTACCACGACCATGTCCGCGTCCTCGGCCAATTCCAGACATTCTTAACAATCACAACATACCAAAATAAGCAATATGCAACATATCTACTTCATTTAAGCACAAGTAATTTAAAGAATTTAGCACACACACAACTAATAAGTTCAAATAATAATTTCTGATCAAAGAAATCGTAAATACGTTTACAATAAATCAAACCAAATACTAAAATTCAGAATATCAGTTGGATGGAAAACACCCTTCCCATCTAGGTGTGAGAAAGAACAAAAGTCCCATGGATAAAATAGATAATAGAAAATGAATAGACGAGGAAATCAATATAAATCGATGGATCCAGATGGATAGAAACTTTCATACAAGTGGAGATGAAGGATTACTTTCATATCGTTAGTGAAGTTTTATACGGATTGAGGCTCTCGTGTCCCCAAAGTATAGAATTAAAACTTTGTACTAACTATAACTGTTATCATCCAACAGGATTCGGAAGACTTCTCATGCATGACAAATTATAATTACGTGTGCACCCGTGATGGTAGTTTGCTTTGCATGATCACCCTTGGTTCCTCTTATCCGAGCTAACATACATTGTCAAGTACAGAGTGTTATTAATGATAGAGGGATCAAGGATTAGTTATTAAGCCAAGGGTTAATTAACCAAACTTGTACGAAAGGATTGATTAAGAAATATTCACTTGGGCAAGGAATCGTCGATGCGCTCAGGTCAAATGGTAAATAGCGTTATCGTAAGTAAACTTTGATGAGTTGTAGCGTAATGTCTATGGTAGCCGCATGTACAGCTATTACCTGTTCCACAAGGCAGAGAAGTGGCAAGGTAGGTAAAGAAAGATTGGCAGACGCAGCTCTCATCTGTGAAACACATTCAACTGGAGACAAAACATGCTTTTATTGAATCATCCAAGTTAGGTATCAATGGTGTTGTATCCAATTTCAAGAGGTATAATGTAAAAGGTAGGTACAGGTAATTCGTAAATAACCTTCTCGTGACTCACAACAACTCGGAGTCACTTGTACGAAGAAACATAAGGTAAGAGTGGGAAATCAGGACGAACTGGTCCTTTCCCGTAAACATAGAATGAAGATATGATTATGCCATTCCTGTAGACGAACCCTCATAGGAGTATATCACAGCAGGAAAATCCCAAGCAAGTATAGCAATTAGACAAGGCAAACTAATAAAGTTAAACGTGTCTATATGCGTGTAACTAAGGCATCAGGCTATAGTCTAAATGCAATGCATATTTAATTTAGTTCGCTATAACCATTGGCTCTCATACCAATCTGTCACACCCTCAATTTCCACAAACGGGGTAATACTGTTAGGCGCGTGACATACCAGGATCTTAGCGATTAGTTACACCAAACGACGCAACATTTACAAAATAATTACTAAATTAAATAAATTTTCTTAAATTCAGAATTAAATACGAAACATGAAAATAAGTGCGGAAGCATATAAACCATAATTTAAACGGCGCAAACACGCGCAAACCAAATAAATATAATTTATAGAAAAATGTAGATTGTTTATTTGACTCTACGATGATAAATGCAATGGGAGATGCTCCTATTCCTGCGCAGCTTAAGAACCTGAAAGAAAAATGCTAAAGTGTCAACACAAGGTTGGTGAGTTCACAGGTTTATCAGAAAACACTAAGTAATAGTAATGAAATCCAGATTAAGTAATCAAAGCATATAAGTAGGTAGCTAGCCTACAACAAGTCACTATGTGTATGAATTTCACGACCGAGCTGAGAGTAATAATATAATGAATGCCCCGGCTGTGGATACCAGACCACAACACTATAAAACAGGCTAACCATTCACCCGTTTGACCTCCAGTCAAGCTAGCGCGACTAGCCCGGGTGGGGTTTGTCAAACCCAGTAGATCTACTAACAATCACCTCGCTAAATCTATATTAACTGTCCGAAGAGGCATAGTGGTACCACAACAGTATATGCAATATTACTAATCTAAAGTATTGTATGGTTTATGAAAAGCAACATGTTTCTCTCCCCCAAAAGAGAGTATAGTATGAAAGTGGGGCTGAGAACTCACCTCAAGTGCAGATCAACAAGGTAATGTAGAGAACATGTAATTAGGTTTCTGAACAACCTGAATTAATACTAGTTTATAATATTAATACTAATTGTTAACTATAAATATAAAGAAGGTACGATTTCGCGTTTCATGACTCGGTTTGGGTTCATGTCAGTCATAAATGTTGTAACTATACTCAAACACCAACCCAATTTCATATACATACATACACCTAGCATACAACCCACACTAAATACCATACTCATACTACCTACTAACCCAACACCCACATACACCCACATTCACTGCATAAGAACAATGTACACACTGATTCATGCATACATGACATCATGGACACACTCAATTAATATTCCAACCTCCACTAATTGAAACAAACCAAAAAAAATAAACACACATTAACACTATCTATATAATCGCATGACACCCAAGTCATACCCAACCCACGGTTAAGAAGCCCACATGACAATGCATACAAACACACACATAATTAACACACCACACACATCATCACAAACACAAACATCACCACACACTCACACACACATCATCACATGGTATACATGCATACCACACACGCATGCATATGCAAGGGACACACACGTCCACATGCAGGAGACATTCACAGACATATGTGCACACCCACATTCATACACACAAGTATACACACATGCGGCAGAAGGTAACACCTAAGAACATCATCGGGTTCTAAACCCAAGCCTCATTCTCGGTTAACAGCCCGTGCACACAAGAATACACGCAAGACAACACCACCGGGGCCGAAGTTGCACCCGATGACACACCCGATCACACCCATAATTCGCACATTACATACACACACAAAATCGCAGCACCATGCACACACTTAACATCACATATATATATAAGCAGGAACACATACATACATATATATACTTCGCAGAACCCATATCTATACAAAGAAAACACATGCACACAACGCATACTGCATACGAAACCGATCAACGCATCCCGTAACGAAAATGAACCGTAATCGAAACCATCACCAATCGCGCAAGCTAAGGTTACTGAACGTACCTTATTAATAAACATAGTTGTGATCGATAAGACAAGATTCGTCAGGACTATGGCGTCAAGAAGGGGAGTCAGACGGGGTAATCCTTCCACGATCGAGAGCTTTGACGACGACAACCTGCGACTGCAACTCGGATTACACGCTACCAAGGACCGATCGGAGGTTTCCTTGAGTACAGACGTCACGATAGAAGGTTGTCGAGAAGAATGATGCAGTTGTCGATGGTTCTTGGGTATTAGGGTTACGGAAGTGGGGATGATGTTGTGGGGAGTCGGTTGCAAGCTTTATAGTGGTGTTAAAGATGGTTTTGAATTTGGAGAAGTTACAATCAAATCCCCCATATTTGTTGAAATGTTTTTTTTAACTTTAAATTTACTTTAATTAATTAATGAAATAACAAGATTTCTTAATTAATTAAATCACAAAAGAATGTTGAAGTAACAATGAATGGATAAATGGTGTTAACCTGGAAATACGGGGTGTCACATTCTCCATGTCAAACCGACTAAAATATCCCCTACATACTTGGTCTAATGTTGAAATATTCCCTTTGGTGTTTGATCCACCTGTAACCCGAGAAATAACTTCATCTCTCCCATGGCACTCATTTCAAATTCTGCCTTCATCATTGCTTTAAATTCTCTACATAATTCTTCGTTTTTTGAACCGAATACTATGTCATCAATGTAAATCTGAACCAACAACAGATAACCATCTTTCTCTTTGATGAACAGTGGACAGTCAATTACACCTCTGTGAAATCCGTGTTTCACCAGGTGAGTTGAGAGTTTTTCATACCATGCTCTCGGGGCTTGGTGAAGCCCGTAGAAAGCCTTATCCAGTTTGTAAACTCTGTCCCAATGATATGGATCCTCAAATCATTCGGGTTGACTAACATACACTATTTCCCAGATTTTACCATGAAGAAATGCATTGTTTACATCCAATTGATAGACTTTAATCTTGATGTAAGAGGCATAGGCTAGGAAGATACGGATGGCTTCCATTCTCGCCACAGGTGCAAATACTTCATTGTAATCAATTCCCTCGACTTGTCAAAATCCTTGAACTACAAGTCGAGCCTTGTTCCTCATGATGACACCTTGGCCATCTTTCTTACATTTCAAGACTCATTTGGTGCCAATGACTTTAGCACCTTGAGGTCTATTTACCGGTGTCCATACACCTAACTTCTTGAACTGAAGAAGTTCTTCTTGCAAGGCACTCACCCATGCTTCATCATTTAGTGCTTCACTAACATATTTTGGCTCAAAATGAGACACAAAACAGCGGTATGCACCATCGTGAAGATACCCTTTCTCCATTACTAAGGCATAATCAGTTGAATACAACTGATTTCTTGTCTGAACTCTTGATCGGACATCCCCAATGACATTGTCTAGAGGATGATAGACATTTAGACGTGATCCAGGAGTGGTGGGAACAACTACCTCAGAATCAAGATTATGAATGTTAGGTTCAGTATCTGAGGCAGTAGGAGTGTGAGGTTCCGAAGACTAAGAGGCATCAATGTCAGATGCTTGTGGACTTGCAGTAGTAGGAACCTATTACTCCTAAGTGTCTTGATCATTTTCCATGGCTTCATCGTTAGAGGAAGAGTCACTTACCTCGAGTGCTCCCCCTGAATAGGTAGGTGATTCACCTTGTGAGGCAAGGGATGTAGATTCCTGTGAAGCTATGTTTAAAACATCATACATCATTTTGACTTCAAACTCATCATCAGACGTGGATAGAGGAATGTTGAAGGACTTGAAGAATCCATCATAGTCAAAAAAGATGGCAGGTCCTTTTCCACCAGGAATGGTGGTGTATCTCTGAACATCGATGTTACACCACACCTCTACTTGAGCCATTGAGTTGTTGTAAACTCTCTTATTCGGTATGTTGTATCCTAGGAAGATTCCCTCTTCAGCCTTCTCGCTAAACTTTCCATCCTGAGTTTTCTTCAACAACGTGCATGGTGCTCCAAATGGTTCAAGATACTCCAGATTAGGTTTACGTCATTGAAGTAACTCGTAACGTCTTTCCATGACATTTTACTACCAGAACTCGATTTAACGTGTAACACGCATTGGCCACTGCCTCATTCCAAAATTGGATAGGAAGTTTCAAGTCTGCTAGCATTGTGCGTCCTGTCTCTATTAAGTTGTGATTCTTTCACTCAGCAACCCCATTCATCTGAGGAGTGTAGGCGGAAGTGAACTGGTGCACAATTCCCTTTTCTTTGCAGAAAGCCTCCATCCATTGGTTCTTGAACTTGGTTCCGTTGTCTGAGCGTACTTGTCTTACGTTCAGCTTGTAGAGAGACTCTATTGTAGTTACCAATTCTTTGAATGACTCAAATGTTTTTGATTTTGATTTCAGAAACATCACCCAAGAGAATCTTGAGTAGTCATCTGTAACTACATAGCAGTACAGGTCACCTGCGATGCTTCTTGTACTGACTAGACCAAACAGATCCATGTGAAAAACCTCAAGAGGCAGTTCTATAGAATTAACTTTCTTTGCCTTATGAGACTTCTTTGTTTGTTTGCCTTTCTTGCAGGCAACACAAATCCGGGAGTTGGAAGTTCTTGACATTGACTCCTCGCACAAGATCATTCTAGATCAAGTGGTTCATCTTCTGTGGATTGATGTGTCCTATTCTCCTATGCCAGGGGATAGAATCCTTCTCAGTATCTTTTGACAAGAAGCAATGAACTTGATGATCGGTTGTGGAGGCCTTCGATAGATCCAAGACATAAAGGTCATTATATCTTGAGGCTGACATTAATACTTGTTCCTTCAGAATCACATAGTCCTTTTTGAGGACATAGCACTTATTATTGTCAAAAACTACCTTAAATCCATTGTCACATATTTGAGAAAATAGAAAGCAGGTTATTCTGAAGTTGTTAAACATAGTTTACCTTATCAAACATAACTTTCTGGTTCCCTACTTCTCCTTGAGCTGTGATGTACCCTCTTTTGTT
Organism: Flaveria trinervia; assembly: GCA_025506515.1. Taxonomy (NCBI): domain Eukaryota; kingdom Viridiplantae; phylum Streptophyta; class Magnoliopsida; order Asterales; family Asteraceae; genus Flaveria; species Flaveria trinervia. The sequence continues at coordinate 88,392,513 of CM046444.1, read as the reverse complement.
TCCAGCAAAAGAAACATGACCTCCTTGGATTTGTTTGACGTTTGATAGGAGTGCCTGGTTTCTAGTCATGTGCCTTGATGCTCCGCTATCTACAATCCAAGTGTTTGTTTCAGCACTATAGCGAACACCCTGCACATTCAATTGAAAACATTAGTTAAGGTGAGGGACCCAAGCCTTAACTGGCTTGGGTGTCCCAGAGGCATCACACATCATAAACTCTATCCATTGTCCGTTAGAGGGTGAGGGAAGATCAACTATCTTATTGTTCTCATTTCCAGACAAAGACTTTTCTTCCCATAAGCCAGCTTTGTGTAAGGCCTGTTTGTAATAAACAGACGACTAACTGATAGGTTGAACTTTAGGTTCACTGACTCATTATGGTGGAGTCATGGAGCTTCTTTTGGAAGAGCTTGATTTAGTGTCATAAAGTTCAATGTTTTTCTTTGGTGTCTGATAATAAGGACAATAAGACGCTATGTGCCCATACTTTCCATATTTGTAGCATAATCTGCTTTCAATTTGGCGACTTACCTGCATCTGTGGAGAAATATATGACACACAAGTGACTTTACTCTGTTTGGGTTTTGACACTTCTTGTTTAGATGTTTTCTCTTGTTTAACAAAATTAATTGTTTCGACATTGTTAACATCTTTTCCTTTTTGTTTATTTGGACTTAGACATGAAGCACATGCTTGGTTAATTTGTTTGGTATTTCTTGTCTCAGAAATAGACTTTGTTGAACCAGATTTTATTTGAACCTTTTCAAATTGTTCATCCAGATTAACACAAGGCATTTTACCTTTTGATTTTGAAGTGGTATCCTTTTGTTTAGTGACAGAATCATTTGGTTTACATGTGGAATCTGGATCACTTACAAGAGGAGTGGACACCACATGATCCTTGAGTGGGTTATTATTCGTTGGTTTACTTTTTGCATTCATCAAGGTCTCATGTGGTGGTGGTACCACTTTATATCCCATACCATCCCCATTGTTACGCTCTCTCACTAAGTGTTGGACAATGTGAGAAGAACTTGTCCAACTATGCAGTTTCTGTTTTAATGAGTTTACTTCTACTTCCAAAACTGCCTTTTGTTTCTTACTGTCTTCTAGGGAGTTTAGATAGAACTTAATATCATTAGCTTGATTAACGGATACCATTTTAGTTTCCCTAAGTTTTTTATTCAAGAGTTCTATCTTTTCTATATAGCTGTGCTCATTTTGTTTTAAGACTCTATTGGCTTTAGTGCATAGTTGTAAGTTCTTCACTAAGTTATTATTATGGTCTAATAACCTAGAAAATTTCATATCAATGCTTGCCCTAAATTTATTACAATAAGAACAAGCATGATTATTGAAAAGTTGAGTAGTGGTACTTACCTGAGAGGGTGAGGTTGAATCAGCCATTAAAGAAGTGTCTGACTTCTCCGGTTCTGGTGATTCTGGACTTGTTGGACTTGTCCCTTCTTAAGGCAGGTGATCAACTACTGTTGCAGATTCTTCAACATTTGAAATGGCAAGCTCTACTGTAATATCACCTTCACTTGCTGAGTCGTCATCTAGATCCTCGACACTAGCAATGTTTGATTCTCTTCCGGAGACACAAACCGGAAGCTCCAATCTGTCCTTCATCATCATGAGTTGTTAAGGCTTTAGGATCCTTGCTCGACGAAATAGGGCTGGTTGTGGGCTTATCCTGACGAGTAAAAGATGAGAATGGATTCCTATTTCCCGTGTTCTTCGGCTTCCCATATTCATGTTTGAAGTGCCCTTTTTCCCCATAGTTGAAGCAGGTAACTTTTGTCTTGTCAAAGCCAAGAGTTGTGTCCTTTGTGACAATAAGATTCTGTCTGGTCTTCTTAACAAAATTCTTTGCTCTCTAAACAACACTTTCAAAGGCGCAGATGATGTCCAATCTTTCTAACTCTGTCTCGTCTACCTGCTCATAGTCCTCGTCTACCAAATGATAGTTCCCAATTTTCCCAGCAACTAGCCCATCACAGGAGTTGACAACAGCTGCTAAGAGATCCATGTACTCTTTTGCTACCTATACTGTCACATTCCTGAGATTCTCGATATTTAGTTTTGTAAAGCATTTGCTTCAGGTGCTATGTATTGGGTACCAGACGACCCTGACGTTTCAGATCCTGAAGTAGTAGCTTGTGATGGACCAGCCGAACTCGACACAAACGCCATTTGAAGTGGTGCTCTAGACATTTTGGCTTGTGGGGTTGAATTGTACAGTGTTGGATTATAATCATATGAAGACTTTGGGCTCTGTATTCATCCTCAACTCTTCCTCCCGCGGTTTCAGAATGAAGTCGTTGATGTCTAACATCACTAACATATCATTCTGTCTGATGTTGGAGACAAACGAACTCCACTTCTCGGGCAAACCATCTGCAATGTTTGAAACTTTGTCTTCCATAGATGTAGTAACTCCATGAGTGTGCAGCTCACTCATCAGATGGTAGAAATGATCAATGACACCGTCCAAGCTCTCCTTTCCCATTGGCGAGAAGTTTTCAAACTCCTTCTTCAACTCTTTAGCCTTCAGAGCTTTCAACAATGCATGCCATAACTTTTTCGCTTGCTTGTTCTCAGAAAATTGATGGAATATGTCCTTAAGGTGAGTTTGACTCCATCTGCACCTACAGGCATACTATATCCTGTCTCTATCGACTCCCACAGATTGGGATCTACTCCATTCAAGTATATTTCAAATCTTTGCTTCCATTGTGGATAATCATCTAACATTATTAGCTTAGGGGGTTTGTTATGATTTCCCACTTCATTTTCTAAAAGCAATAGATTTTGAATCCTAGAGTCCCTTCCTGCGGTGAACACTGAATATTGATCCTCCATTATTATCAACTTTAAACTTTGGAACAAACTTTTTAACTTGTGCGAATGAAGGTATGTGATTGAACACTTCATGCGATTGAACAATGCGATTGACTCAAACGTGCGAATGAGAATATACGGATGGCTCAATCATGCGTATGGACAGGTGCGAATGAACAATGCGAATGGGTAATTCAGTCGTACGAATGGATGTATAATTGAGTTGAATCATGCGTATGAGGGATGCGTATGAATTCAGTCGTGCGATTGAGTCAATCATGCCACTGAAGTTGCTGAAACTTGAAAATTCGAAGGTTTAAGGTATTTTGACGCAAAAACACTTTCAAGAACCCTAATTGCCGTATGCCAGAAAAACGTTAACTTTACGATCTGGAGATGTCCAATATAACGTTTGACACAAGTAGAATGCGTTTTTGCATGAAAAACACAATCTTTATATCAAATCGATTGAATCACATGTAAATCAAGAGCCTTGGCTCTAATACCACTTGTTAGACGGAGCATGTACTCGACGGAGTACTAACTGATATACGTGTATACCGAATCAAATAGTATGGAATCCTATTTGATTGGCGATCCAATCAATGAGAAAGTTAACCCGATCGATGTAAGTTTAAACTAAACGTTAAGAACGAATAGCAATCAATCAAGAACGATCTATGAACTTGGAATGGCTTTCTTGGGCGTTCTGGATGGCTAGGGTATGTGTATGAGTCGAATTCTTCAAAGTGTTATTTTTTCCATGAATTAAGTGGTATTTATAGGTTAGGGTTACTCATTCGTGCAATTGAACCATTCGCATGGTTCAGTCATGCGACTGAGTCATGCGGTTGATCCATTCGTAGGACTAATTTTTTAGTCATGCGACTGAGTGAATCTCATGTCACAATTGTGCGACTGATCCAGTCTCCTGGTTCAGTCATGCAACTGGTTCATTAGCATGAAGTTGTTCATGCGTATGGTCCATTAGCATGGGCCATTCACATGAGAACTTCATATGACTAAGTTTGAATATGTTTTATAATCATTATTTGACTTAGATCTATTCAAACAACCACAAACCTATATAGTTAGTTCAATAAGCATTAATACACAATAATCAATGAAATATTAAACACTATAAGCATAAACCACACATTGTATTTCATTCAACCATCCAGTTACATATATGTAAGACATGAAAGACTTTTACATTAAGCTCATAAACTAGGTACATATGTATCTACACAATTAAAGCCACTTGTTGGTTAATATCTTGAAGAATCCATGACACTGTAAAAATTCCTAGGATCTCTCTTGTTTATGTACTTGTAGGACTTGGCATTGTAGTGAGGAATATCCATCACTGGTCCCACTGGAACTATATTTGGAAAGGTTTCATTGATGAAGCACTGTAGGAATCTTGGGTACATCATGAACATTTGTCTTCTACCCTCTTGGATATTAGAGACCAAACCATTGAAAACATAGGATGACATGTTAAATGGTTGGTTTATGCACAGAGCACACATGGTAGATGATGTAGTGATAGGAATATCATTCCATCTAGTCTTTCTTTTGGACAAGCAGTGTTCGAAGATGTGGACCAGGAATCTCCATTGAAAGACCATCAACCCTTTTACTATCTACTTCCCCTCATATCCTCCTTTATATCCAATGTTGGTAAAGAAGGTCATAACTCATTATCATCTAGTTCTAATGGAGTGTTTGCATCATCACCAAACTTTATACACTGTCTCACAGTTTGTTCAGTGATGGCTAGATTGTGATCATCAGTATTCTTCCGGAAAGGGTCTTGCACCATCTATATTAGTTACTTCAGTAGTTCCCCAGAGTGATCTTATGAAATTCTCATAGATAATTGGTCTGACAGTAACAAAATGAGCCAGTCTAGTAGTCAAGATGAATCTCATCATACCTCTTAAACCTTTTTACAGGATCGGTTTTTTCACTTAACACTTGGTTTTTCTCTTAAACTCACTTAAGTTACACTCAAATTAGATAAAGCATAGTCTATTCTAAGAGCTGAGAGTAATATAATAAGTAAGAAAAAACACAAAGATAAATTTCAAGGTACTTCCATATATTCCTTCTCAACTCAAAGTGTTACAAGACTCTTACAAGCATGATGTTATGAGTTACAATGAGAAACAACATATAATACTACCTATAGCCGGATATACTTTGATACCAGCTAGAATCTCTAACTAAAGCAAATACTACAAAGTTATAGTTTAAGGTATCTTAGATAAAGTCTTATCTAAGATATGCTAGTCATTACATTTCCATGACTTACCTTTTGTCACCAACTAAAGTTGGTAACTTGTACTAACATAAAAAGGTGAACAATGGAATAAAGTATGGTCAACTACATGGCCTTTTGGGAAAACACCATGTAGTATCAGAGGTCTACAGTAGAGTGTCAGAGACCATACTTATGTCCACTGGTTTATAGCAGTGTCTTCCCAAGGTTAAATGGCTTCGAAAGAACAAGTACTTCCAAAGACACTTATACTTCGGAAGAGGCTACTTCTTCTGAGGCTTGAGGGACTTCTTTAGTTCTTCATACTTCCGAAGTTCACTTTGGTTTTATTCTACTGAGACTTGATCTTCAGAAGTGAGTACTTTGTCTTTGGAAGTAGAGTTTGTGTTCAGAAATAAAACTATTACACTGTCTTCAGAAGCACTTTATTTCCTTCGGAAGTCCCATACTTAGCTTCGGAAGTCCTTTGTAAGTTGCACCAAAATTTGTCTAAGTGATTTAGTTTTGGTTGCACCGGCCTTCCTCTTGATCCAATGTACTCCCCCTTGGCTGATGCTATCAAAACATCACATGTTTCTACTTCTTAAAGCTTTCATCACCATGGAAAATAGATATTTATATGTTTCTTTATTCATCCTAGAAGTTGTGCTAAGAAGCTTGTACAAATCATTAGTTGACAGGAACTTTAATCTGTCACCCTTAATGACATGTACCCTCTGTTGTGAGAGTTAGTTGATGAGAGTTGTAGTCATACTCCCATCTAACTATATGTTTGATTAAGGGCCATCCACCATAAATAGAAAAACAGTGCTTTTAGTGGTTGACCTTTCCTTGTCTTCCTTCTTTCTCAGTTTCAACTCTTCTTCAATCCTTGCCATTGTGGTAAGCTGAGCAAGATGAAGGCTGCTAAGATGACTTCTCATATGAGTAGCATTTTCAGAGTTGGAGGGATTGGAGAATGGTTTCTCTGCTAACTCAATAATGTCAAATCTGCTGGAGTGTAGTAGAGAGTAGGCATTCAGTCTGTTACTTTCTCCATTCTCTCTTTCCACAACAAAGTTGTGAGACGCTTCATCAAACCTCCAGTGGCTGATTTTCTTTCTAGGAACAATAGGTTGACTAGGGATCTTGTCTCCTTTCTTTGTGTCCAGCAGAGTCACCAACCTTCTTCTCAGTTTTTTCTCTTTATCATTTAAGGAGTCAGAGTTGAGACCAAGAAGTCTAGAAGCATGGTCCAGTGTTCCTCTGGGCAAATCAAGAACTGATCTCTTGTGAAGGAACATGAAGATCCATCAATATAAGTTAGTTTGAAAGAGTCTTCTTCACAAGGGATGTCGCTCAGAGTTGTGCAGTTTGAGAGCTTTGTCTTGATTGCCTTGAATTCCTCTAGGGAGAAATGTTTAGAAGGCTGAGGGGATGGTTTGGAAGGTTGTTGGGTAGGTTGTGGTGTAGTAGTTCTGGAAAGTGTTTTGGGTTGAAGGATGGGTAGTTTGGGTGGTTGAGGTGAGGAAGTGGATATGGATGGTGGTGTAGGTTCAGGGTTCAGTTTTGATGGGGAATCATGAGGGAATTGGCTCAGGCTGGGGTTGAGTGGTTCGTTTGAAGATCATCCCCTGTACCCTTCTGTACATGTCTTTCCTTTTGCCCAAACGAATGTCAGCCTTGATTTCACTGACAATTCGCTAGAGTGTCTTTTCAGACATGGGTCGCACCTGCCTGCCAAAGAAGCCGTGATCCCAGAGATAGTCTTTCATCCAGGCTTTGTCACCTATCTTCTTGGTCGCAATGACCCTAGCTTCTTCTTCCTTCTTCTTCTTCTCCTTCAACTTCTCTCTTGCAGTTTTCTTTCTCTCCTTCTTTAGTAGATCCTACTCTTTGTTAAAGAGCCATTGGATTGTTTCATCATTGTGTGGAGATAGTTCTTGAAGAGAAAATGCTCGAGAGGTTGGGAAAGCTATCCTTTCCCTCCGAAGCTGCATGTTAGCTTCCCTCTTTTCTCTTTCTTTTTCTTCCTCTAAGGCCAACCGTGTTGCTTCCTTCTGTTGTTCGGTCTACTGCCTGGTTGCCCTTTCCAGGTCTACCAACTCCTCTAATCATAGCAAGAGTATGTCTACATGGTAGCTCCAAGTTTGATGAGCTGATCAATGATCTCTACCCTCTTCTTACTGTTGATTGCCTCCTGGTTGGCTATAGCTGCTTTGGAACTAGTAGCTAACAGCTTCCATGTAGGAAGTCTGCCTTTCCTTTTAAGCTTTTCAATCCTTTCCTCCTCCTGAAGCTCTTCCGCAGTCATTTTCTTCTTTCCTTTATCATCCTTTGAAGTGCTTGACTTTGGTGATTATTGGAGAGAGGATTCAGATTATGAGAGTGGTAGTGAAGGTGTCTATGCTAGAGGTTGATTGAGAAAGTCCTACTATTCACCACAAATACCAGCTCTAGAATTGCATCGGTGATGATTAGATCCTCGGACAGTGAGAACAATCCACAACTCCCATTTCAGCTTCAGAAGACTCAGCTTGTTCTTCTGAGGCTTTGACTTTAGCTTTGGAAGTTTGAGGGAGTGCAGTTTCTATCCCAACTGTTTCAGTTGTTGGGCCATCAGTCCTCATTTCCCCTTTGAATTGAATCTCAAGTTCCATTTGGACCTTAGGTTTACTAATTTCTTCCATAGTAGTAGAAGGTGTACATAATCTCTAAAGCTCTTTGACTCCAAAGTACATCATAGCTGCATCAGAGTTAGGCTGATCTTGAGAGGATCTCAACAGAAACTTGGAGAGGAGTCTATAGAGATCTCTGAGCATCCTTGGGTCAATTGGCAGTATGACATGGGATGGCTCAGAAAGGTAGTTGCAATGGGAGCCGAATATTTGGAAGTTTAAGTTTGGCTCAGTGGTTCCTCAGCTGTTTGTCTCTGAGCATTCTCCCTTTTTTTGATAGCATCATCTTGAGAGCCTGATGAGCTAGAGGAAGAGGTCAAGGAGACCTAAATGGGTACATGCCTAACAGATCTCTCAATCAATTTCTCAGCTACTTGAGTCTTGATATTATCAATCTCAAGTTGCTGGGTGGCGGACCTACCCTCTAAAGTCCTAACCTTGGTATCAATGTTTGAGACTTTAGAAAAGAGGTCTTGTAAAGTGAGTTGCAGTCTTACCTCATCTTCTTTTGAAGAATCACGGTGAGATGAGGTAACATACCTAGTATGTTTATCCGAACCACCAGATGTGGTTTTTTGGCAACATGGTTTCCCTTTTCTTAATGATGTCTCTTTCAGAGTCAACAAAAGGCATGGTTTCCGCATATTCAGTCTTAGAAATGTTACCACTATCCAGAAGATCCATTGAGGCTCTTTCTGTAGTGGCAGCTGAATCTGCATGAGTCTCCCTCCACATCAATGGGACTCACCTCAGTAAAGGTTTGCTAATGGGGGCTAGAGATAAGAGGTCTATCTAGGCTCTGTTGATCTTTAAGAGAGAGTTGTAGATGAACTTCATTGCCATGAAGAGATGTAATCTCTTAGTCAGTTTTGAAAAGAAGGTCATTGAAGGATAGAGAAGGTAAACCTACTTACCCAGGACCTTGATCAATGTCTACAGGCATTAAGCCTCTAGTGAAGCTGTCCCTTTGTGGTTGTTTAGAGGAGTATAAATACTCACCCTGAGGCTTCCAGTATGGTAACGGGCTCATGGGTTTAAGACTAAAGAGATTCAAGACCCATATTGAGGGCAATGGTGAAGGATGGTGAGACCTCAGACTAAGTGGGAGCCTAATGTTCAACTCTAGTCTTTTTGGTTTGAACAATAATAGCTTGTTCAATTAGAGTAGATTGAACAAGGGTTCGTTTGAGGCATCGTTAGTAAGTAACGGTGATGGGTTGAGATGGTAAAATTGGCAGTGTAAGGGCAGTTGCTGGTGGGGTTGATCACCTGTGGGGTGAACAGGGATGTTACCAGGAGCTATTTGCACAGTCATACCTGGAAGCAGAGAAGTGTACCTTCCAGTGAAGTTGGTTGAGACCTTCTTCAAAGTCTTGAAGATGGTTGGCCTTATTTGATGGACAGGTAGCGTGGCTGCACAGACAAGCTGACTCTGGTCCAACTCATAGTTGATAATGTGTTGGAGAAATATGGGATACATAAAGAATGTTTCCCTCTGAGAGATTTTCCATGAGATTTGTCAGCAGAAATCTTGAATAGTTGAATCAGAGGCCTCTCACCATTCCATGAACTAGGCACCCTAGATTTATTTGACAGGCAGTGAAGAACAACATGCAGTAGGAACTTCCAGTTGTAGAAAAGTTGAATTTGTAGACAATTGACCTGCTGACGTCTCCACCATATCCCATTTGAATGTAAGTGCTGTCTAAATCTGCTTTGGGGAACTCTATGGGTGCACCCTCATCATGAAGCTCCAAATGCTCCCTGATAAGTTGTTCAGTAATGACCAACTTATGGCCACAAATGCTAGATCGACTTACATGAATCCTATTTAGGGTTTCAATTTGACTGTTATCCTAAAATTTAGCCATGTGATTAGAGTACACAGTGGGTTAACAGTTAGGGTAGTGTAGTAGAATGATTGGGTGAGAAAGGAGATGATTTCAGAGAAGTCCGCATCTCTTGAGGAGTCAAGAAGTGCGACTTGATTGTGTTAAGGGTTCAATGCCATTTGTTGAAAGGTGATGGTGGATGTGTTTGAGTTTGGGTAAATTAGGAATGAAGAAAGCTTTTTAGGGCAGTAAAAATGAGGTAAGAAGATGAAAGTGAATAGTTGGGATTATTTAAAAGAGAGTGAAATGACGGTAGAGGTGTTCGGATAAGATGATGTGATGTTTTAGTGGATGATGTGCCAGGGGCGGAAAGGTTTAGTTTAGTTAAATATTCTAACATTATTAACAAGATCTTTACTTTTTACAGTATGGGGCCCAAAACATTTAAATTACATAGTAAAGTTTCTCTTCCGAATATAAAGTATTTTTGAAGGTAATTTGTCTTCCAAAGGCAATTACTAATTCTGAAGGTAAAGAGTTACTTCCGAGAGTAAAGATTGCTTTCCGAATGGAGAGTTTTATAAGCTTCGAAAGTATATCTCATATGTAATCAACCGCTTCTTCCGAGACTAAAACCTTTTCAGAGAAGAAAATTATCCTTGGTGGAATTTTGCTTCGGAAGATATGTAAGATATCTTCCGAAGGTTAATTCCTGTTTGGAAGAATTTATATTTAGTAAAAAAATTTAAAAGAGAGAGAAACTTTTTGTAACAAGGCTTAGATTGAATTGACATAAGACATTACATATCAAAGGTTCTCAAAATAGGTGAGCTAATCAATGTTTATCATCCCAATAGTTGTAATGAGATACTTAAATCTCTCTTTATCTAAAGCTTTGGTGAACAAGTTGGCATATTGTTCATTTGAATCTACTTTGATTAGCTTAATTACATTCTTCTCATGAATATCTCAAATGAAATGATACCTAATGTCAATAAGCTTTGTCTTCGAGTCCTTCACATGATTTTTAGTGATAGAGATAACACTGTTGTTGTCAATGTGGATAGGAGTGCTCATAAAGTTGAATCCATAGTCTAAGATCAGTTGAGTACAACAACTTACAGCAACAATGTATTCAGCTTCAGTAGTTGATGTAGAGACAGAAGATTATTTCTTGCATTGCCATGAGATGATCCTTCTACCAAGAAATTGACATCCTTCTGATGTTGATTTCTTGTCAATGTTGCAGCAACCATAGTCATTGTCAGAGTATCCATAAAGATTAAAATCACTTTTCTTAGGATACCAAAGACCTAGTTTAGGTGCTTCTTTGAGGTATCTGAGGATTTTCTTGGCAGTAGCTAGGTGAGACACCTTTGGAGCAGACAAATATCTTGCACAAATGCAAGTTGCAAACATGATATCAGGTCTACTAGCTATGAGATACATCAAAGGACCAATAATAGCGCTATACTAATGTTGATCTGTATCCTCCCCCTCAAGGTCAGGACAAAGATTATGGTTTCTGGGTATGGGTGTCTTGGCTGGCTTACAATCTTTCATTTCAAATCTTTCTAAGATGTCATTGACATACTTGGATTGATTGATGAAAAACCCTTCCTTTAATTGCTTCACCTGAATTCGAAGGAAAAAGTCCATTTTGCCCATGGAACTCATCTCAAACTTCTTCATCATAATGCTTTCAAAGTCTTTGCATATGTGGTTGTTTGAAGAACCAAATATGATGTCATCCACATAGACTTGAACAAGAAAAATATCCTTTCCAGACTTCCTTATGAAGAGAGTCTTGTCAATGGTTTCTCTAGTGTAACCATTCTTCAAAAGAAACTAAGACAAAGTCTCATACCGTAGCTTGAACAAACAAAATATCCTTTCTAGACTTCTTTATGAAGAGAGTCTTGTCAATGGTTCCTCTTGTGTAACCATTCTTCAAAAGAAACCGAGACAAAGTCTCATACCACACCCTAGGTGCTTGGTGCAACCCATATAGAGCTTTATCCAATTTGCACACATAGTTGGGGTGTTGCGGGTCTTCAAATCCTGGAGGCCGGCACACGTAAACTTCCCTATCTATAACCGTATATAGAAAAGCACATTTGACATCAAGTTGGTAGACAGTGAGATTCTTAGATGTAGCATATGCAAGGAAGATCGTAACTGCCTCAAGTCTTGCAACAGGTGCAAAGACATAAGTAGAATTAATTCCTTCTTCTTGAGTGTATCCTTGAACCACCAGTCTTGCCTTGTTCTTTATAATTAAGCCTCTGTCATATCCCTTGTTTCTGAAAACCCATTTTATGCCTATGGGTACTTGACCAGATGGTAGTGGATGTAGGTTCCAAACCTTTTGTCTCTTGAATTGAAACAACTCCTCTTGCATCGATTCAACCTAGCTACTATCATTCAAGGCATCTTCTACCTTCTTGGGTTCCATCTAGGATAGAAAGCATGAGTACAAGCAGACGTTTCCATGATGAGTCTCCCCTCTTGTTCTCACACCTTTAGAGACATCCCCTATGATGTTCTCAACTGGATGAGTGTTACAAATCCTTAGATGAGGAATCACTTCCAGTTGCAAAGATAGATCCATATTGGACATATTTTGCTCAGGAATTGGAACACTCTGTCCATCTATTGTTTCAAACTCATTCAATGAGGAGTGATTGAATGAATGACAAACATCATCAATTGTTGGCTATGAAATAGCATTAACAGTGGCATGTTCCTTCAAGATGCTACTTCCATTAGCTTGGTGTTATGTAGGATCACCCAATGAGTTTTGAGGATCAATAGGTGATTCACTGGTTGAAGTTTCACTATCCCATGAAATAGTTATACTATTAGATCTACCAAAAGTGGAAGCTTGATTTATGGCAGATCTTGGAGAACTTGGAAGAGGTCTCGGTAGGTCAAATAGTTGATGAGCATCACAATCATTTTGAGCACCTGTTCCAACTAAAACATTCTCATAAGATGGTTTAGAATAGTTTGGAAACAATTCTGAATCGAAAATATGATCAGGGCCATTCCCCCTAACACAAGGAGTGTGCTCATTAATAACAATATTATATGATTCCTTAAATTGTTGATTCTTGATGTTGTAAACTCTATAAGCTTTAGAGCTACAAGAGTATCCAACAAAGATTGGACACCCGACTTTTCAGCAAATTTTGCCAAATTGTCCTTTGTGTTAAGTATGGTACACCTGCAGCCAAAGGATCTTAGAAAGCCAATGAACGGTGGCCTCTTATTCCATAACTCATAAGGGGTTTTGCCATGTGGCTTAACTACAAGAACCATGTTCTCCACATAGCATGCAGTGGGGATTGCCTCTGCCCAGAATGAGCTAACATAGTTCGAGCAGACTCAATAAGTTTCATGTTCCTCCTCTCAGCAACACCATTTTGTTGAGGAGTTCTGGGAGCACTGTATTGCCTGGAAATCCCTTTTTAAGTTACAGAATGAGTCAAGAACAACGTTCTTAAGCTCAGTCCCTTGATCACTTATGATAATCTTAACCTTGTGATCAATTTGATTTTCTATTTTAAGAATACAAGATTTTAAAATCATCAACAATCACAAGGAAATATGATTTCCTTCCAATTCTCATTATACTTGTGGGACCAAATAGATCCATGTGCAATAAATTTAATGGAGTAGTGATGGAGTTAACACTTTTGGATTAGTGAGATGCCTTGTGTTGCTTCCCTTTCAGGCATGCAACACAGTTATCTTTATAGAAAAATTCCTTTTTAGGCAAACCATGTACCAAGTTATTTTTAGCCAATTTATTCATTGTCATAAAATTTACATGACACATACGTTTATGCCAAGTGTTGACTCGTCACTATCAGCTTTGGAAAAAAAGCATGATACCTCACACATTGAAGAAGCATTGTTCATATCTAGCTTGTACTATCCCTTTTTTTGGAGATCTAAGAAGCACCAATTTGGGAGGAATTGTCATCCTAGGTTTGAGGATAATGCACTCATGTTTTGTGAAAAGAATTTTATGTTTTTGATCACAAAACTGAGAAACACTTAACAGATTGTGTTGAAGCTGTTTGACAAAAATGACTTGTCAACCTTTAAATTTCCATTAGATATACTTCCTCTACCAGAAATATATCCTCCAGCCTCACCTCCAAATTGGACAGGACCTCCATCATAATGTTGAAATTATTAAAGGAGAGATTTGTTCCCTGTCATGTGCCTGGAGCATCCACTATTCACAATCCATACATTGTTATTCTTGTCATATGGATGTCACTGCACACAAGATGAGATGATTAGTTTTGCTTGGAGACCCAAGCCTTGTTGGTGTTGGGTTCTTCCAATGATAGTGACATAATTGAACCAAAGGGTAGGCGTGGGGGTTCAATGCATGTCTTTGAAGAAGAGGTTTGGGCTGCAACATCTTTCTTGATCTTCTAATCCATCTTTTGGTTGATCATTAAGGATGAGCCTTTTGATTCTTGCACAACATGTCATTCTTCCAAAGCTTCATTCTTTTCAGAGGAATCCTTCACCACCTTTTCTTCCGAAACAGTCTTCTTCTAGGGTGGTTTCAAGTGAGTTCTATTGTTATTTGGATTTTTAACAGCTTTAGCTTCCGAAGCCATTTTCCCTTTGGAAGATGGATTTTCTTCCGAAAGCAACCTTGCTTTGGAAACTAGCTTTCCCTTTTTCATCAATTGGATCATTTTGTACGGTCAAAATGAGAAACATTTCCTGACTCCTTCTTTTATTACATTATTTGCATAATGTGTGCTAGCAGGATTGTAGTAACAATCTTTAGCCATGTGGTTCTGCAAACCACACATTATGCATGCAATGTTAGTCTTTTGGGATCTTGAGGATTGTTGTTTCTTGTTCTTTTTATCTTTATCAACAACCTTTCCCTTTAACTTCTAATCCGTTCGTAGGACAGGAGTGTTGGTACTACACTCCTTTTCTGGGTCAAAGTTACCTACCACTTGAAATCCAACTGAAATGAATACACCCTTTTGTTTTGGGTCAATCATCAGCTTGGACTCAGCCACTTTCTTGGTAGTTCTTCTTGCAACTTTAGCTCTTCTTCTTCTGGCTTTGGTGGTTAGGATTTGATCTTCACTGGGAGAGGTAGGTTGATTTGCATGTTCCTTCCTTGTGGTGGCCTTTATTATTGCATCATTCTTCAACTCATATGAAGATGGGTGAGCAAAAGGGACCTCTTGCTCTTCACTACCACATCTAGGTTATTTTATGGACTCATAAGAAAATGGTGGAGCAATTTCATTGGTGCCCAACCCTGTTTTGTTTTGATAAAAATTTTGGAGCGGGAGGATGATGCAACAATAGTTTGGAAGTTCTACTCAGAAATAGCATGCTTCCTGGCTTGAGCCTCAGTACTGACAAGCTGCGCTTGAGCCTCAGACAATTTGGATATCAAACCTTTATTTGAGTCTTGAAATTTGTGTGTTCATCTTTTAATAGGGAAACAGTTTTCTCCAACTCTTCAATTTTTCTTTGGTAGTCAAATTCAGCCCTTTTAAAATTAGATATCAAAACATTTAAAGACTCAATATCAGATTTAATTTCCATATTGTAGTCTTGATACAGTTTCACCTTAGCAACACATGCAGGAGTACAGAGATGTTCATATACCTTGTTGTCGTATGTTCCTAACATGAGTGCTTGAGTAGGAGTCACATCCTGCACCGTAAAGCTCCAGTAAACTTCTTGAGCCATTGCAGCAGTCGCAGTTGACTTTCCAGATGGCTTTGATGTAGATGGATATGTGGAGGCCTGTGGGGTTCCTGGATTTGACTTGGGAGCCTTGCATTACCTTGAAAAATGACCAAGCTAGTTACAGTTGTAACATTGGCCTTGGTTTTGTGAAACCCAAATTTGACGTTAGTTGGGTTGTAGGGAAATTTCCTTCCAGTTCTCTTGAAGAACTTCTTTGCTCTATAGGTTAAAAGAGCCATTTGTTGGATAATGTCCACGTAGTCCACATCATCTAGATTGAAGCACTCTAGATCATCAAAGCGGTAGTGAAAATTACTAGAGTGTCCACTTCCAGATGAGCAAGATGGCTGTTAGGTGTAAGAATCCCTAGAGTACTAAAAATCCCTAGAGTGTCCTGAAACGAACTATGCTGAGTCTATTGAGACCTTGGAGTCTCATGAAATATGATGTATGTTCTAGATGAGCAGGATGGCTGCTGGGTGTAAGTCAGGTACTGCTGAAGTTGTATGGGTCCTGAGCCTTCAGCAACCACCAGGGCATTGCTAGCATGAAGACTCGGGGGTCTGCTTGTCTAATGGCCTTTCTTGCTCTCCATCTCTAAACAGTATCCATCAAAGATGCCATAAAATTCATTCATGGTGAGGGTGTTCAAGTTTTCTGTTCTCTAGATAGAGACATAATAGATCCATCCACTCATTAGGAAGAGAACTCATGAACTTTCTTATGAGGTCTCTAAGTTCAGGAGTAATCTTCACAGACTAAAGGGAGAAATTAGATCCATGTACCTGAAATATTGTTGACTAAGAGTCTCTCCAGCAATATAGGTAAAGTTCTCAAAATATTGCCTCAGTGAGTCCTTCTTGGAGTCATTTAAGCTAGAGTACATTTGAGCAAGTGTATCAAACAGTTCTTTAGCTGACTTACAATGCTCAAACCCCACCATGATTGGGTATTACAGTCATAAGAATAGTCATTGCATTGCTGTCAATGTCCATCTTCTTCTGGTACTAATCAGAGTAGTCTTCAACGACCTTATCTATCATAGCATCATTTCCCCCATATGCAGCCACCTTGGGTTTATACGGCCCATTGACAATATAATACCACATTTTGTTGTCTTGATACCTGATGAAGCCTTCCATGCGTCTGCTCCATGACTTAAAGTTTTCAAGAGTGATGATGGGAGCTTTAGTCATAGTTCCCATCTCTAGTTTGGACTTGTTTAGGGCCATTTTGAGTGAGGTATATGGAGGAGTGAAAACCAGGTTGATTAGGATGGTAAGATCTCACAATCAAGAGCCTAAATAGCTCTAATACCAAGTGCAGGATTAGTTTTTTCACCTAACACTTGGTTTTTCTCTCAAACACACTTAAGTTACACTCAAATCAGATCAAGAAAAGTCTATTCAAAGATTTAATTGGAATATAATAAGTAACAAAGAATACAAAGATAATTTTCAAGGTACTTGCATATATTGCTTCTCAACTCAAAGTGTTACAAGACTCTTACAAGCATGATGTTATGAGTTACAATGAGAAACTATATATAATACTACCTACAGCCGAATATACTTTGATACCAGCTGGAATCCTCTAACTAAGCAAATACTACAAAGCTATAGTTTAAGGTATCTTAGATAAAGTCTTATCTAAGATATGGTACTCATGACATGTCTATGACTTACCTTTAGTCACAAACTAAAGTTGTAACTTGTACTAACATAAAAAGGTGAACAGTGGAATAAAAAATGGTCAACTACATGGCCTTTTGGGAAAACTCCATGTAGTATCAAAGGTTTGCAGCGCAGTGTCAGACACCATACTTATGTCCACTTGTTCATAGTAGTGTCTTCCGAAGGTTAAATGGCTTCGGTAGAACAAGTACTTCCGAAGCCACTTATACTTCAGAAGAGGCTACTTCATCTGAGGCTTGATGGACTTCTTCTGTTCTTCATACTTCAGAAGTTCACTTCTGTTCTATTCTTCTAAGACTTGATCTTCGGAAGTGAGTACTTTGTCTTTGGAAGTAGAGTTTGTCTTCGGAAGTAAAACTGTTACACTGTCTTCTAGAAGAACTCTATTTCCTTCGGAAGTCCCATACTTAGCTTTGGAAGTCCTTTGTAAGTTGCACCAAACTTTGTCTAAGTGATTTGGTTTTGGTTGCACCAGCCTTCCTCTTGATCCAACACTTCTGCCTCAGGAACATCAAGGTCAAGATAACCACTATTATTATGGAGCTTGCTCGATGTAAGGTTAGCCATTGTAACCTGTAACTAAGGCATATTAATTAGAATAATGAGTAACAAATATGAGAATGTTTATCACAAATCAAAATGAATTTTCTCAGTTTCACTTTTTATGGTCAAACTTAAGTGTTTATAGGTACTGTTTCATAAGAATTTGACCTAATCTGATGTAGAGATGCATGATCAATTTTGTTTAGTTACTCGTGGTTGTATTGATTATCTTTTTTGATTTTAACCCATTTCAGCCCATGGAATCAACATTCATATTCAACATTTCGATTTTTGGAGTTACCTTGTACATGTGATGAACAAGATTCATGAAAATCACTTGTTTGTTGTTTATTCCCAAAATTATCAAGTTCTTTTCAATAAAAAATGTCAATGACTCCGTAACATCAGTTCTATTTTAATGTTTATTTCTTGACCTATAATTCTAAGTTCATTATCAGTGTAGATGTTCGATGATTTTTAGGTTTTGAACTTGAATATTTTCACCTTTTCTTTGATAATATTGTTGCAATGAACCGAAGTTGAGGAATTTAGAGTGTATGGATCTTAGAACACAGGTTTTGATGATGGAAGATGAAAAATGAATAAGAACTCTCGTCGCACTTTGTAGTCTCTCAAATTTGAAAGGTATTAAATGACCTTTTGACCTAGGCTTAAATAGTCAATTTAATGGCTTTTACAAACGTTACAAGTTTCAAAACAAATGCGGCTAAATTTTTTAACTTCACTGTAGTAAATGCGGAAACGAAAGTATTCATCAGCATTATAGTAAATGAGTAAAGCAAAGTATTCATCAGCATTTGTGTACTATTACAAATGCAGAAGTGTTAAAACTTAACAACACTTGTTCAATGTAGCAAATGCGTGTGAACAAAATTTTTCAGCATTTGTTCATTACAACAAATGTGGTTGAACAAAGTTAACTTGCATTTGTTCACTATAGCAAATGCAATAGAGTAATTCATTGCTTCACATTTAACTTCAACACATGCGTTAGAGTAGAACTTTTCCTGCATTTCTTGACATTAATGCATCATCATGACAGAAGAGATTAAGCATATTATTTCTTCCTTTTGATACACAAAGTAGTTTAGTGTATTAAAGTCAACCATATTTAGGAAATGCGGATGAGTAAAAACAAATGCAGCAAGACAAAAGTTTACCACATGAACAAATGCGGTCGAACACTTTTGTCCGCATAGGTTTTTAACACTTTAAACTTTTTGTATACTTCTTTGAAAGAAACAAATGCGATAGAGTATACTTGACCGTATTAGTTTCACTTTGTTTTTAATGGCCTGAAAATAGTTACCCGTATTGATTATTTGCGTGGGTTACCTACACCCACATTAACTAATCCACTTGCCCGCATTGATATTTGAACTTAATCAAAATTAATGGTTTTAGATTGAGTTCTTTTCTGTTTTCTATTGATCTTTTCGTTGTTATGAAGAACTGTCTTTGCTTTTCTTGACTTGTCTCTAATGAAGTTTAGACTGTGGTTGTGATTGTCAATTCTAGCTTGGATTGACTTGTATATCAGTTGTGATACAAGTTGCTGAGTGTTTGACTGATTCTTTGAATTTTATGCTTTTGAATGTCTGCATAAGCTAAGATACTATAGTATAACTTCTGCACCAACACAGTCAATATCTTTTTGGTTTTGAATTTATAATTTTTAAGAAGGAAACTACCTATACAAACTGATAAAAGTTTTAAATTACTCCCCCTAAAGTTTATATCCATAAGTAGATAGAAACTTTACACATTTAAAAATTTTGGATCATTAAATCTTTTTGTAATTTTTGTTGTCTAATCTCTACATGAAAAGGAAGTATACTTTTGTAGGGATCATATAAATCTTACATTATACAAGTGCAAGCTTTTGTTAATAAAATAGACATTATATGAACTTATTGATTGAAGTTATGTTTCTCATCTTAAACTCATACCTAGTTAATATTATAATGCATGTGATATTTATCATGTCTTGATTGATTTGAATATTTAACATGTACCTCACACTCAAAAGCATGGTTTTATCAACCATCCTCATATAAGGCATGGTATAACTTTTTCACAACTTACTTGACCAGGGTACTTAAGGAATGAATACTGAGTACTGATCCTCATTGGAATCGTTTACTTTGATCCTTTTACTAATTTGATCCATATTGGGATTCTTTTTTACTTTAGTGGAAGGTGATTCATGATTGGATTCTTTTTGTTAATACATCCAGTGTGGATGTGTTCCACATTGGCAATCTTTTGGATCATGACATCAACACTATGTGCTTGTTTCTTCAGGTCTTTGCTCAGCAAAACAAAGAAGAAATTGATGTAGTGAAAGGAGATTCATTATTTATCATTACCTCATGTGTTTAGGTTGATACACATACATACAATTGGATAAACCAATACTTACCGGTACTCAGATATGAGAGTTTCACAATTGAATCTAAGTATTTAGTTAATCACAACATGTATCTTCTTTTCCAAGTTGAGCCTACCCATATATCAGGTAAGTCATGTCAGTCTTTCAAATTTTGAATTTAAGCACAGTGAATGATATAAGGACTATATTTATATCATTTCCCAAAAGTATAAGACCCAAGCTTTAGAAAAATGTTTTATTTTTAATATTTTTGATAATATTTGAATTTTTCTGAAATTTTTAATTTAAGTCAATGGTAATCATGCCAAATGATTGAACTAGGAATTCAAACCTACTAGGTTCAAATGCCTTTGTAAATAAACAACTAATTAATTATTAGTATGAATTTGAATCAATTTGATTAACCCTTTTTCAGCATAATTTCTCAAAAAGTGATATCTAATCTCAATGTGTTTTGTTTTTGAGTGTTAAACTTGATTATTTGTGATGAACATTGTAGTTTTGATGTCAATGTGAATAGGAGTGTGCAAGAAATTGACAACCACTAGAAGTAGACTTCCTGTTGAATTTGCATCCCCTATAATCACTATTTGTGTAGGCATAGAGAATAAAATCTCCTTCCTTTGAATACCATAATCCAAGAAACAGACCACTGTCTCTCTCTCTGCAAGAGAAGCATAATACATTGCTCCTTCTAGATGCTGGTCACAAGTGCTCTAGATACAACACCAGATGATTGACTATGGGATCAACTTTCACCATACACCATTATTCTATGACAACAAAGTAGGTATTGGCATTGCCAATAAGCCTATTCATCATTCCCGAACCAAGCACATTCAGACACGGATTCATGCAATCCGTAATGCTCAGGAAAAGGGTTTTATTAAGATTATTCCTATAGACACAAAAAAACAAAAAGCGGATCTTTTCACTATAACATTTGATAAACCTCTCTTTTATGAATTGATCGCTGTGTTGGGTTTAATATCATTTTAAAATCGTTTTTCTTTCAAACTATTTTATTTATATTTCGTTTATTTTTTATTATTTTCTTTCTTCTCTTTTTGTTCTATTTGCTCCATTGTTTTTTGTCATCGTTCACATAAAACTTCAAAATATAAATAAATTGTATATGTATATATACAATAATAATGACATATAGAGCAATAAGAAATTTCTACTTTGTGCTTATTTGTAGAAATTTCGGGGGAGAATATATTAAATGATCTTCTTGTATTTCTTTGCATAATAAAATGAGAAGCCTGGTCGATGTATAGGAAGTTGATAGTATTATGTGGGATATGCTTGATAGGTTTAGCCAAAAAGCAAAGTAAACAGTAAACTCATAGCCTAACTAATAGTGCAAGAAACATGATGACTTAGCTAATCCCCTTGATATTTTTGGCCTTCAAAAAGATTCAAGTCCTTGTTCAAAAAGGGTTGAGAATATAATTTCTTTGTTTTGATTTATTCTTTTCTAAAGTATCCTTGTGTCGAATCATTCCGCTCTATCTCAAAATATATACGCTTTCTCATCTTTGCACCTAAGATGCTCCCTCATATAATTCTTTTGGTTCTTATCTCCTCTGCTATGTGTAAACATTGACATGGAGTAATGATCTCCTCTGCTATACGGTAGTACTGACCTGGAGCTCTCATCGGCACTATATGATGACCTTCTTTGCTATATGTAAGTATAGACCTGAAGCTCTCATCTGTAAGACTCAATTGATCATCTCCTCTATTATACATAAGTATAGACCTGGAGCTCTCATCACTTGATGTCTATAAGGGATTTTTCTTCTTATGAAATAAGAGCTATGATGCTTTTGAGAGGAAGAGTAATGCAGAGTGTGTCATTTGTTCAATACATCTTGAGGACAAGATAAGTTTATTTGCAAAATGTCTATGAGGACCGGGTCATTCTATGTTTTCTTTAAAAGAATCAAAACATGATAACAGTAGCTATGGTGCACTTGTTGAAGTGAAGAAGGCATGGACTTTAAAGGACGAATATATCAACAATTCTAACAAACTTTAACTCTCCGAAAGATCTTTTCAGCTTCACGTTCATATCCTTTTATTTTGTTTGATTTTGTTTTAACAAAATTATACGTGAAGATTGGTGAGGTTGTGTGGAGCAAATTTTATTTTGATTTGTTTTATTTTGTCTCTTTGTTTTAATTTTTCTTTAAGTTTATTTTTACTTTTATTTTATTTTTTTATATTGGAAGGGAAACAATGTTAAAATGTTTTTTTATTTGAATTTATTTTTAGCTTTTCAACAAAATTATAATTTTGCTTGTAGTTTCGCCTGGCGAAACTATAGCTTCGCTGGCTCTTTCTCAAGTGGCATGATAAGTTACGTCTAGAGTTTCGTCTGTCGAAATTGCATCTTCACTTGGCGAAACTATAGTTTTGCTACCTGCGAAACTATGTACTATATAACACAATTTGGTAATTGTTCATCCATTTTCGCACATTCGTGTTTTTGAGACTTTGGATTTCACCGTATATCTTTATTTGCGAATATACTCTCTTGTGATATAATGTTCTGATTGACCATTGTATTACGTTTGCAAATGAGTTTCGAACTCAGGACTTTAGGCTTTTATAGATTTATAACCTCATTGTCAGTATATTTGATTGAGACTCTTCGGTAGCTTCACAGTTCTTACTGCGAAAGTAATGATAGTCCAACGAAACTAAACGGAAGTTCATAGCTTATTAGGGAAACTGTGGAGTTATGCTGTCCAGGCGAACTTAACAGTTTTGCTGACCAAACTTTAGTTTCCCTGCGCCGAACTATAATTTTGGCGAGTCGAATCTACTTCACTAGGTTGCCAAACTAATTTCTAATAAATAATTGTTGGCAAAACTATAACTAACTGTCGCTATAACTAATAACTAATAACTATTTATAGGTGAAACTATAAATTTTTATCACCGAAACTAATAACTAATGGCTAATTGTTGACGAAACTACATCTAACTATTGCCAAAACTATAGTTTTGTCAATGAAACTAAAACTTTCAATCAGTGAAACTGTAATTTCGGCTAGCTAATTTAATTTGTTTCTGTGTAATTCTTACCCTCTCTTTATTTTTCTTTGGTATTATTATTTGTTATATTATTCTTATACATTTCACATGTTTTTCGGATTAAATGGTGAATCTGAAATTTGACAAGCGGAACAACATCATTGCTATATTAGATCACACTCACCCTAAAGCAGCTGGTTTCACAGATTGCATTTGATGGATGTGGAGATCTCCTATAGCTTACGCATTATTTCATTCCACTACTATTATGACCTTCATATAAGACAATTCTGGAGAACAACCGAGTATGTTACAAGAGGCAATACATAGAGGATTACAGCCAGAGTGATGGAGAATGAGGTGATCATTACTGCTGAGATTGTATCGAGGGTGCTAAGGCTAGACGAAGATACTGGAGAGGAGGTTACTCTATCAGACCAAGAGGTGTTTGAGGCGTTCAGATTGATCGGATATGTGGGACCACCTTTTGGTACTAGGAAGGAGATTAAGAAGACCTTCCTCTCTAAGGAATGGAGATAGATAGCTCATGTCCTCATTATGTACTTAGTTCATGGTAAAGGTGGATCGGATGGGATTAATATAGATTGGGCAAAAGTAGTGGTGATATGCTGTAGGGGAGAGAAGGCAAACATACCACGACTAATTTTGCTTGTATGGCGGAGAACGTGATGGCATTAAAGAAGGATAAATGGCTGCTTTATCTTTGATTCTTATAGATGATTTTTGATGACCTTATCCCTAATATTCCAAGGCACGGGGAGGTCAAAATACTAGTGCAAATGAACACTCGCATCTTCACAGACTGCTACGCCATGAGTCACCACTTCAGTGGGAAAATTATTCATCTCTCGGAGAACATGAAACCACTAGAAAGAGTATGGCCCCGTTCCTGGGACGCTCACAACTGGTCAATCATCACACATAAAACAATTATTTTCATTAACTTAAAGAAATCATTGCAGCGGAAACATATAAAACATCCAATTCATTATGATCACTTTTGTAAAATAATCCATTGTTGACTGGTTCCAAAAACATCATTAGTTGCATTACATTGCAAAAAGGTCATACTTTCATCAAATGGATTCCGTCCAAAAATGCCAAGTAGCTGTCTCGTGCCATCCTCATCAATGGTTACCTCCCAACTGGAAAATGCATAATAAGTCAGCGTTGCTTAGTGAGTTCTAGTTTTAACATAAAACATACTTTACATTCATTAAAACCATCCTTTTCTTTGTATGTGATCACACATCATACGTACACATAGATAATACCATTATTATCATCATCGTTCATCCTTTAACATCCATTTGTTCATACATTCTTACTTTCATTCGTTCGTTCATCATTACATCTTTTCTTTCCATCAAAACCATGAACCTTACCCTTGAGTTTCCTGGTACTGGGCCTAAGCCTATCATAGACCTTCCATTACGGTGCACAACACCTCCTGGCCATAGTACCTAAGGTAAAGTTCAGGTGTACCATTGTCATGTGCTATGTCCTTCCGTGTCCTGGTACTGGGCCGAAACATATCATAGACCTTCCATTACGGTGCACAACACCTCCTTGCCACAGTACCTAAGGCAAGCAACAATGGTTCCATACAAATGGCCAATCATAAAAAAACACCCCGATGTGCATCCTCCCGGGGTAGCGAACCCACGCACTGTTAGGATAACACCTTACAAAGGGGTGTGTCCCGACATACAAGGCTTGCAAGACTTTCATTACTTTTCATCATTCGTTAATGCATGCATACCATCTTATGTTCCTCTTTTCATTACTTTCCACTTTACGTTATATAATACTTTTCGTTTCATTCATTAACCATCAATGCAAAGCCACGGAAAAAATGCATACATAAACAGGAACATGAATAAGATCATACCAATCATCATACGTACCAGCATGCGTACATAATATTAATCATGCCCATCCCATCATCACCAATCATGCATCACATAAACCATCACACATCATCATCACGCATCATACACTCACATACATAAACTTATGCACAACAAGCATAAGTCATCATAAAACATAGCTGACCCATATTTAGGACAGCGAGGGTTCGGGGGCGGCAGCCCCTGACAACGGGGTCCTAAGGGTAGCAAACCCTAGTAGGGTCCAAGGGTCAACGCCCCTGGCTGGGGCCGTGCTGACCTCTTAAAATCTTGGTCATTTAAATCGTATGTTTTTGTTTGCGTTTCCAGCCCTAAACTAGTTCAAAACCTTTAAAATAGGGGATCTTGAACTCACCTGTACTCTGTGAGTAGCTTCTCAATCAAGCTTACAAGGCAAGGGTTGCACTACACAGCCTGCAGTTCAATTAATACCAAAAAGATTTCATTTCTGTCTAATTTCGCTGCAAGATCAGTAGTTTCGCTGCTAGTTCACCAGCAGTTTCTTTAGCAGTTTCCCTCGCATCTTCGCTGCGAGATTCGCTGCCAGATTCGCTGCCAGATTCGCTGCCAGATTCGCTGCCAGATTCGCTGCCACATTCGCTGCCACATTCGCTGCCACATTCGCTACCAGATTCGTTGCCAGTTTCGCTGTCAACTTCACCCAACTTTCGTTGGAAAACCATGTCTGCGAACTACTTGCGAAACTATAGTTTCGCAGGAAGATCCATAGTTTCGCTGGATGAACACCCAGTTTCGCAGAACTGGCTGAAAAATACAAACCACCCATTTTTGACCCAAAAATTTAATCTTTTACATCCAAAACCTTGGTTTATCACCCAATAAGCTATATCTAAGCTTCTTACATGTTTTCTTACACAAAAACGTGAGTTTTGGGCGAATCTTTGCCACTTTCAAAAAACCCAACCCTGGAATCCGGGTTTACATCAAAAGGAACGATTAAATGATATTTCTTACCTGCATTCGTGGTGTTTTCTTTTTGTTTGGATGCCCACGAACACCAATCTTCAATCCCGAGATCAATCGAGCCTTGAATCTCCAATTCTCTCTACTTTCTCTCTCTACTCTCTCTCTAGAAGTAGAGTGTTGAGTTGTAAATGAGAGCTACTCAAGCTGATCCGTTTATAAATATCAGGCGTTCCCGGGACCTTAAACTCGCCAAACACATAACCCAAAGAGTTAAGTCGGTCTATAACCCATATCCATCTTATTTTCATTAAGTGATCTTGTTTAAGCCCATTATTATTTGTCTCACTTAGACATTATTCGGGGCATTACAGAAAGGCGGAACTATATCTGGAGGGTAGATGAGTCTAAGAATAAAAGGGCTGAAGAGACAAGGGCACAACTGCGTGATGCAGCTAAAAAGAAGAAAAGATATGCAAAAGATTATGATTTTGAGGAGGATGTTAATAAGATGGCAGAGCAAGCCAGGGTTGAAAAAGAAAAGAGGTCTAAAAAGAAAGCTGATGAGCTAGAAGTTGAGAGAAGGGCTAAACACAAGCACCAAACTTTCATAGAGCCTTCGAGAACAGAAGAGAGGGCGAGTTTGGATGAGGATATGATAAGAAATCTAAATGCATCTCTAACTAATGAGTTAACCATGGTAAAGACAAAACTTACGAATCAAGAGATAAAGGAAAGACAATAGGATGATGTGATTAACGGAATGACCAAGATGTTATTGGATCAGCATAAGCTGATCAACAGACTGTTTGAGGAGGTGAATGAGCTGAAGGCTACAACCGCGCTGCCCAATCAGGAGATGGTTTGAATAACACTACCAAGTAATAATTTGAAATTAGGGTACATCTTCCCGGCTGGAGATGGTACATCTGGAGCAGCAGCTGATGAGGCAGGAGGAACAGGAGAATGTGAAGAAACTGTGAATGTGGAGAGTGTTGAAGAGGTAGTTGAGGCTGGTTTTGTGAACATGCACTTTGACTTAGAGAAATATTTTCTTGGAGAAAAGGTGGTGAGAGAGAAATATGTTCAACACATGGAGAAGACAGATGAGAAGGGGTTGATTGATGAAGATGAAGATGACGAGTAGTTGGTTGATTATGATTCAAAACCAGAATACTAGGAGGTTTGTGAGAGTCCTCTCACCTATGTTGCCAGAAAGGGTGATGATGATGACGATGTGTTTGAAATGGAAAAGGATGATTGGTTTGTGAGGGATAAAGGGACTGAAGAGATAACTCCCCTATTCCAAAATCTGGAAGGGTTGAGTAAATCTGATACTGATAAAAGATTATAAGTTTGAATATAATCCCGGACTCAAAATGTTTATGATAAAGAGGATAGGGGGAGGCATTTCTTATCTCCACAAGAGGAAGGCATTCAAGACCTTGCCTAAGTGGAATTTGAGGAGGCTAGCTATGCTACCATTGCTTAATGCTGATCTAAGTGAGAGAGCCATGTTATTAGAAAAGGAGATAAAGAATGGATTGAACGATAGTTTTAATTTATTCAGGTACATGAAGGCTGAGAGAAGAAGATCAAAGAAGGATAAGGATTGGGAAACGGCTAAAGGAAGGATAGTGCTAAAGGTGAAACCACCAAAAACTGTAAACAAATTCAGATTGTCAGATCCCCTTCCCTTATAATGTAACACCCGGTTATTTTTAAAAGACAAGGTATAAAGAATAAAAGCAAGAAAGACAATAAAATCCAACAGAAGGGACTAAAAGTGTCGAAAAAGGACAAAACTTTCAAAAGTTGGTGTAAAGGAGGGTATGGACTCCCACCCTCACCTCACTTAACCATATTTCTTGGTTTTAGAGAGGGAGAGCAGAGAATACTCTTGGTTGAAGAAGAAGAGGAAGAAAAAGAGTGAATTCAAGGTTTTTATGTTTTTATGTCGGGTTTTATCCCGGTTATGTGTTTATGTGCTTATGGGTTGTGTTTGTGCACGAGTGTGTGTGTTTTTGGTGTTGTTTTTAGGTGTTTTGAACTCTTTGCAAGTGGGTTAAAAGGAAGAACACCCAAGTTGCACCAGGTGAGTTCTAGACCCCGGTTTTTACATGGTTTAAACTATCTTTGGGGCTGAAAACGTAGTAAAATGATTTTTACAAAGTTTATGTGTGAATGCCCGTATGTATTGTGTATGTTGGATGTTGGTTCTTGGATGTTTATAGGTTATTCATGTCTAGAATAGCCACATTATTCTTAGAACAGATAGGTTTGATGATTAGGATTGAAAATATCCTAGAAACATGATTTAGAGAATGCTCATGCGCGTAGATAAGTGTTCATACGCCTGAAATTGCCTTAGAAAGAATTAAGTGTAAGCCATGCGCCTAAACAATAGCTCATGCGCCCAAAATTTACCTTGGAAAAGTCTATGTATAGCCCATGCACCTGAATAGTGGTCCATGCGCCAGGAAATGTTAGTCGGATGACTAAGTGTAGCGCAATGCGCCCCAATAGTGCTCATGCGCCCAAGTGGCCCATGCGCCCAAGTGGCTCATGCGCCCGATAGTACCCATGCACCTAGAAACTGGGCTGGATTTGACAAAGTGTTTCCCCATGCACCTGCATAGTGCTCATGCGCCTAAAAGTGGCCCATGCACCTAAGTGTTCCCCGTGCGCCTGAATAGTTCCCATGCGCCTAGGAATTAGAATATTTTTTGATTTTTGGGGAAAATGTGTAAAGTAGGCTTTGACTTGGGAGATTCCCGGGGGACTATATAAGTTGACTTTTGGGGTCATACATGGTATGAGGGGCATGTTATGCATTGTGCTTGATGATGATGATGATGATGATGATGTTGCATGATATGCATGATGTATCTAATGTATGTATGATGCCATGTGGGATGATGTATGAATGATATGATATGTTCCTTATGATGATGTATGCTTATCTTTCCATGGCTTTACGTGTTATGTCAATGAATGAACCGAAAGTATTATGTACGTAAAGTGAAAGATAATGCAAGAGGAACATGATGAATGAATCCATGCATTAATGAATGAATGAACGTAAAAAGTCTTGCAAGCAAATGAATGGAGGTCCACACCCAATGAAGGGTGTTAGCTCAACTGTGTGCGGGTTAGCTACCCCGGAACGATGCACACTGGGGCCCGGTCCTTGTGATTGACCATATGTATGGGATCCTTGCCGCTTTCCCCAAGTACTAGAGTCAGCTTCGTGCACAATGTTCGGGGTCTATGAAAGACCTCAGGCCTAGTAACCAGCTTCATGCACAATGTTCGGGGTATAGCAAATGGCATTGATCCGGAATGAAGGAGAAAAGATAAATGGTGAATGTACTTGCACCAGGTACTGGAGTCAGCTTCGTGCATAATGTTCGGGCTCTATGAAAGACCTCAGGCCCAGTAACCAGCTTCGTGCACAATGTTCGGGGTAACGTACATGTCGCTAGATGTAATGAATGAATGAAGGTTAACGAACGAAATGGAAGATAATAATGATATTATCTGTATGTATGTATGTATGATGTATGATCACAAATGAATGAAACGTATAGTATGGACTCTGAAAGGAAATAAGTAACGATTTTAATGTATGTTTAATTGTAAAACTAGAACTCACTCAGCAACGCTGACTTTTATACGTTTTTAGTTGGCAGGTAAAGGTTGCTGAGGATGGCACGAGGTGGCTACTCAGCTCTTTTGGATGGCATCCATTTATTTAAAGCTTTTGTGCTGTAATACAACAATGTAATTTTGTAACTAACAAATGATGCATTATTTGGCAAATGTTTTTTATGATGAAATGAAATGCCATTTGTTTTATGTTTCCGTTGCAATGCTTTATGAATGACTAAATGTAAAATATATGTTTTATGTGCGATGATTTACCAACTGTGAGCGTCCTGGGAACGGGGCCTTACAAATAATTACAAGACTTCAAGAAGTGGTTTTATGATAACAATACGAGGGAGGCTATGATCAGAGTAAAAGGTTGTGTTGAATTCACATTATTTGATCCTATGAGGTATTTGGATTCTACGATGAAGACCTGCTGGTTCTTTGTGAAAATCACATCAAAGCAGGAGCAGGAGAGGAGAAAAGGAAAGAAACTAGTCTGTTCTTGATAATAGCTAATAAGGCTAGATGTGTGAGAAAAGAAGTAAGGGAGCTGGTAGAGAAGGTTAGAGCTCAAGATGAATTAGACATGGATGTGAGGGACTTAACAAGATAGTTTGAGCAAGCCAGTGCTCGTCCGGAGGGAGCTAACGTAGCAGGAGGTGACCAGAGAGAATTAGTTGCTGAAGCTCCCAAGGAAGACGTAGCAGGAGTAGATTAAGACACATTAGATGCAGAAGAAAAGATTGGAGATGATTAGACAAATCAAGAGAAGTGAAGATAGTGAGATCCAACCTAGGGGGAGTATTGAAGATCAAGTATAGGTTGGACTCACTTAAGATTAGATTTTATTCATATTACTTTGTAATAGGTTTTATGTTAGGTTACTTTTGTATGTTTTTTATTTTGCTTAGTTTTGTGGTCCAGCGAAACTATAATTTCGCTCATAGTCAGCTGTTTTAGTTCACCCGGCAAAACTGTTGTTTCTGCCGGGCGAAACTACAGTTTTGACAGTACAGTTTCGATAACAACGAAATTGTCTATGAAACTAAGACTGCTATATATATGGATTTGATCATTTTCTTTGTGGGGTAATCTTGCAAAACCCTAATCGTTTACCATTGTTACAAGAGAATTTTGTAAGCATTTTATTGATAGAAATATCATTGTGCTTTGTTATTATTGAATGTGTTGATTCTCATTGTTCTTACTTTGATTCATTTGTGATTGTTGTTAATCATCTTCATCTTTGTTGTCTATTGTTTGTATTTGATATTGAACGATTCAAAATCGCATTTGTATTGCAAATTGATCAAATGGACCAACGGCTTCAATTTTGGCAATCATTATGTCCAAGGTGGTACTTTCTAGATCAAGAGTATTTTTTCAGCATGGTAACATTTTGTTTCCAACTTTCAGGAAGGCTGTGAAGCATGTTTTTGTTCAGGTCCTTAACTTTATATATAACCCCCACAATCTCTAAATCACAAATGTATACTACACCCCAAACGTATGCACAAAGCAAGTACTGGGTGAAGATCAAAAATGACTTCCATAACGCACATAGCCTGGCACCAGCACCGAGGTGAGTATCCACTATAATCCATGTACTAAACAACTGGTTAGTCACAAAGACTATTCCCCTGTGTGTATCCTTATGGGTTAGCTAAACTACACACATTGAGCTTACGACATTTTAGAGTCGTGCACCTCCGTACATATTGCTTGCAAGCCTTTCCTTACTTTCTCTTTCATTAATGCATGTATTCTTTCAGTATGTTCCTCTTTTCATTATCTTCCACTTTACGTTACATAATACTTTATCATTTCGTTCATAAAAATTCAACATAAAGCCACGGAAAACAAGCATACATAACAAGGAACATAAACATAATCATACAGGGCATCACTATACAAGGCATCATCATACATGACATAACAATCATCATACATGCCATAACATAACCCGTACATCATTAAAAGTCAACTTACTTCACTTCGGGAATATCCCAAGTCAGAAAAAGCCTACATTTCACCTTTCCCCAAAAATCAGAAAATATTCTAAGTCTTTAGGTGCATGGGTACTATTAAGGCGCATGAGCACTATGCAAGCGCATGGGCACTATTGGGGCGCATGAGCAACACTTAGTCATGCTCGTCATATTCTAGGCGCATGAGCACTATGCATGCGCATGAGTGCCTAGGCGCATAGGAATCCTGAGAGCATAGATACTTAGTAAATTTCAGCCTATTTCCAGGCACATGGGTATTGTTCGGACGCATGGGGTTTGGGCGCATGGGAACACTTAGGCAGTTATTTCGGTTGGGCGCATTGGCCACTATTTAGGTGCATGAGCAATATATATCCCTCTAAAACACCATGATTCAGTTCCCAATCATCATCTGTCATGCTCTAAGCATAAATAATACATCCTAACCCTTAGAAGCATAACCGTAACATCATCATACACATACTTTGCCCAAAATCAACCCCACCCGCAAACACACACACATAAAGCATACAGGTAAAAACCTATTTTTTATAAAAAGTTTCATGCATGCATTTGTAGCCCCAAATCAGTTTAAAATAGTAAAAATAGGGTCCTAGAACTCACCTTAGTAGCCTTTGGTTATGACTTCTTTAAAACCCGTTTGCAAATTGAGTTCTACCACCTAGAAAGCCGCCAAAAACACACATAAGCGTATAACCAAGGCTAAGGCCAGTTGAGAACATCATAACACCATGAATTCTTATCTTGAATTCGAACTTCTTCAGTTGTTCTTCAAAAACCCAAAAACTTCAGCTCGTGCTTTCTCTCTGTAATGAAGATCTGAATGATATGTTGTGAACAGAGGGTGACGGGCGGCCATCATCTTTATTCACCAAGTTTTAAATTCTTCTGTCCTTTTGACACTTTTAACCCCTCTACTTGGGTTTTATTGTTTCTTTTCTTTTTCTTTCACTTTTATTCTTTCATTTTCTTTCATAAGTTTAAAAAGAATAACCGGGTGTTACATCAACATTAACAAATGCGGATGAACAAACACATTTGCGCATTTGCTGTTGAACATCCGCATTAGTAAATGCGGATGTACAAAGTACTTGTCAACATTTGTTCGGCAATCCGCATTTGTCAATGCGGAAGAACAAACACTTTTCAGCATTTGTTCTATGGTCATCCGCATATACAAATGCGGGTAGCTGACACTTGTTTTCTCTTCTTGTTGCAGATTCTTCATCCGCATTAGTTCTTGGACTTAAGGACTTTCTAGCAGAGTGAAACTGAGTCTTTTGAATCAGAAAAAGTTAAACTAAACGACTTAGAATTTGAGTTTGATAAATGTGATGACTTGGATGATTCTAAAGAACATGATGATGAATATGCGGATGAACTGGATACTAGCAAGAATGTTCATTTGAACCAATCATTCCTAAAGTTCGAGATGAAACGAAATTACCTTATCCTCCTAAGCAAAGAAACATGTTGAGGACTATATGCGATAGGATAGCTTAGTTGAATGAATGACTTCAAGAACTTCACGATCAACAAAAACTTTCAACAGATGTCATTGAATAATGCATAGATTCGGAAGAAGGTAAAACTTTCATAGAAAAGTGATAATAACCCAATCCAAAGAAATTCTTAGGAAGAAGAGCATTTCTGCATCAGTGGCAGATCTATGGAAGAACAAATCTATTTAGTTAGTGGAAGATATGCGGAAGCCAAAATCATCAATAACAAGACAACAAAACAGAAAGTTGTGCACTCTAAGCAAGAAACTTCAACTAATAAACAAGAACCTTTTGATATCATGTTAGGAAAGGGAAAGGAGTCATTTGATACAAAGTTTGAAAAAGAATTGAAGACTCAAAGATAGCAAAAGAAGAAGAGAGTGATTGAATCTGAGAATGAGTCAGAAGAAAAGTATTGCAAATGGTGCGACATGAAAACTCACAACACTGAAGACTGTTACTTGAGCAGGTATTGCTCTATTTGCACTATTTACAATCAATGACTTTTGATTATTATTTCAACAAACACTATGCTATTTGTAACAAAAATAACCATTCTACTCCTGAATGTTATTTTAACAAAAGGAACAAGTCAAAGAGCACAAAGAGGAAACAATCTGAGAAGGATGAATCAGACTCTCAATCCAGTGATGATCAAGAACATTCAAAATTAAAGAAGAAGCAACAAAAGCAAGAGGTTTCAAATCTAAAGGAGAAAACATTAGCTGCTCGTGGACTTTTGAAGAAAAGACAACCACATCAGCAAACCAAAACACCTCATAAAAAGGTGGATTTTACAAATAAGAAGTCAAATGTTCATGATACTTTCTTTGATAATTTTGATAAAGGAACTCATGTTTCACATTCAAAATCAAAGGATGGTAAAACTTTCAATAATCAAGGTTTATCATTAAAGTCAAAACAACAAACAAGAAAGAAAAGATGAATGAGGAGGAGATTGAGAAACCTAAACAAAACTCTACAAGCTCATCTATAACAGAATCATCCTCACAACAAACAACACATAATAAATCAATTGAATCTAAATTAAAATTGAAAATTCAAGACTCATTCATGACGGAGTTAGAATTTTAGACACCACTAGAACACCCAAGATCATTAAGGCTTGGGTTTCCAATTCTAATTGATTTCTTTATTTGTGACGGAACAATCTTGGAGAGTTGACAACAAGTGGTATGTTGATAGTGGTTGTTCCAGACATATGACAAGAAACTGTTCTGTAAGGTTTCATATAAGGCTAATGGAATCCAAAACATCCAAAGTCTATCCTGCCTGCATGCATAGAAGTACTAAGTAGAACGCTACGAAAGTTTCACACTATGACTTAGAAAATATTCTAAGTGTGAAATCTTCCAAAGCCAAGACTAACATCTTCTGAAGCCAAACATGAAGTCTTCTAAAGCTTCAAAGAGAAAGTCTTACAAAGCCAACACATGAAGACATATTTCTTTCAAATACTTTTGACTACATGCTTTATCTGATGTACCTTTTACCATAAAGCTGGACCACCTTTCTGCTACAATTCTGTTGACTCACCAACTTTCATAAGTTCGTGAAAGGTCCATGCTTTTGGTAACTATACACTAAGGTCTTGAGTTTGTTACTTTAGACTCTATGTACTTTTTTCCTTTTTGTAATATATTAGGATGTGACCTATGGTATGTCATACTCACTAGTCAAAAGGCAATATGCGTTTTGACTCTACATTGATTTTGTTATTGTCTAGATCATGTATCCAGCTGGCCTTGAAAGTATGCCAAACTGTAGGATGTAGTATAAAGTATCTCAAGTACAGTGTATCTTTCTTTATGCTTTGTAACACTTGTAAGGAACTTAAGAGCAATGTACAACATTCTTGAAAACAAAACACTTGTGTTATCTTGTTCTTGTTCTTGTTCTGTCTCTTTATTACTTGTGTTTCATCGTATGAAAGTGTGACTGGTTACTAGTTCCCTATTTGATCTGTTAAGTATTCTAAAGCAGATATGGAAACTGGAACCATGACAAAGTTTCCACTGATCACTTCTAAAGACATTGACACTTGGTGCCAAAGAATGGAAAGTTTCAACAAGAAGAGAGTAGAGATTGATTAGAAAGCCATGTCAACACTTCAAACTATTCTTCCAAACTCCGCATGTAGAGGTTTTAAGTAATGCAAAATCGCTAAGCAGCTGAGGGATACACTGAAACTGATGTATGAGGGGTCTACTAAAACCAAGGAGAACAAGAAGGATTTCTTGATGTAGTAATTTGAGAACTTCTCCTTTAAAACAGGTGAAACCATGACTCAACAATACTTCAAGTATGTTTAGATTGTGGACACTCTAGTGGATGTTGGGGTAACTCTTGAAAACAAGGACTTTGTAAGGAATTTTATGTCCTCTCTTCCAAGACAATGGACTCATTACTACGTTGTAATCAAGAAGACTGAGAACTTTAAGACTCTCACTCTGACTGAGTTGTATGGTATTCTCCATGGATACTAGATGAAGATGAACATGCAAGTTTCATCTAGTAACTCCAGCAATCATATGAGCTCAACCCTGCATGTGACTAAAAGGGATAGCATAGAACCTCAACATCATCTTATATGCTACCCTGACAACACACAAAAGGGTCCTTTCATCACCTTCCCGGAGACACCCAGAGAAAGCAACACTCAAGGAATCCCATTCCAAGAGACAAGCTCTTCAGACGTCTTTGTGTCTTCTGATGAAAGCACAAACAACTTTGCAACGGAGTGCAAGGCACCAAGAACAAATGGTGGCCAAGAACACACCAAACCAAACTACACTGAGAAAAGCCACCCAGAATGAGAAGCTAAAGCAACAAGATACAGTTGCTATTGAAGAAGGAGGCTTTGACTGGAGCTTTCAGGTGGAAGATGTATCTTCAAACCAAGCATTGATGGTTGATCACGATAAAGAAAAGGTATTGGAACATCTCTGTACAACTGAATGCATTGCTAAAGTTAATAGATATAGGTTCTACAACATAGAGATGAGATCTGATCTTGAGTCTTTCAATATCTTAAATTCTGATTTCAAAAGAGCTAAAAATCATTATAAACTAAAAATAGAGAACTTAGAAAAAACCATTTCAGTTCTTAAACATGAACACACCAACTACAAGACTTAGATCAAAGATCTCATAACCAAGTTGACTGAATGCCAGGCTGAGCTTGTGATCAACAAAGCTAGGGTAGAAAAATATAGTCATTAAGAAGAGACCTTCAAGAACATTATATCCTCATCCGTGCATGCAAAAGATTGTTATCAGAATAAGTAGGGACTGGAAACTAGTGAGATAGCTCCTCCACACACCATCTTGTCTGTAATATCTCCCAGGTCTGGAACTTGTGAAGATAAGTTTGGTCTTATTGAACCCTTGACTAAAGAGTATGAAGAAGTGATAGTGGAGAATGCCTCTAAGAAAAGTGAAAAAGAGGATTCTACGAAGGGTATTATGCTTCTGAGGAGAGTGAGAAGACTGGGATGACCAAGTCTATGAGAAAGAACTTGATTAGGAAGAGCAAGAGAAAAACAGAGACGGCTCAAGAGATCAAGATCACCTTCAACTCTAAGCAAAAACAAGTTTTCATCTATGCCCGATTTGAAGTGGTAAAGACTAAAGATACTTACTTGAACTCTAGTACTAGGAGTTCTAGTTTAACATCAACTCATCTCAGCAGCAAGAAGAATGCTCATTAGTTGTGTACCATTGTTGCATAACCTGAACCATCCAACTCCAAAGGAAGTTCTCACCATACAAGGACTTCCGCTGCATCTGCAAAGATAAAGGTGGAGAAGGAAAGTGATCAAGTTCAGCCTTCTTCATAGAAGAAGGATCTTAGGAAGAAGAAAATAGAATGTGTTATGTGTGAGAGTACCTCTTATCTTGCTAAGGATTGTCCTTACAATCCAAAAGGCACTCTCCACAAGATCAAGAAAGAACTTCTAAGAGTTTCAAGATGAAGCAAGCTTCAGAAGGAAACACTTTTCCTTTCGGAAGCTCCAAAATGAAGATGAAGGCAAGTGGAAAATTGCATTCGGAAGAAAATTTAGTCTTAGAAGAAGGGAATAGTTCCAAAACACTGAAGCCTATTGTAGTGTTAGAAGATCTTCCGAATGACCTGTCACACCCCCGCTAAGAGCGGAAACACGGGGGCGTAACGAGACGGGAATCATCATAACACAATGGTAAGCGATAGAGATGCAATAATAATAATGATGACAAGCGTGTCATGACAACACCCGACAACAAGGGGACTTGTGTCGTGTTTAGTCAGTATTCACGACAACATAGCCATCAGCATAAAATGATATAAGATAAACATAGGTATAACATTGTATGCAATTCCCACAACCCGGGAACAAGTTACAAAGTATATTGTTGTTTGAAACAGTTACAACAATTGTTTTCAAACAGACAAGTTTGGCCCGAAAATGCATCCTAGGGTCTCCACTAAGGCAGCACACCTAGAACCTCAGCTAGCATGATCACCTGAAAAGATATGCTCAAAATGGTCAACAAAATTGTTGGTGAGTTCGTAGGTTTAAAGTAAATAAGTAATTGATGTTTTATAAAGTTGTTGCAGAATACCATGCATACAGTTATAAGTAAGCAAAATCACATGACAAGAGCTTTACAACCAAACCTAATGACGTACACAAAGAATCTTGTCGGAATATATTCACCCAAGGCCCGTACCTGGCTATTGTTGGTACTAACTAGTGTACCAACACGAGGGTGGGGGTGTCAACCCAGTAGTACTACCAATACCTAACCGTCGGTTCCACACTGGAATTAAATGGTTGTAAGAATGAACCACAAAGCAGACTCAAGCATGTATCAGATAAGTACCCACAAAACAGTAGCACGTTGATTCCAAGTATGTAAATTGTATGTATGTTGTACAGCATAGAAAACGGGCGAGCATACTTTTCCCCCATGTTTGTAATGTTTTTAAATTAGTATAAGCACAAAAGGGGCCACGAAACTCACCTGTTACGTGGTAAGAATGAAAGATCGAGATTCCCAACAGTTGAATGCAAAGAACAGTCAACACCTATTGACAGTTATTGTTAAGCATTAATGACATGTATAAAGCGTATAGTGATGTTTGGTCGGTTCGGGTTATATCGGTTCGGTCGTGGGTAGCACACACACACAAGTGGACACACGTATCAGATCTTATGTAGATCCAAGTACTACGAGTAGTCGTCATTGCTTATGACATCCGTGAAATGATCTCGTGGTTATAAAAGATAGCACTTGTTACGTATTTGGAGTTCCAATTGGATTGTCGATAATTGTAAAATGTTAGGTTGTTTTCAATTGAAATAGTATGTGCATGTTGATAGCGTTGACTTTAATCTTTGTGGTCAAGCAATGACATTTTTACTGATGTTACCTTATCATCATCAGACGTTCAAGGGGAAATTCACGCTCAACATCATCAGTCACACAACAGGACCAGACGCTCGACTCAACGCTTGTTGGACCAAAAGAACCAATGAGCCGGATTAGAAAAACCTTAAGTCGTACAGACGACACAACAACTGCTCAAGTCCACAATAGCTTAAGACAAAGTCTGAAGACAAAGTCTGAAGACACAAGTGCTGAAGACAAAGTCTGAAGACACAAGTGCTGAAGACAAAGTCTGAAGACAAGTGCTGAAGACCAAGTATCAGTCGTTGTCACAACAGCTGAAGAGGTCTTCTTCAGTAGTTGTGACGGTTTTCCTTTCAGTAGTTTTGTAAAACGACTGAAGAGCTTGTTCTTCAGTCGTTGTAGTTTCAGTAGTTTCGTATGAGTAGTTTTATGTTTTGTACTTAGCACTCTGATATGTTCTCAGTAGTTGTGAACATTTCAGTAGTTTGTTAAGTTCTAGTTATTTTTGTAATAAATCTGCCAGATGTCACTATCCCGTGATATCAGCAGTGATTGCACTCTATATAAGGAGTGTCAACCTTATTGTAATGGGTGAATGATTGAGCAGAAACATTTGATATTATTGAAACATTCCTTTTCACAGAAATATATTCTCTCTTTACAACCGTATTTGTTCATAATGCATATGAATATCAAATTCTTGCTATAATTTGTCTAATTCTTGTTCTTATTCCGTTGCGTTACACTCTAATCCGTCAAACTTGAGATCCCTGATCCTGTCAAATGGTATCAGAGCCTGTTCATCATTGATGGTTCTAATAATTGATCATTTAAACTGCTATCCAAGATCCAAGTTTGATTGAATTAGCATTTTTGCAAGAAACGGTTATAGAGATTGAATTTTCTGTGTTTTTGGTCATTCATCCTGAGATTTATTCTTGGTTTTCATTGAGTCTATTGTGGTCTGTGTAAAATCTTTTAAAAGCTTGATTAAATTGTATTTGGACCTAAAATGACTACTCCTTCCAATGATCCTCACAATACTGGTTCCTCAACCAAGCCTCCGGTAC
Organism: Flaveria trinervia; assembly: GCA_025506515.1. Lineage (NCBI taxonomy): Eukaryota > Viridiplantae > Streptophyta > Magnoliopsida > Asterales > Asteraceae > Flaveria > Flaveria trinervia. The sequence continues at coordinate 88,352,945 of CM046444.1, read as the reverse complement.
TGGTTAGGAATGAGTACAACATATGGCAACGACGAATGCTCCATCACCTGTTGTTAACAGCTCAGGTTGTTGGACATCAGTGGTACATGGTCCACACAAGCCTATGGTGAATAACCCGGAAACCAATCAAATGGTTACGAAGAGGAGGGAGCAATACTCAGATGAGGATAACAAATTGTTTGAGATTGATGCAAAAGCCCATGGAATTCTGGCCATGGCACTGCCCAATGAAATCTATTCTCGGCTAATGCATTATGAAACTGCCCATGACCTCTGGAATGCCTTGAAAGAACAATTTGGAGGAACAGATGAGGTCTTGGCAAATAATAGAGAAATCCTTGCCCAATATATGAGACATTCTCTCATTAGAAGGGTGAGACACTGAGTCAACAGTTTGAGCGGTTCTCTTGTTTGATCTTTGAATTAAAAATGGTCAAACATGAGAACACAAACAGCCAGATGAATAACAGATTTCTCAGATCACTGCCTGAGAGATGGGACACATATATTATTGTCCTACGCTCTAGTGCAATTTGGACAAACTATCTCTCACCCCCAACTCCATGGGAAATTGCTCACATTTGAGAGAGAGATAGACAGAAACGAAAACTGTCATCATCTAGAAAGCTCAGTGATGATTTTGTACCAAGAAACACTGCCTTGGTAAGTCATGAGTCAGAGTATGTAGGATCAGAATGCCAATATGATGAGCATATTGATTTCACCTCAAACAATTCTAGTCATGCCTTTGTGAGTGTTGATTATCATTCTGGTAATAATAGTGACAATCTATGCTTTATCATGGATGATTTGAAGGGCATTGCTGATGATGATTTAGAAGAGATGGATATTGAGAGCCAAATGGCCTTGATCAATATCAGATCTTAGAAATTCTACAAGAGAACTGGCAGGAAATTTCCGGGACTCTCTGACAAAACCAAAGTCGGTTTTGACAAGAGCAAGTTGAAGTGTCACAAATGCCACAGGCTTGGACACTTTGCAGAGAGTGTAGATCAACTGGATCTAAACACTTCTGCACCCTTTTTGACTTTTCCAAATAACAATTCACAATTCAAAGGGCAACACTCTGCTGGTTCTAGTCATTCATCACACCCTCAATCTCTTGCATATTTTGTTCCTCAGGGTCAAATGCCATATCCTTATCCCTGCTATTATATGCCACAGTCAATCAAGTTCAAGCTCCTATAGTACCACAATCTCATGCACTACCAGAACCTCAACCATCTCCATCTCAATCACAACCTCATCACAGCTTCTTCACACCTAGAGTCGTTGACTGGAGTAACTTACCTGATAACTTGTCTGGTCACTGAGGAATACTATGCTGGCTAGTCAACATGGTGGTGAACCCCTTTTGGAATCTTGCTCTCATGGCCCTGGAGTCTACTGAGGGTTCCTGTTCAAATGCATTATCTTCATAGGTAACTCAGGTATCTTCAGAGGCTAAAGCCAAGTTATGTTCTGAATCATGCATAGCTGCCTTTGTCTCTATTATAGAGGCAAATGTAGCATTAATAAATCAAAAACTTGAGCTTGAGAAAACCATTTTCAAAAGAAAAGCTGAGCATGAGTCTGCTCTTAACAGTAAAAGTGATGAGATTTATAAGCTTAAATGCCAATTAAATGATGAAAAGGCCAAGCTAGAGGTTATTCTGGAAGACCACAGGAGTCTCAAAGAAAAACTTGCAGTGACCCAAGTTGAGTGTGAACGCTGGGTCTCATCATGCAAGGGATTTGAAATGCTTCTTAGCAAGCAAACTGCTTCAAATATGAAGTTTGGCATTGGTTACAACCATACTGCTCCACCAACAGACTTTCTCCTAACTCCATAGTTAAGTCTGAAAGTGAAAGCAATCTCCAAACCACATTATCGTGTGAGTCATTCCAATGATATCTAAGATCAGAGAATGAAACCAGTGTTAAGATCTCAACAAATAAATGACTGATGGTCTAACTACTGAGACTCATATGAAGCTGAGTACTTCAGATGTTGTTCCTCAATGTACCTCAAGTACTGAAAGAGACCAACATCTGAAAAGCATTTCAAATCAGTTGAAAACAAGGACTAACAACTGCTAAGGAATCCATCAAACAGTCTATTAGGATGGATGGAAAACAATTGAATTACCAGTCTTCAGCTGTTACAAATCCTTTAGTACCTAGTACTAATCGGAGGAAAGTACTGAAGATCACACCTTCAGTAGTTTCCACTTCAGTAGTAAAGATGTCCAAGATGAAGAATAAACCATGTGAAATTTGTGGTAAATTCAATCATCTATCTGATGAATGTTGGTACAAAAAGGGTTTAAAGCTCCAAAGGGATGAGCTCATTAAACTAGAAATAAATAAAATGAAAACTGAGTTTGAGACCAAGTTTGTACCACAATCATCTCAACCTGATAAACCCAAGGCCTTACCCAAATCCACTAAGAAGGATGCGGTTTATCAGAAGACAGCTAATATTGTTCCTCATGATAAACATAAGACTAAGTTTGTGAAGTCTAAGAAGGAGGAAATGGTGGGTCACAGGAACTCATCAAAAACAAGCTCTGGAGTGTCAAATGAACTGATAGCTCGAGCTTCAAATCAGACACAGCTTGTTATGATGGTTCAACATCTGTGGGGAGAGTTAACCAACTTGAAACCCATGTGATCAAACCACTGGAGAGGAATTCCAGGCCCAAATCCATTTCAGCACCATCTCCATCTTCATCAGCTGTTAATCATAAGAAACCAGCTATGGTTAAACCTGTTGATAAAGTCAGTCCCAAAACCAAAAAGGTTTGGGTCTCCAAAGCTAACTAGTTTCTTATGATTGTGCAGGGTTCTTCAGCATGCCAAAGAAGCATCTGGTATGTGGACAGTGGAGGATCCATGCACATGACTGGGAGCAGCTCTCTTCTTCATGATTACTCTCAGGGAAAGAAGGGATTTGTCTTATTTGGAAATGATGCTAAAGGTTACATCATTGGAAAGGGATTTGTGTCTAATGGAGATATTAGATTTGATGATTTCAACCATGTCGAGAATCTCAAATACAATCTGTTGAGTGTCAGTCAGATGTGTGACAAAGGACATGTTGCTCTTTTCACAAGCCAGAACTATAGGATTCTGTCTTCCAAGGTTCTGAGCCTGATTGACAAAGTACTAGATGATAATACTCTCCTGAAGGCTAACAGGATAGGAAGAGTATATGCATTGGATCTGTCAAAGAAAATTGAGTTAAGAGGCCATCCATGCTTGTTCTCCAAGGCCTCTCTTCAAGAATCTAAACTGTGGCATAGAAGGCTGGGTCATGTTAATCTCAAAAACATGAATCAGCTGATCCATAAGAGTTTAGTAAGAGGTCTTCCAATAAAGGAGTTCAATTGTGATGAAATCTGCACTGCATGCTTAAAAGGGAAACAACATAAAGTTTCATTCCCAACCATAGAACAATCCAAGTCTAATGCCTGCTTACAACTACTGCACATGGATCTTTTTGGTCCTGTGAAGGTAATGAGTATGGCAAAGAAGAAATATTGTCTGGTAATTGTGGATAATTACTCTAGATATGTATGGACCTTCTTCTTGCATTCAAAGGATGAGGCTGCTCAGTCCATTATGAACTTTGTGTTACACGTTGAGAAGCAGTATTCCTACCAGTTAAGTGTGTGAGGAGTAACAATGGTACTGAATTCAGAAACCACACTCTTGATGAGTTTTACTTATCAAGGGAATCAAGAGGCAGTATAGCATCCCAAGGACTCCAGAGAAAAATGGAGTAGTGGAGAGAAAGAACAGGACTCTCATTGAAGCTGCAAGCCCATGTTGGCTGATTCTGGTCTGCCACTGACCTTTTGGGCTGAAGCTGTCAATACAGCCTGCTATGTACAGAATAGAGCCTTAGTAAATCAGAGGTTGATGAGAACTCCTTATGAAGTTTTACATCATTTAGCCACTTTGATTTCATTCTTTAGAGCATTTGGGTGTCCCTGTTACATTCTCAACACAAAGGATCAACTCCAAAAGTTTGATTCTAAGGTGGATGCAGGGTATTTTGTTGGGTATTCATCCACTTGCAAGGCTTATAGAGTATTCAACTGTCGGACAAAGATAGTTGAAGAAACCTTGCATGTGAAGTTCAATGAATCCCCTAAGGATACAATTCCACAAAACCCTGTGGAGTTGTTTGATCTGGACATTCTGCAATTTGTTCCTTATCAACCACCTGCTGTTGCAGATCATATGAATCCATCATCTTTGTAGCTAGTCATCCATCTGGTGTACGAATGATGATGATGATATCAGTAATCACCTTTTCAAGTTTAGTGATCAACTGCCTGATTCAGCTAGACCTGATGTTCGTAGCTTCAGTAGCACAATCCACAACAAATTCTGATGAGATTTCTACAACTTCAACTTCCTTTGAATTACCATCTACTGATTGGTTTCAAGGAAATGCTTCACCATCACCATCTGTTGCTGCTGAGCCTGCTACAAACACTTGCACAGATCTTATTGTGTACCAAGATCTGAAGAATCACCCTATGTCTCAAATTATTGGTGATATCAATGCTGTCGTTTCAACAAGAAGTCAATGGTCTAATTTCTGCTTCTATGCTCTCTTCATTAGTCAGCAAGTGCCAAAGAACTATCACGTTGCTTTAAGGGACAATGGATGGGTTGAAGCCATGCAGCTTGAGCTTCTTCAGTTCAAGAAACAGCAAGTGTGGGAACTGGTTTCTCTACCTCCAGGTAAGTGTGCAATAGGCACTAAATGGGTGTTTAGGAACAAAACTGATGAAAATGGGCTTATTGTTAAGAACAAGGCCAGAGTAGTTGTACAGGGGTTTTCACAAGAGGAAGGCATTGATTATAATGAAACCTTTGCCCCTGTAGCCAGACTGGAAGCAATTCGATTGTTTTTAGCTTATGCTGCTTATCACAACCTTAAAGTTTTTCAAATGGATGTCAAAAGTGCATTTTTGTATGGGAAAATTAAAGAAGAGGTTTATGTATGTCAACCACCAGGTTTTGAGGACAATAAACATCCTAATTGGGTGTATAAGCTTGATAAGCTCTCTATGGGTTGAAACAAGCTCCTAGAGCCTGGTATGAGACATTATCAAACTTTCTTCTGGAAAATAATTTCACTAGAGGCTCCATAGATAAGACTTTATTCATTAAGAAAGCTGGGTAGCATAATCTACTTGTTCAAATTTATGTAGATGATATTATTTTTGCATCCTCTGATCCACAGTTGTGTGATGCCTTTACAAAGTTGATGAAACAGAAGTTTGAAATGAGTGCCATGGGAGAATTACAGTTCTTTCTCTGGGTTTGCAAATAAACAAAAGGCTGATGGAATTTTCATTCATCAGTCCAAATACACAAAAGATCTTTTGGAAAAGTTTGATTTACAAAAGTGTAAGCCTGTTCTACTCCCATGTGCAACACACACACACTGGATACAGATCAGAAAGGTAAAGTGGTTGATGAAACACTTTACAGATGTATGATTGGGTCCTTGATGTACTTAACAGCTTCTAGACCATATATTATGTTTGCTACATGTGTTTGTGCTAGATTTTAGGCTGCACCTAAGGAGTCTCATTTGATTGCAGTCAAGAGGATCTTTAGATATTTGCAAGTCACTCCATCTCTAGGTTTATGGTATTCTACTAGACATTCTGGTAAATTGGTTGCTTTTTCTGACAGTGACTATGCAGGGTGTAAGTTGACAAGAAAGTCCACTTCTGGAGGATGCCAATTCTTAGGCAACTGCTTGATTTCTTGGCAGAGTAAGAAGCAGACCTCAGTTGCTACATCAACTGCTGAAGCAGAGTACATTGCTGCTGCAACCTGTACATCTCAGGTACTCTGGCTTCAAAACCAATTATTGGATTATGGCATAACAGAGACTAAGACCCCATTGTTAATGGACACGCTCTCAGCTCTTTGTATGTCAAGAATCCTGTCCAGCACTCTAGGACTAAACATATTGAAATCAGACACCATTTTATTAGAGATTGTTTTGTAAAAGGTCTGATTGATCCAAAATTTGTTCCTAGTGCTGATGAGCTTGCAGACATTTTCACTAAGCCCTTGGATAGCACAACTTTCCAAAACGTAGTGTTAAGGCTTGGTATGCTGCAGCTAGAATAAGTGACAACTACTGGTGATCTCAGCTCACAAGTACTAATGATCATTAGTTTATTATTGTCATATATATAAGTACTGACGTTATTTTCTCTCCGGAAGTTTTCTTTAAACTACTAGAGCTTAACTTCTCAGTACTCAGGTACTTTATTTGTTAAAACAATTGATGTAGTTACAACAGCTGATGTAGCTACAACTACTGTTGTCAGAAATACAAATACGTACTGATGTCCTATGAAACATCTGAAAACAGATGAAAACGTCTGATGAGTACGTGTTGAGGACAGTATGAAACAGCTGAAAAGCAATGAATTGACAACAACTACTGATGAGCCTTTTTGTCTTCAGTAGTTTCCCAACTGTTGTTTCTTTCTAAACAACTGAAGCAAAACCATGTCTTCAGTAGTTTCACAACTACTGATGACTAACACCAAGTCTTCAGTTGTTTACAACAATTGATGGTAAAACCAAAGTCTTTAGTAGTTTCCCAACTACTGATGACTAATACCAGTCATTGTTTCATCACCTGAAGTCAAAACTGTCTTCTGATGACTAAATCTTCAGTAGTTTTATAACTACTGATGACTAAATCTTCAGTAGTTTTATAAATACTGATGACTAAATCAAGATTCAGCTGTTTCAACATCTGACGGTCAAAACCAAGTCTTCACTTGTTTTATAACATCCGCTGGTCACACCAATACGGTCAGTCATTCCAAACCTCTGAAAGTTAATACCACGTCATCAGTAGTTTCAACAGCTGATGACTAACACCAAAACCTTCAGTCGTTGTCTAACCCTACCCTTTAAATACCTTATCCCACCTTCAGAGTTTTTACTTTCTTCTCTTCTCAAACCTAACGTTCAAAAAACTCTGTAACCTCTCTTCATCAATGGTGACCATGCAACTAAAACCTCGACACAACTGTGTCGCACATCTCACAAAATCGCCATACTGGACCAAGTTTCACAACGCCATTGATTTAATGGTCAGTCACCTTACAAAACGGCTTTTCTGTTAAATCCCACCATATATGCCGAATCTCTTAACCATTCTGGACAAACGTCACTCTTGTCTCTGAGGAGAATGACACAGAGTCTCTTCAATCGTTTGTCCATCATCAAAAAGTGGTCATTACTCCAGACATTCTTCGCCAAACCCTCAATCTGGATGATGCCACTTTCCCAACTGGTTATCCAAAGGGCACAATCGATCAATCATTTGCCCAGCATGGATACCAGGGTAACCTGAGTGCATCTACCATATTGAAGAAACATTTCCAGGATGCCGAACGTCTCATCCTTCACCTAGTAAATGTCTGCCTTGCCCCTAAGACTTCATCATGGGATCAAATGTCCACAAGGTGGCAACAGGTAATGTACTCCATCCTTGAGCAACAACCTTTAAATTTTTCTGAAATACTATTTTTAGAGCTCAAGGATATGGCCCAAAAACAACTTGCTAACCGTTGGATATTATATCCTCGGTTCATAATCGCCATAATTGAAAACCAGCTTCAAGCTGAGGGACTTGTTGGCCTGGGAGACCCTACTACGGCTGTATTGCCTGAAGTATACTCCAGGCACAACTCTGACCAATCACTAAAAATGGCTGCCAAGCGGCGCAAACCTACGCAGCTGGAACCCACAGCCACCACCTCCAAATCCAAAGTCCCCACCAAACCCACTAAAAAGAAGACAAAAAAGGCTACTCAGGAAATGAGTCCCCTGAGGATGCCCCTGCAACACAAACGCAGGCTATATCCACTGGTTATAACCCCCTAGTGGATACAAGGACTTCACCAGCCACAGCCGTTCAGGATTCCTCTTAAAAGGAGCCTGCAACAACCAAAGAAGGGGTACCCACTAATCTGGGATCTTCCTCATTTGAGGAGATTGCCATTGAAGAGCACCATTCTCCCCAGGTGCATACTGCATTTACCCCATCTCCCACTGCAACCGCCCCACAAAGTCCTACTCTCATTATTGCAAACGTGCTGACTCAGCTGCATGCCTCTCCTCCACCCCAACAAACACCAACAAAGTGGCAAACCACAGCAATTAAGGAAGAGGATCAACATGCTTCTGACAGCCAACAGCACAAGGGTTTAACTGTTCTATCTCCTGGTGTGGATATGGAGACCAGAACATCTGGTGAGGCTGCCACCTCTTCTGAATCAGCACATGATTTGACTGAGGCTGGTAACATAGCTAAGACCTCACCAGAGGCAACAGCTGATGAAGGACATCGTCCTGAGGCTGGAAGTCCCCAGTTCCAAGAAAAAGGGGCACATGCTACAACTGGTCTACACCCAGTGCATGTACATCCTGCTACAAGCAGGAGGTCAGGTGATTCAGCATCTGCTGATGATGACCTGGGCTTCTTTTATGATGTTCTGGCCCAGAACACAATTCTTGAGGAAGAAGTCAGTAAACTACAAAGACTACTTGACCAATTCTCTCAAACAGAAAGTCCATCTGCCACCAACATAAACCCACAGATGGCACCTTCACCTAAAGGTCTCCCACACACTCAGCCACTCAAAACATCCGAGCCACCAGCTTCTATTTCTGGTACTGCTTCTCAGGGACAGAACCCCTCTTAGCAAACAGCTGCTATCTTTCAGCAATCCCTACCTCTCATCACCCCAATGATCACAGACATTGTGATCAAAACCATGGATGAGAGGCTTCCCTCAATCATACAACCCCTGGTGGAGGAGATTGTGAGCACAAGGCTTTCTGCTACTCAACCCTTACAACCAATGCAACCAAAAAGGGGGAGAGTCAGTCAGTGAAAGCAAAGAGGAAGACCATAGAGGGGAAGAAAGAAAAGGAGACTGAGAAGGAAGAGGAGTTTGTAAGGGAGCTGACATTGATCAAGTGGGTGAAAGTCACAAAGACTTTCATGTCACATATAAGAAGAGGAAGGTTGAAGGAAAAGAAAAAGAACTCGAACTCGATGAGATGATCAAAATGGTGGATGCTACACACAGTAAATCAATGGACTCCATTATTGATCAACTGTATAGACAGGGGTTCGATACTGCACAGCTTGACTCAGAGATTAGGAGACTTGAAGTTGAAGAAATTAACTCAAGATGGGCAAGTTATGATGCATTAGAAAGAGAAAGACTAGAGATCATGATCAGATTCATTGCAAAGTACCTCGGGAGATCATTGATCGAGATTAAGTCATGGACCAGGGACAGTATCTCGGCAATAACCACCAAGATTTGTTCGTCTGAAGCATACACTAAGGGATTGGTGATTGAAGCACTAAATGAGGCAGGTGCTGGGAACAGAAAGGAACTAGCAAAACACTCAAAAGCCTCACTCACTACAAGAATGCTAGAACAACCTGCAAAACCTCCCACTTAAAAATCACCACTACCACAACCCTCTAAACCAACTCCTTTACCCTCAAAACCAACAGCCGATGATGCACCCAAGAAGAAGAAGAGAAGGGTGTTGAGGCTAGAAGAAGAAGAAGAAGAGGATGATGATGAGGAAGAAGATAGGCTGCCTCTTTCTGCAGTCCTAACTTTGTTTAAAGCCAAACCTATGCCCATCACTCCCACCTCACAGATGGAAGCTGTGAGAGTAAAGATAGAAGAAGAATAGCAGCAAAAGCTTCATGATGATGAGATGCTGAAAAGCATAGACAAAACTTATGCTGCTTCTTCATCAATAATCAGTATGAAGAAGGAAGCTCTAAGATTGTACACCCTTGCTAACACATTTGAATATCAAAAGGAAAAGGTGAGAATATGGCCTGATCCTAGGGTGGCTCACAGAATTGTGAAGAAAGTCATTCCTTCGAGATACATGGGCCAAGTAAAAAGGATCGTAGATGAAGAGATCATAGTGGTCCTTCTAGTATCACCCTGGGAAATTGTAGAAGATTTCAAGAAGGCCTATGAAACTAAACAGCCACCCCAAAAGATGTTAGAGAACAGAGTAATTAAAAAGGGGTTAGTCTACAAGAGGCTTGAGAACTTCAAATAAAATGAGCTCAGTCTGTTACTTGAAGGGACTCACCCAGATGAGTTTGCATACAGATAGATCACAACAGTTGACCTCAAAAATGGCAAACAGGCTAAGTACATTTCAGAGCTGTATGGGCGTGAAGGATTGTTTGATGGTGGAGCTGAAAATCTTACCATGGAAGAACAAATTATGTTTCTCAGAGCATACACCAGAGAATCCTACAGGCTTATACATGGGAAGTAATTTCATGGATAGGACCACAGCCCTGTGTCCAGTTCCCCAAAGTCAGGGCTCCTATCCATACTATGCCAACCAAATTTCAGAAATCTATTCCTAGGCCAGTGCTTAATTGGGTCATCTTCTTAGCTGATCAAGAAGGAAAAAGACCAATCTTATGGCCAACAATAAGTGGGACCTCAATAAAGTTAAGGTTTTGGCTGCATTGGTTCAGGGGGAGTTTGTTGGACCAAAAGAACCAATGAGTCCTACAGACGTCACAACAACTGCTGAAGTCCACAACAGCTGAAGACAAAGTCTGAAGACAAAGTCTGAAGACAAAGTCTGAAGACACAAGTGCTGAAGACAAAGTCTGAAGACACAGTGCTGAAGACAAAGTCTGAAGACAAGTGCTGAAGACCAAGTATCAGTCGTTGTCACAACAGCTGAAGAGGTCTTCTTCAGTAGTTGTGATGGTTTTCCTTTCAGTAGTTTTGTTAAAACGACTGAAGAGCTTGTTTTTCAGTCGTTGTAGTTTCAGTAGTTTCATATCAGTAGTTTTATGTTTTATACTTACCACTCTTATATGTTCTCAGTAGTTGTGAACATTTCAGTAGTTTGGTAAGTTTTAGTTATTTTTGTAATAAATCTGCCAGATGTCACTATCCCGTGATATCAGCAGTGATTGCATTCTATATAAGCAGTGTCAACCTTATTGTAATGGGTGAATGATTGAGCAGAAACATTTGATATTATTGAAACATTCCTTTTCACAGAAATATATTCTCTCTTTACAACCGTATTTGTTCATAATGCATACGAATATCAAATTCTTGCTATAATTTGTCTAATTCTTGTTCTTATTCCGCTGCGTTACACTCTAATCCATCAAACTTGAGATCCCAGATCCTGTCAACGCTCCATCCTTACGAATCAACCTTCAATCGTACGAATCAACTTCATTCGTACGATTGAGTCTTCATTCGCATGGCTAGCATTCAGTCGTACCACACAACACACATTCGCACGACCCAACCTCCATGCGCACGAATCAAACCTCAAACGTGCGAGTTAGCTACTTTCGTGTGATTTAACCTTCATTCGTGCGATTGGACCCCAGTCGTGCGAAACATGCACAATCGCATACATTCAGTCGGTCACCTGACTCAATCGCAAACAATCATTCATACGCATGACTCAGTCACATACACTCATTCGCACGCATGACTCAATCGCATACAAACTCACAGTCGCATGACTCAGTTGCATGACATGCCTAGTCGCACAACTCAGTCGCACCATAGACTTAGACGCAAGATTCAGTCGCACGACTCACTTAGTCGCACGACTCAATCGCCTGACAGACCCAGTCGCCTGAACTGCAGAATCGCGACGGTGGTCGGGCTTAGCAGCCCCGGAGCTGCTCTAAACGCGAGTTTTACACCACAAGGACTTCCAGAAACACTCTACAAACATACAAAAACATGAAACACAAGCAGAAAGACCTCACACGCACCCACACGACCTCATGTGCTCGGATGAACCCGAGCACCCGAAACCCTAGAAAACACAGCAGTAAAACGAAGCCAAAAACTGGTTGAACAAGGTTGTCAACCTGCTAGGAACGAGTATACCCGACGATACCCAAGATTCGGCAGTGAAAACGCAACAAACGTGACGGTTTTAGGTGCTAGATCGAGAGAGAAAGTGGAGAAAATGTTGAAGGTGAAGAAGAGGAGGATGAGGATAAATGGCTGGGAATGGGGTTTATATACCCAGTCCAAGTTTGCAAAATTACAAGTTAGTCCCTGCACTTAACCCTCGAGTTTCCCAAAAATTTGTTTTGGTTGATTACAATCTTAAAATGTTTGTTATATTAAGGTAAAAGCGTGTTTAATGGCATTTGATAGTCTAAAATGGTTTTATTAATGACAATGGTTGAAATTAAAAATGATATATTTGGGGGTAATGGTGATGAATTTATAAAAGGTTTATGCTTAGCACACGTTCTTGGAGGAAGTACAGGCACAAGGAAAATAAGCAGACATGATTCCTTAAAGAAGGAGTTCATGAAGAAAAGGAAGAATAATTAAAATATTTCTATGATTTATGTCGTTCGACGGACCTGAAGGTGACGGATGTCACAGTATTCCCCAGTTGAGAGAATGTTCGTCCCGAAATTCAGCTGGAGTTAGGTCCAAGAGTGTCATCCACGAATAGGTATGGGCATTTGAGTTTCATTTGATCTTCCCATTCCCATGTAAACTCTGGCCCTCGTTTTGAATCCCACCTCACGCGAACAATTGGTATTCTGCTGCGCTTCAACTGTTTGACCTTACGATCCATGACTTCAATGGGTTCCTCAATAAAATGAAGCTTTTCGTCGATTTTGATATTGTCAATGTGTACGTGAAGTGATTTGTCAGCCAAACACTTCTTGAGGTTCGACACATGGAAAGTATCATGCACACCGTTGAGTTCTTGTGGTAACCTTATTCGGTAAGCCACTAGACCAATTCTTTCTATAATCTCAAATGGTCCAACGTATCTTGGGGCTAACTTCCCTTTCTTTCCAAAACGAATATATCCTTTCCACGGAGAGACTTTGAGTAGCACTCGGTCCCCAACGTTGAATTCTAGAGGCTTTCGACGATTGTTGGCGTAGCTCTTTTGGCGATCTCTAGCGGCTTTCAGCCTATCTTTGATTTGGAAGATCTTGTCGGTTGTTTCCTGGATGATCTCTGGCCTGTTAACTGACTTTCACGAATCTCGGCCCAACAAACGGTGATCTACACTTCCTTCCGTACAACGGTTCGAACGGAGCACACCCAATGCTGGTGTGGTAGCTGTTATTGTAAGAGAACTCAATCAATGGCAAATGAGTATCCCAACTACCACCAAAGTCGATTACACAAGCTGTCAGCATATCTTCAAGCGTTTGTATGGTTCATTCACTTTGACCATCTGTTTGAGGGTGATAGGCGGTACTCATGTCTAATCGAGTGCCCATTGCTTTCTGTAGTGTTTGCCAAAATCGTGAAGTCAATCGGCCGTCACGGTCGGATATGATTGACACCGGCACTCCGTGTCTTGTCACGACCTCTTTTATGTACAATCTCGCCACTTGTCCATTTTGTAGTCTTCTCGGATTGGCAAGAAGTGTGCTGATTTCGTCATTCGATCCACTACGACCCATATCGAATCATGCCCGTTGCTCGCTCGAGGGTGTTTGGTAATGAAGTCCATGGCTATGTTCTCCCATTTCCATTCGGGAATCTCAGGTTGCTGTAACAGTCCCGATGGTTTCTGATGTTCAGCTTTAACTTTCAAGGATGTCAAGCATCTGCTGACGTACGTGGCAATGTCTTTCTTTAGGCCTGGCCACCAGTACAGGTCCTTAAGGTCGTTGTACATCTTGTCAACGCCAGGATGAATAGAATATCGCGTCTTGTGTGCTTCGTCCATGACGAAGGTACGTACACCTCCCCACTTGGGTACCCATATACGGTCCACGAAGTACTGTACGCCATCGTCCTTGCACATCAGTTGTTTATCCAACCCTCGGAATTCTTCTCCCGCAAGGTTTTCTTCTTTCAACGCCTCACTTTGTGCAATTTGGATCTGAGCTTTCAAATTTGTTTGAATGATCAATCCCAAAGCTCGAGCACGTAGTGGTTTCACACGTTCCTTGCGGCTTAGGGCATCAGCCACCACATTAGCCGTGTAGTTCTTCTCATGCACCTTAGTTGTCACGAAGCGTAGGCGATCACCTTATCTTTCTGCATTAGTACACATCCCAACCCTTGATGCGAAGCATCACAGTACACCACAAAATCATCAGTTCCGTCTGGGAGGGACAATATCGGTGCATTGCACAGCTTATCTTTCAGCGTTTGGAACGCCCGTTCTTGCGCATTTCCCCATCAAACTTCTTGTCTTTCTGAGTCAGCAACGTCAATGGTTGAGCGATCTTTGAAAAGTTCGCAATGAACGACGATAGTATCCGGCTAATCCTAAGAACTGTCGTATCTGTGAAGGTGTCTGGGGTGTATCCCGTTTCTTTACCGCTTCGATCTTGCCGGGATCTACATGAATCCCGTCTTTGTTAACCACATGACCCAAAAACTTCACCTCTCGCAGCCGGAATTCACACTTCGAGAACTTAGCGAAAAGTTTATCTTCTCTTAACAGTTCCAGTATTGCGCGAAGGTGTTCTTCATGGTCCTCCTTCGATCAAGAGTAGATAAGTATGTCGTCAATGAATACGATCACAAACTTATCCAAGTAAGGTTTGCACACCCGATTCATCAAGTCCATGAACACAGCTGGTGCGTTAGACAATCCGAACGGCATGACCAATAACTCATAATGCCCATAACTAGTTCTAAATGCTGTCTTCGGTATGTCCTCCTCAAAAACTCTTAGTTGGTGATATCCAAATCGAAGGTTGATCTTGGAAAAATATGAAGCTCCTTGTAACTGATCAAACAGGTCGTCGATCCTGGGGAGAGAATACCGATTCTTCACAGTTAATTGTTCAACTCATGGTAGTCGATGCACATACGGAACGACCCATCCTTCTTCTTGACAAATAACACTGGTGCTCCCCAAGGTGAGTGACTCGGCTGAATAAAACCCTTCTCCAGTAGTTCCTGTAACTGGCTAGATAAATCTTGCATTTCAGACGGTGCCAACCGATACGGTGTCTTTGCTACCGGTGTCGCTCCAGGAACCAACTCAATACGAAATTCCACCTGTCGTGGAGGAGGAAACCCAGACAAGTCATCAGGAAATACATCTGGGTAATCCCGCACCACAGGGATATTTGCCAATTTCTGCTCCTCTTCCTTCTTTTCCACCACGTGGGCCAGAAAAGAGTAGCACTGTTTTCATAAACTCCAACGTGCTTTCATGCAGGAAGTAAGCTTTAAGTTTCTCCTCGGTCTTTCTCCTTGAATTCTGAGTACTCCCCCGTCTGACATAGGGATTCGCACTACCTTGTATCGACAAACAATCTCGGCCCCATGTTTCAACAACCAATCCATTCCCACAATCACATCGAAATTCCTAGCTCAAAGGGTATCAATTCTATATCGAAGGTGTGGTTCTCTAATATTATCGAGCACTTTCTAATAATCCTGTTGGCCTGAACAACCTACCATTGGCCATTTCTACAGAGTAGCTAGTTTCTAGCCTACTAGGACTCAAATCGAGCAATTGCATAAATTCAGAAGATATAAAGCTATTGTCTGCTCCAGTGTCAAATAATACAGATGCAAAGTGATTATTGAGTAAGTGCGTACCTATGAAGACATTTGGGTCCAGACGGGCTTCATTGGCTCCAATGGCAAAAGCGCGTCCCCGAGCCGCGTTCCCCTGGTTTGTCGGGCCTTGATTTCCAGCTATAGCCATAGTCTGATGCTGGTTGTTCCCTTCTTGGCCCGACGCCCGATTCAATTTGGGGCACATGTTTCGGTAGTGATCAGGGCTTCCACACTCATAACAGCCTCTGGCGTTCCCGGCGGGGTTAACCGCGTTGACTGGTGCGACCATATTCGGCGTTGTTCTGCAGTCTCTTGCTAAATGTCTCGGGCGTCTACAGTTAGCGCACACCCGGCACGGTATAGCTCGGGGATGATGAAAGTTGCACCTATCGCATCGGGGGTGCGCCCACATATTCTTGCCTGCCCTGGGTCACGGCCACAAAATTTCTGGTTGTCTTGGCCCTTTTTTCGAATTTCCTGGCTCTCGTCCGGCTCGTTTCCCCAACTTCTTTCCTTTTCTCTGCTCCCCTGCCCAATACCGCTCTTCTCACCATTTCATCAGTTAGAGCGCCAGCCTTCAGAATCGCGCTCTGAATAGTAGGAGGAGCAGTAGCGGTTACCATTGCCCGATTTGAGGCGCAAGTCCCCAAATGTACCTCTCTATCCTTTTTGATTCCGGGGTGACTAGATGTGGAACCAACCTTGCTAGCTGTGAAAACGATCGGTGTAAGCTGCGTGCCCAGCCCCCACCATGGCATGATTCCAGAACTCATGCTCATGTTTTTGCATCTCATTGAGAGGATAGTACTCCTCGATGATTAGGGCCTTGAATTCATCCCACGACATTTGCATCGCGGATTCTCTTCCCCTAGCCTGAATCTGAGTGTTCCACCACGTTAGTGCCTTGCCCTGTAGAAGCAAGTGGCGTACTTAATCCTTTGACTGTCGAGGCATTCGCTGATGTCGATCACGGCCTCCATCTTTTCAATCCAACGCGTCAGAGCTATGGCTCCACCTTTGCCATCAAACTCTCGTTGTTTACAAGCCACAAATTCCTTGTACGAACATCCCCGTCTAGCATTCACAACCCCGGTCTCATTAACAATTCCAGTTTCGTTACCGAGTGTAGCACCATTTCCGGTCTCCTGATTGCTTTCGTTCCCAGTCGGGTTACCGTTATCCTCATTATCATTGCCACTGTCCCTGCGGGGGTGAGAATTCTGAAGAGCATCGCTCACTGGGGCCATGATAGTCGGAATTAGTGCGACCAGCTGTTGAGCGATCAGGGCTGCCACATCCGCGTTCCCTGTTCCTTGATTGTTACCGGCAGGAGCATCACTTGTTCTTGGGGTTCTTCCCCTGCCTCTGCCCCTTGGGGCTTCACTTCCGCTACTATTACTGCGAGTAGATCTTCGAGGCGGCATGTTCTATTCATAAAAGAGGTAACATGTAAGCTTTAGTCACCCTAAGATACACAAGTATTCCACTTATCAAGTTCCAATGTTCATGTTCCGGTTGGTCAAGATCACCATGCAGCCCATTTCAAGCATATTCTCGGTATACTGGTGATGTTTATATATAGGGTTCCCCGCAGCGTTCCCACCACACCCACGATGTACCGAGAATGATGCCCGATCCGGTTACATGACATCCGACTTTCCTTTTCATCATATCCATAATAATCCATCAAGTCAGCTAAGAGCCCAAGCATGTAATCACGTATAGTCTGGTGGAGGTTGCCTGTCTCGCATCCTTAAAGGACTCAGACATAGCCTCCTTGGGTCGGTCTCAGTATCCAAGGTTAAGCGCAGTATATGGTCTGTGAAGATCTCTTCGGGTCTCAATACCCGAATTGGTTATGATAACTTGGCGCGCAGAGGGAACGGAAGATCTAATAGGAGCATCCCATAAAAGAGTGAGCACAAGGGCTCTCTCATAGGGTGAAAAGATCACGAAATAGATAGATAACGAACAAGTAATGAGGAACACGTATGAGATACAAAATGCACAAAACCCTGGCATGCAATCTACATGAAGGTTCCTAGGTTATAGTCTAGGTAAGCGTATAGCCTAATTCTCTATAACCAATGGCTCTAATAGCAGTCTGTCACACCCCCGCTAAGAGCGGAAACACGGGGGCTTAACGAGACGGGAATCTTCATAACACATGGTAAGCGATAAAGATGCAATAATAATAATGGACAAGCGTGTCATGACAACACCCGAAAACAAGGGGATTTGTGTCGTGTTTAGTCAGTATTCACGACAACATAGCCATAAGCATAAACATGATATAAGATAAACATAGGTATACATTGTATGCAATTCCCACAACCCGGAAACAAGTTACAAAGTATAATGTTGTTTGAAAAGTTACAACAATTGTTTTCAAAAAGACAAGTTTGGCCCGAAAATGCATCCTAGGGTCTCCACTAAGGCAGCACACCTAGAACCTTAGCTAGCATGATCACCTGAAAAGATATGCTCAAAATGGTCAACAAAATTGTTGGTGAGTTCGTAGGTTTAAAGTAATAAGTAATTGATGTGTATAAAGTTGTTGCAGAATACCATGCATACAGTTATAAGTAAGCAAAATCACATGACAAGAGCTTTACAACCAAACCTAATGACGTACACAAAGAATCTGGTCGGAATATTTCACCCAAGCCCATACCTGGCTATTTTTGGTACTAACTAGTATACCAACACGAGGGTGGGGGTGTCACCCAGTAGTACTACCAATACCTAACCGTCGGTTCCACACTGGAATTAAATGGTTGTAAGAATGAACCACAAAGCAGACTCAAGCATGTATCAGATAAGTACCCACAAAACAGTAGCACGTTGTTTCCAAGTATGTAAATTGTATGTATGTTGTACAGCATAGAAAACGGGCGATCATACTTTTCCCCCATGTTTTTAAATGTTTGTAATTAGTATAAGCACAAAGGGGCCATGAAACTCACCTGTTAAGTGGTAAGTATGAAAGATCGAGATTCCCAACAGTTGAATGCAAGAACAGTCAACACCTATTGACAGTTATTGTTAAGCATTAATGACATGTATAAAGCGTATAGTGATGTTTGGTCAGTTCGGGTTATATTGGTTCGGTCGTGGGTAGCACACACACACAAGCGGACACACGTATCAGATCTTATGTAGATCCAAGTACTAGAGTTATATTGCTTATGACATCCGTGAAATGATCGTGGTTATAAAAGATAGCACTTGTTACGTATTTGGAGTTCCAATTGGATTGTCGATAATTGTAAAATGTTAGGTTGTCTTCAATTGAAATAGTATGTGCATGTTGATAGCGTTGACTTTAATCTTTGTGGTCAAGCAATGATACTTTTACTGATGTTACCTTATCATCATGAGACGTTCAAGGGGAAATTCACACTCAACATCATCAGTCACACAACAGGGCGAGACGCTCGACTCAACGCTCCATCCTTACGAATCAACCTTCAATCGTACGAATCAGCTTCATTTGTACGATTGAGTCTTCATTCGCATGGCTGGCATTCAGTGGTACCACACAACACACATTCGCACGACCCAACCTCCATGCACACGAATCAACCCTCAATCATGCGAATTAGCTACTTTCGTGCGATTGAACCTTCATTCGTGCGATTGGACTCTAGTCGTGCGAAACACGCACAATCTCATACACTCAGTCGGTCACCTGACTCAATCGCACACAATCGTTCATACGCATGACTCAATCACATACACTCATTCGCACGCATGACTCAATCGCATACAAACTCCCAGTCGCATGACTCAGTTGCACGACATACCTAGTCGCACAACTCAGTCGCACGATAGACTTAGACGCAAGATTCAGTCGCACGACTCACTTAGTCGCACAGCTCAATCGCCTAACAGACCCAGTCGCCTGAACTGCAGAATCGCGACTGTGGTCGGGCTGAGCAGCCCCCGAGCTGCTCTAAACGCGAGTTTTACACCACAAGGACTTCCAGAAACACTCTACAAACATACACAAACATGAACACAAGCAGAAAGACCTCACACGCACCCACACGACCTCATGTGCTCGGATGAACCCGAGCACCCGAAACCCTAGAAAACACAACAGTAAAACCAAGCCAAAAACTGGTTGAACAAGGTTGTCAACCTGCTAGGAACGAGTATACCCGACGATACCCAAGATTTGGCAGTGAAAACGCAACAAACGTGACGGTTTTAGGTGCTAGATCGAGAGAGAAAGTGGAGAAAATGTTGAAGGTGAAGAAGATGAGGATGAGGAGAAAAGTGGAGAAAACGCAACAAACGTGACGGCTTATATACCCAGTCCAAGTTTGCAAAATTACAAGTTTAGTCCCTGCACTTAACCCTCGAGTTTCCCAAAAATTTGTTTCGGTTGATTACGATCTTAAAATGTTCGTTATATTAAGGTTAAAAGCGTGTTTAATGGCATTTGATAGTCTAAAATGGTTTTATTAATGACAATGGTTGAAATTAAAAATGATATATTTGGGGGTAATGGTGATGAAATTAATAAAAGGTTTATGCTTAGCACACGTTCTCGGAGGAAGTACAGGCACAAGGGAAAATAAGCAGACATGATTCCTTAAAGCATGAGTTCATGAAGAAAAGGAAGAATAATTAAAATATTTCTATGCTTATTTATATCGTTCGACAGACCTGAAGGCGACGAATGTCACATGACCAGCAATCAAAACTTCTGAAGTCAGTAAAACTTCGAAAGTATTGAAGGTCAAGTCTAAGCTTCCAAAGGTGGTGTGGAATTCAAAGAAATACCAAGTGACTAAAGTTATCCATCAACAACAACAAAGGATCCTCAAAACATGACTATAGGATCTATTACTCTTACATTACCTTTAACTTCTTTTGATGAATCCAAGACAATTAAGCTTGGGTTTCCAAATGTAACTATCTCTTTTGTGCAGGAACAACTTAAGACCAACAAGAATGTATGGATCGTTGATAGTGGTTGTTCTAGGCACATGACAGGCAATAGGTCAATACTCCAAAAGTTTCAAAAGATTGATGGAGGACTAGTTGCTTTTGGTGGATATGCTAGTGGTTACATTACTAGAAACGGCATGATCACAAATGGTAAGCTCAAAATTAAGAAGGTGAACTTTGTCAAGGAGCTTGGATACAATCTTCTGAGTGTATCTCAATTTTGTGATTACAGTCATAACATGCTCTTCACTAATCATGAGTGCATTGTTCTCAAGCCCAGGGTGGTCATTCCTCGTGAGCGTATCCTGCTCAGAGCCCCTACGAAAGGGAACAAGTACATGATGGACTTACAAGAAACATCTCTCTCAGGGGAAGTTTCATGCTTTTGGTCTAAAGCAAATAGTGACGAATCTTTTCTCTGGATAAAATAATGTGCCAGGTAAACTTTAAAAACATGAATAAACTAATTAAGAATGATATGGTAACTAGAATTCCAAAAAAAGAGTTTACAAGTGATGACCCCTGTGTTGCATGGCTAAAAGGGAAACAACACAGGATCTGACAAGCCAAAGGAAAAAAACTCCATCACTACTCCCTACACTTGTTACATATGGATCTCTTTAGCCTCACTAGTGTAATGAGTCTAGGAAGGATCTCTTATTGTTTGGTGATCAAAGATGACTTTACAAGATTCAGTTGGGTCTTCATTATTAGAACAAAGGATGAGACCCTTGACATTCTCAAGAATTTCATAATAATGATTGAGATTCATGTGATCACAAGGTCAAAACCATAAGATGTGATTAAGGAACTAAATTCAAGAACCAAATCCTTGATACATTTTGTGATGAAAAGGATATTACATGACAATATAGTGCTCCCAGGACTCCTCAGCAAAATAGTGTTACTAAGAGAAGAAACATGACGGTGATTGAAGCTGCAAGAACTATGTTTTCAGACTCTAAGCTACCCATTGCCTTCTGGGCAGAGGCAGTCAACACTACCTGATATGTGCAGAACAAAATTTTAGTGGTTAAGACACATGGTAAGACTCCTTGTGCACTTTGGAATAAAAGTAAACCTTTCATTGGTTTTCTTAAGTCATTTGGATGTCCTTGCATCATCTTGTATACCAAAGATTAAATTGCCAAGTTTGCTGAGAAATACAGATGATGGACACATCATTGGATACTCTTCCCAAGCTAAGGCTTATAAAGTATACAATCTTAGAACTAGAATATTGAGGAGTCAGTCAATGTGATCTTCAATGAACACAGACCTAGTGTAAATGGTTCTGGTCCTGATTGGTTATATGATCTTGATTTAGTTACCAACTGTTTTAACAAATTTTGTGATAATGTTTTAGGGTATACAAATATTTTACCAATAGGTGATCCTGTTCTAAAATTTGAGTTGAAAAGACCTTCAAGCTATACGACTTCAGCTCCAGTTGTTACTAATCCTACAAATGAAGCTTCTATCAACACAACTATGACAAACTCAACTGATACATCTGAGATGACTTCAAATTCCAACTCAAAGGCTCAACAACTATAAAATGAAACTTAAAATGTGGAAGAAAATGGTTATGGTGATAGTGATCAAGAATTTCTTCATGTTGATAACTATTCCATAAAATACAACATAAATGTTATCACACACTCATTGGATCAAGTTTCACTTCATAAGTGTGCTGATATGGTGGGAGAAACCTTAATTCTAGATCTAAATTTCTATAATTTGGATCTATCTTAGCAACTTGCTATGATCCTTCAGCTAAGGATCCACAAGTCTCATCCCACCTCAAACATCATTGGAGATGTTCATTTAGGGGTAATAACAAGAGGACAAACCCATGATACAAATGTTTGTCTTCACTCTTGTTTCTTATCTTAGATAGAGTCTAAGAAGATTGATGAGGCTCTGAAGAATGGAAGTTGGGTTGAAGCTATACAAGAGGAGCTGCTTCAATTAAAAAGGCAAAATGTTTAGAACCTATGTCCTCTTCCTCATAGGAAGAACACTATAGGAACCAAATGGGTTTTTAGGAATAAGAAGGATGATAGAGGACTTGTTATCAAACACAAGGAAAGACTAGTTGTTCAAGGGCACACACAAGAAGAAGGAATTGATTACACATATGTCTTTGCTCTTGTAGCAAGACTGTAAGCTATTAGGATATTCTTAGCTTTTGTTGCATCCAATAATTTTAAGGTCTACCAACTTGATGTCAAATGTGCTTTTCTCTATGGGTGATTGATGAAGTGGTGTATGTCAAATAACCACTTGGGTTTGTAGATCTTGATCATCTTGATTATGTCTACAAGCTTGATAAAGCTCTATATGGGTTGCATTAACCACCAAGAAAGTTGCATGAGACTCTATCTCAGTATCTCTACAAGCATGGATATAGAAGAGGTACTATTGATGGAGCTCTCTTCATGAAAGGAACATGAAATGACTTAATGCTAGTTCAAGTGTATGTAGTTGACATCATCTTTAGTTCAACTAATCCAAAGTTCTGCAAAGACTTTAAGAAGCTGATGAGGAATAGATTTGAAATGAGTGCCATGGGGGATTTTAATTTCTTTCTAGGAATTCAAGTGAAGCAAATTGAAGAAGGCATCTTCATAAGTCAATCAAAGTATGTTTAAGACATACTAAGGAGATTCAACATGACTAATTGTAAGGTTACTAAGACACACATAGCAAGAAACCACTCCCTTGGGCCTAATCTTGAGGGGGAGTGTGTGGATGAACACCTTTACAGGGCTATGATTGGGTCTCTTATGTACCTAACAGTTAGCAGGCCTGATATCATGTTTGCCACATGTGTTCGTGCAAGATATCAAGCCAACCCCAAGATGTCACACCTTATCACTATCAAGAGAATTTAAGATATCTCAAAGGTTCCTCAACACTTGGCATTTGGTATCCAAAAATCTCTAACTTCAATTTGTATGCATATATAGATAGCGACTATAGTGGATGCAATATGACTACAAAGTCTATATCAGGGGGATGTCAGTTTGTTGGTGGAAGGGTAGTCTCATGGAAATGCAAGAAGCAATCATGTGTGTCCGCATCAACTACTAAAGCTGAATACATTGCTGCTGCAAGCTGCTGTGTTCAAGTGCTTTGGATTCAGGATCATATGCTAGACTATGGGTTCAACTTTAAGGAGACTCATTCACATAGAAAATAATAGTGCCGTTTCTATCGTAGAGAATCCTGTGCAGCACTCAAGGACAAAACTCATCAATATCAGGTACCATTTGATTAGAGATAATTTTGAGAAAGGATTAATCAAACTAGTAAAGGTTAACACAAATGAACAATATGCTAATATGTTCACCAAAGCATTTGATGAACAGAGATTCAAATATATTGTATAAGCTATTGGGATAGGTAGCTTTTTCTTAATAACTTAATCATATCTTATTCCTAAAATTTGTGTGTCCTTAATTTGTCTTATCTATCACCTTCATAAACCCTTGTTATTTGGAAGTAAAATTCCTTTTTAATACTTTTCTTAGATTTTTGAAAATTTCTCTTTCGAAGATATGTTTTTACCTTCAGAAGAAATTTAAGTCATTAAATCAAACAACTATCATTGAACATTTATCTACGGAAAAAATTTCCAACATATCTTTCAAAGCTTAATTTGTTTCTAAGTACTTGTATGTTTTAAAGAACCTTTTTCTTTCGATAGTAATTAACTCTTAGAACCTTTTACAACTTCTGAAGGTTAATCTCTTCTGAAGCTAAATTCTCTAAAATCTTTGAAATATCTTCTGAAGTCACTTTGCTTCGAAAGCTTTCTTCTCAAAACATCTAGAGTCAAGTTACTTTTGGAAGAGTTATGACTTCCAAGAAAGTTACTCTTGGGCAAAAAGCAAACTACTTTTTTAGAGTGAGACCGACATCCAGATTTCAAGTTTATCCTCTTTTATTAACTTTGTCTGAAATCTATTGCATATATAAACCCAACGGTTCCAATTCTTTATTTATCATCTTGATTTCCTCCCAAACCTAAATTGCGAAAATTCTCTAAAACCCCCTTTATTCTTTATTTCCTTCACCTTGAAGCTTTCTAAAGAATGGCTAACCTCAACCACAGAAATGATCAAAACTTCTCCGTGAAGTTACATAGGCAACATAATTAGGTTTCTCTGTTGCACTTTGAGAAAGATCCTCATTTCCCAAAGGTTTGTCAGTTTTTGGCTCCATCCAACTATTCCACCTCCCTTACCATTGATCCTATTCTCTATGAGGATTGTTTGCTTGAGTTTTGGAAGACCTGTCAAGAGGTCATTATGGATAGGGAGAAGGCACTATCTGCTATAGTGCAGGGGAAGACAATATTCATTACTCTGGCCATCATCAACACCCACCTTTAGCTAGATGATGAGGAAAGTGAATTGTCCTTTTTGAAAAAAAGTTATCAACCATTCTTTTGAGTAGATGGGCTATGAGGAGATTTCTCTATCAAGACCATTAGGAAAGGGAAGATCTCCTCCGAGTGGAAGTACTTACTACATATGGTCATTCGCAGCTTGTCCAACAAGCATGGGGACTGGACCAGATTCCTAAAGATCTCTCCTTCATAGTGCATGGGATGGTTCAGGGGTGAAGTTCAAGTACTCTAAGTTTGTTTAAACAAATTTGCTTGCTACCTTGGACTTTTTAGAATTTTACATATTTCCTAGATATGTTCAACATATTCTCAACTATGAACCAGACTCATAGTTGAGGGAAACAGGTAATGTTCTTAAATTGGGACCGATGAAGCCCGACAGCTTTAAAATTTTGAAAAAGCCAACTGTTGGCTTCTTTGGATAGAAAAGGCCCTTGTCCCCAAAATGTTAGATCTCATTGCTCAAGGTGACAACCTAGTAACATAAGCTAGTGTTGAACTCATACCTTTTATGTTAGTGACAGAGTACGTACAGAGTACTAACTGATTAGGCGATTAAACCAGATCAAATAATGCAAAATCCTATTTGATTGGCGATAGAATAGGTGAGAATGTTTACCCAATCGATATAAGAATGAAGTAAACGTTAAGAACAAGTAGGAATCGATCAGGAACGAAGTATAAATTTGGACAGGCTGTTTGGGACGTTTTGGATGGCTAGGGTTTATGTTTATCCGAAGTATCTCTCAAAGTGTTATGTTTTTCCACGAATTAGGTGGTATTTATAGGTTAGTGGTTTCCAAATATACGACCAAACCATTAGAATGGTTAAGTCGTGCGACTGAATATTATGTCTCAATCATACGACTGTTCCAGTCTCCTGGTTTAGTCGTGCGACTAGTCTATAAGCTTGATGTATTCATGCGTATGGTCCATAAGTATGGTCCATTAGCATGAATAATCACCCGACTAGATTGAACACATTACTTATCATTATTGACTAACAATTATGTAAAACAACCTCAAACCTATATAAGAAGTTCATACATATGAATCAAAGATAAATAAACATCAAATCATGTATCATATTTCATTACTTTGTCATATTACACATATGTAAGACATGAAAGACTTTTGTATTTATGTACATAAACTAGAACAACATGTATCTACATTTTACCTCTCAATCAGCAAAACAGCCACAAATCACCCTCACCTACCAAAGAAGATCCAAATGACCCTTGCACAAGTTACTCAGTCTGCAAGCCCCCATACTACTACCCATACAGGAGGAAGTGGACACTAGAAATCCCACTTCCCTTGAGGAGCAAACCACTCCTATCTCTTCAAGAATCAATGTTAAGGTTCCTCATGCTTAGCCTGATGAACTCATAGCAACAGCCTCATGCCTTCACTCTGAGTCTCAACACTCAAGTGAACAACCTTCAAGGGAAAGTTACCATCCCCAACATTTAGAACTAAACCAACAAATCCCCAGCCTTGACTTCTATGATGATGAGGACTTGGGATTCAGTGAGTACCGTGAGTCTCTCTTCTCTTCCCCCACTCAAAGAGAGATGAGTGCTCCTGACTCTCCCTGTCTAGCCCACATCATCTACCTACCACTGAGGTTGATCTCCCTGAAGCTGTTTAGGAGGTCCATATGGAAGAGGCTCTCACTTCTGCAAGTGATTATATCTTTAAGACCTCAACCATTGTAACTCAGCCCGCTGACACTCCATCTAAAATTGTTAGTGAGCAGAGGAAAACTAGCTTCCAAGAACATGATGTTGGTGGTGAGACTGAGGACTTTGGTTCAATTATCTCACCCCCAATGAATCTTCTACTGAAGAAGAGGGGAATCTAAGACTAAAGGTGCAAAAAACTGTAAAGAACATGAACCTATTTAGTCTCTAAGGTTAGTCACTTGGAATCTCAAGTGACTACCTTACATAATAGGATCATTGAATAGCAACTTGAGATATATTATCTCAAGGAGAAGGTAGTTAGGAGACCTTTAAGAAGAGCTCATCCAGAAACATAAGAACCTTGACCTAACTCCTAGCTCACCTATGCAAGAGGGTGATGCTACCAAAAAGGGGGAAAAAGTGATTACAATCTAGAACTTGGGAGCTCCTCACAAAGTATGGACACTGAGGACTCATAATCCTCACTTGCAGTTGTTCATACTCAACAACTTCCTCAAGTTCACATTCATGTGGACTTTATAGACTCTCTCATTTAAAGTCCCTTTGAGGAAGGTATACCAAGGGTTGTGTCATCTCCACCTCAAGGAACTTCCAACTACATTATAAGGTGGAGTATGATGCTAACAGAAGAGCCCTTATTCTTCAAAGAGTTCAAGGGTAGCAAGAGGTCTTCAACTTTTAGACCTTGAACTACTATGAAGGTCTTGACCTTATTAACATGCCACTTGTCAACCCAAGTCAATCTAGACAAGTTGACAAGTTGACTCAAAGGACTCAAGACAAGATTACTGAAGATTTTAGCCTAAAAAAGAGACAAAGGTAATCAGGCAATGTCATTGGTCAACTAGATGT
The DNA here is from genome assembly GCA_025506515.1 of Flaveria trinervia. Taxonomy (NCBI): domain Eukaryota; kingdom Viridiplantae; phylum Streptophyta; class Magnoliopsida; order Asterales; family Asteraceae; genus Flaveria; species Flaveria trinervia. Next base: position 88,325,376 of record CM046444.1, on the reverse strand, counting down.
TGAGGTAAACCTTAAGATTAGCATCAAATGGAAAACCTTGACTGAAGGCCTAGTGATGGAACCTGAGAGCCCTGTCACACCTACAACTGCCTCAAAAATACAATCCCTTGATGAGACACCTGCTGGTGAAGTTGTATCTCAACCTCTCTCTAACCGGAGCATGGATGCTACTCCAAGCAATGAAGGCTAAAGCTCTCTTCACCCTGAGTCACAATGGTATGTGAGTGACAAAAGGAAAAGGAAAATGACTCCTGAGCATATTGAGGAGGGGGAGGGAGAGAGGAAAAGAAAGCTAAATGGAGAAAATTCCTCTGATGGGTTTGCTGGTTTCATGGATGTTGCAATCAGGGCTGCCCTCAAACCAAACACTCAAAATTATGAGTCAGGGATAGTCAAGATTGCATACTTACAGACCAGGAACTATGATGTTGATAATAAGATCTCCCTCCCCTTAAAAGATTTAAATGAACTGGCTGACTTGGAGTTGTCAAGAGAGAAGAAGGAAGCAGAAGATACAAGATTACTTCTTCAAATCAAGGAAGAAAAGAGACTAAAAAGACTCTACAAACATGTTCCCACTCTCTCACCAATTCAAGAATGTCCTGTGCAAGAGATTGTGACTCCACAAGAACCTCAGGTAGACAAAGAAACTGATAGGATTAACATGATCAACTACCTGAGTGCCACAACTTTCTACCAGATAGATGCACTTCTTCCCTTATCCTTTGAGAACATTGAGTTTGAGTATCTCAAGAAACTTGAACTTCAATTTCTCAAAGATTGAAAGGCAACAAAGAGGAAGATGAGGGAAGAAGCAGCCAAGTCAAGAGCCATCATCCGGAAGAGCCAAAGAAGTGTGTTGATAGGTAGATAATGATGAGCTTTTTAAAGCTATATGGATTCCCTGGAAGGTGATTTTTCCCTATGTCTCTATCTACTATGGATGAGCACATTAGGGCGATCAAGCGGAAGATTAAGAGAGGAGAACTTGTTGACTTACACTCCGCACCAAGTCAAGTCCCTCAAGAAGTGGAGGTAAAGGTTGAACCTTTTGAGACAACACAACCTGGACCTCTTATTGAATCTCAACAAGCTTCGTCTTCTGATCCACCACTGGGTTTTGTCCCCTCTTAATCTGAACATGTGAGAGAGGAAGACCCAACTAAGAAAGACAAGGATGATCAGCAAGGTGTTGCATGCCAGTCTTCTAGGTTAAAAAGTTTAAAGAGGAGAAAAAGGATGACTTCTAACTAAAGACTAAGAAGAAGAAGAAAGAGGCATCCATCTCCAATCTTCAGGAAGAGTCAAAACATCATGAGGATGTGCAACAAGAGAAGCTCCACCAACTCCAATCCAAGTAGCTCCTTTAGCATGAGGAAGACCCATCTTATCCTGGACCTACACTACTAATCCAGAGAGATGGCATATGATCAGAGATTAAGTTATTAAAGATGTCTAAAAATGGCAAGACATGTTCATTCTACCTCTACATGATCTCTTTGAGATAAAATAATACTATCAGAGTCTAATTGTTCCTGACCATCTTATGAAGAAAGGAATGGGAATCATCATAATGAGGATTATCAATATATGAAGTCTTCAAATCTTTTGGTAGCATTAACCTAGGGGGAGTTTGTAGGTTTCATATAAGGCTGATAGAATCCAAAACCTCCAAAGTTTATCATGCATGCATGCACATAAAGTACTAAGTTGAATGCTTCGAAACTTTCACACCATGCCCTAGAAAATATTCTAAATGTGAAATCTTCCAAAGCCAAGACCAACATCTTCCGAAGCCAAACATGAATTCTTTTGAAGCTTCAAAGACAAAGTCTTTCAATGAAAACACATGAAGACAGGTTTCTTACAAAGACTTTTGAGTACATGGTTTATCTGATGTACGTTTTACCATAAAGTTGGACCACCTTTCTGCTGCAACTCTGTTAACTCACCAACTTTCACAAGTTGGTGAAAGGTCCATGCTTTTGGTAACTGTACATTGAGGTATTGAGTCTGTTACTTTATACTTTATGTACTTTCATCCTTTTTGTAATATATTAGGGTGTGAGCTATGGCATGGCATAATCACTAGTGAGAAGGCAATCTGCCTTTTGACTTTATATTGATTTTGTTGTTGTATAAATCATGTATCCAGCTGGCCTTCAAAGTATGGCCAACTGTAGGATGTTGTATAAAGTATCTTAGGTCCCTTGTATTTTTCTTTATTCTTTGTAACACTTGTAAGGAACTTGAGAGCAATATATAATATTCTTGAAAACAAAACACTTGTGTCTCTTGTTCTTGTTTTGTCTCCTTATTACTTGTATTTCATAGTATCAATATGTGACTCGTTACTAGTTCCCTATTTGATCTGATAAGTATTCTAACTCACTCTCCTCATTGTGTGTTGTCTTGTAAGTGACGATCCCTTAAACGGTCCTGCATGTTCTCTTCTCCATGACTTCAAACATAAAAATACTTCTTATGTGGCATTTATTGGGGATAAGAAGGGAGGTAAAATAGTTGTTAAAGGAATGGTAACTAATGGTGTGCTTAAATTTGAGAAAATAATCTACTGTGAATATTTACAATATAATTTGCTAAGTGTGTCTCAAATCTATGATCAAAGTTATACCACATTATTTGATAAGACTAACTATTACATTCTTAAGCCAGGTTTTAGTTCTAGAAGATTGGATCATTCTTAAAGCATCAAGATAAGGAAACACATATGTGTTGAATATGAACAATAATTCACTCACAAGCAATGAAACTTGTCTGCTGTCTAAATCATTTCAAGATTAATCTTAGTTGTGGCATAGAAGGCTTGTTCATTTTAATATCAAGAATATGAATAAATTGGTGAAGAATGACATAGTCATTGGTCTGCCTTGTATTGTTTAAATCAATGTTCTTCATGTTATAAAGGAAAAGAACACAGAGTGTCTCATAAATCCAAACTTATCAATACAAAGACAATACCACTCGAATTGCTTCATATGGATCTTTTTGGTCCAACCAATGTGATGAGCATTGGTAAAAGGCAATATTGTCTAGTCGTAATAGATGATTTCACTATATTCACATAGGTTTTTTTGTTAAAATAAAAGAGTGAAACTTCAGAAATATTAATGGAATTTGTCACTAAGATTGAAAATCAACTTGATCATAAAAATTAAAATTTTTAGGAGTGATAATGGGACTGAAATTGTTAATACTATCTTAGATTCTTTTTGTAGGATTAAAGGCATTGCAAGAGAATTTAGTGTGCACCAAAAACTCCATAACAAAATGGAGTTGTTGAGAGAAGAAACAAAACTCTCATTGAAGCAGCAAGGACAATGCTAGCTGATTCACAATTGCTAATCACCTTTTGGGCTAAAACTGTAAATACAACATGCAATGTTCAAAATAGAACATTGATCGTCAAAGAACATAATAAAACACCATATGAGTTTTTATTTAAAAGAAAAGCTTACATAGGGTATCCTAGAGCTTTTTGATGTCAGGTATATGTTTTAAACACAAAAGAACATTTTGGAAAGTTTTCAAAAAAGACCTATGATGGTTTCTTTGTTGGATATTTTTCAACATCTAAATCATATAAGATTTACATTCCATAATAACATATTGGGGAAGAAACTCCTAGTGTGTCATTTGATGAGTCCTTACGTCTAAATCTATTAAAGAATCTTCACGGTTGTTTGATATAGATGCATAGAATCATTTAACTTTGGTTATTTGAATACTACAGGTACTAACGATGCACACTATCCATTAGTGCCTCGAAACATGAATGAAGTATCATGATCTGTTGATCCTCTAAAACCTTAAACTTCAAGTGTCATTGAACAAGGACCTACACATCATGCTAACAATGCAACCCAAGACTAATCAAACAGATCTACATCCTCAGATGAAAACACTACATTAGCAACTGCTAACTCTACATTCACAGATAAGTGTTCTACATCCGGAGATATAGATATTGCATCGGCAGATAGTACATCCACATAAACATATATTTAGCAGGTGATTTATCCAAATCAGTAGTTACTCCACCCAATATCAGCATGTGAACAAACTCCATCTATAGATGTTCATGTAACTCTTGCGGAGGTTGAAAACACATGAGTAGATGTTCATACTCCAACTAATGTTCAAAATGAGGATGGACATCATTCATCTTCAGATGATCCATAAGAACACTTTGATTATTTCATAAATTCTTCATCTTAGTTGAACCCATCTTCATCAATGAACATGACCAACTTAGAATCATCTATTCCTTTTAAGCATATCCTAACAACATGTTTTCGTAAGACTCATCCAATCAACAATATTATTGGTGATCTTAATGAAAGAACTACTAGAAGCCAAGGGGGAGCTACAAATATTTGTCTTTTCACTTGTTTTCTTTCATAAGTGGTTCCTCCTAATATCTCATTTGCACTAGAAGATAATAGCTGGATTGAAGCTATGCAAGTAGAGCGTCAACAATTTAGAAAACAGAAAGTCTAAAATCTAGTTGATCTAGCAGAAGGTCAATATCCAATTAGCACAAGGTGGTTATTTAATAATAAAGTAGATTATAAAGGTATAATTATGAGAAACAAAGCTAGGCTGAATGCTTAAGGAGATAAATTTGATAGCCTATGCTTCATATAAGAAGTTCACAGTCTATCAAATGGATGTGAAGTGTGCTTTTTTATATGCGAAAATTGATGAAGAAGTCTATGTAGTTCAATTCCAGGTTTTGAAGATCCTGATTATCCACATAAGGTATACAAGCTTGACAAAGCTTTATATGGTCTTTATCAAGCTCCAAGAAAGTGGTATGAAACATTACTCAAACATGGATATAAAATATTTTCCTCAAACAAGAACATCAAGATCTCTTAGTGGTTAAAATTTATGTAGATGACATCATTTATAGACCAACTAACAAGAGATCGTGTGTCAGCTTTGAAGAGTTGATAAAATACGAGTTTCCGATGTGCTCAATGGGAGAATTAAGTTTCTTCCTTGGTTTACAAGTACATGAGAAACTAGATGGGATTTTCATTAATCAAGAGAAGTATATTCATCAAATATTGAAAAAGTACAACCTTGCTCACACATCATCATGCAAAACACCTGCTTCAACTATTGATAACATTCTACATGATCCTACAGGAAAATTTCATTAATCAAAGATTGTATAGATCAATGACAGGTTCTCTCATGTATTTAGCTACTAGTAGACCTGACATTATGTTTGTTGTGTGTTGCAGGATCGGATTTGTCAGAGAAACACTTGGATTTCTCTCAAACTCAGTTATAGACACACTCAATTCAAATGAAGTAAAGTCTTTCACAAGTGTTGATAATAATATGATAAGTAGTGAATGAACACACGGAAATAAATTTTCAAGGCACCTGTATATATTATTTCTCAACTCAAGATATTACAAGACTCTTACAAGCATGATACATGAGTTACAATGAGAGACCATATATACTAGATCCTATGGCCAGACGTACCTTGATACCAGCTGGAAACCTAGGACTAAAGCATATACTACAATGCTAAGGTTAAGGTATCTTAGATAAATTATTATCTATGATATGGTAGTCATGACATGTCCATGACTTACCTTTTGTCACCAACTAAAGATGGCAACTATACTAACATAAAAAGGTAAACAGTGGATTAAAGTATGGTCAACTGCATGGCTTTTGAGAAAACACCATGCAATATCTCAGAGATTTGCAGCGGAGTGTCAGGAAGGCCATACTTATGTCCGCTAGATAATAGCAGTGTTTTCCGAAGGTAAGTTGGCTTCGGAAGAACAAGTTCTTCCGAACCCACTTATACTTCAGAAAAGGCTTCTATACTTTCGAGGCTTGAGGACTTCTGTACTTCGAAAGTTGACTTCAGATCTTTCTTTCTAAGTCTTGAACTTTGGAAGTAGGTTCTTTGTCTTCGGAAGTTGGAACTTTTCCTTCGGAAGTAAGCTTTACACTTTGTCTTCGGAAGAGCTCCTTTTTCCTTTGGAAGTTCCATAATTAGCTTCGGAAGTCCTTTACTTGTAGTACCAAAATCTTCTAAGTGACTTTGTTTTGGTTGCACCAGACTTTCTAGATCTAACAAACTCCCCCTAGGCTGATGCTACCAAAACCTCACTTATTCCTGCTTCTCAAAGCTTTCAGCACCAGGGACAAAAGGTATTTGTCTGTCTCTTTGTTCTTCCCTGAAGTGGTGCTGAGAAGCTTGTACAAGTCATTGGTGGATAGGAGATCTAGTCTATCACTCTGAATGACATGTACCCTTTGTTGTGCCCCCCTACAACGAGTTACTTGACGGGAGTTATAGTCATACTCCCATCTAACTATGGATTCTAGTTCAGGACCTTCAACCATTTCTAAAAAGGCTTTGCCTTGGGTTGCTGATCCTTTCCTTTCCTCCTCCTCTCTTAGTTTCAAATGTGCTTCAACCTTGGGTCTAGCAGTTAGCTCGGACATATGAAGGCTCCCTAGATGATTTCTGATATGGGCAGCTACTTCAGAGGTTGAAGGGTTGGAGAATGTCTTCTCTGCTAACTCAGCAATATCAAAACTTCTTAAGTGTAGCAGAGATGAGGCACTCAGCCTGTTGAGCTCTCCATTCTCTCTTTCAACAACAAAGTTGTGAGAAGATTCGTCGAACCTCCACTGGATGATCTTCTTTCTAGGTGCAACAGGTTGTCTTGGCACCCTGTCACTTTTCTTCGTATCCAATAGAGTCACCAACCTTCTCCTTAACTTCTTTTCTTCCTCATTCAAAGTGTCTGAATTGAGGTCAAGGAGATTTGCAGCTTGGTCCAATGTTCCTCTGGGCAGATCAAGAAATTGATCTCTAGTGAGGGAACTTGAGGATCCGTCAACATAGGTCAATTTGACAGAGTCCTCCACATAGGAGATATCGCTTAGAGTTGTGCATTTTATAATCTTTGTCTTGACTGCTTTGAATTCTTCTAAAGAGAGATGTTTAGAAGGATGAGCGGATGGTTTAATGGGTTGATGGGTAGGTTGATGTGTTTGGGTTCTGGCCAAACTTTTGGGTTGGAGGATGGGAAGTTTAGGTGGTTGAGGTTCAGGAGTTGGTAGGAGTGATGGTGTAAGTTCAGGGGTGTATGGTTCAGTAGTTAGTTCGGATTTGATGGGGAGTGAAAAAGGTATGGTTTCAGGTTATGGTTGGGTTTGGAGTTTGAGTTGAGTGGTTGCTTTGAAGGTCATCCCATGTCCCCTTCTATACATCTCCTTCCTCTTCCCCGCGTGAATGTCAGCCTTAATGTCACTAACATGTCGCTAGAGGGTCTTTTCTAACATAGGACCCACCTGCCTGCCAGAGAAGCCATGAGCTTTGAGATAGCTCTTCATCCAGGCCTTCTCACCTATTTTCTTGGCAGCGGTCAGTCCTGCTTCCTCTTCCTTCTTCTTCTTCCGCAATAGCTTTTCCCTTTCAGCTCTCTTTCTCTCTTTCTCCATTTGATCTTGCTCTTTGTTGAAGAGCCATAAGATCATATCATTGTTATGTGGAGATAATTCTTCTTGAGAGAAACCTCTGGAGGTTAGGAAAGTTATCCTTTCCCTCCTGAGCTGTAGATCAGCTTCTTTTTCCTTTCTCTCCTTTTCTTCTTCCAAGGCCAACCTTGCAGCTTCTTCTTTTTGCTATTTTAGAAGCAAGATTATCTTTTTCCAGCTCTATTAAGTCCTCTAATGGTAGCAGGAGTACATCCTCAGTTGCAGCTTCTAGACTGACAAGTCTATCGATAATCTCTACCCTTTTTCGGTTGTTGACTGCCTCCTGGTTGGCTGCAGCTGCTTTGGTACTTGCAGCTAACAGTTTTCCAGTTGTCATCCCACCTTTTCTTTTGAGTTTCTTCAACCTTTCTTCCTCCTGAAGCTCTTCCGTAGTCATCTTCCTCTTTCCTTTGATGTCTTCGGAAGTACTAGACTTTGGGGGTTCTTGGATAGAAGATTCGGGTTGAGTAGTAGAGATGGGAGCTGAAGTTAATGTTGATGTTGGAGCTAAAGGTCGAGTGAGAAAATCCTCCCTATTAACCTCATATGCGAGTTCTAGGATTGCATCTGTGACTATTAGATCATTGGATAATAAGAATAGTCCTTCCACAGCAGCAATCTCAGCTTCGGAAGTTTGAACTTGTTCTTCCGAGGCTTTGAATTGTGCTTCGGAAGTCTGTGACAATGCACTATCTGTCCCAACAGTTTCAGTTGCTAGGCCATCAGTCCTTGTTTCCTGTTCAAATTTAATCTTAGGTTCCACTTGGACCTTAGGTTGACCAACTTCCACAATAGTGGTAGAAGGTGCATTTAACCTCCCAAGCTCTTTAGCTCCGAAGTAGATCACAGACATATCAGAACTTGGTTTAGTGGATGAAATGATAGTGGCGGTAATGGGGGTAAGGATAAGGTGATGTGATGGTTTAGTGGATGAAATGACAGTGGCGGTAAGGTTAAAATCAGTTAAATAATCCGACATCATTAACAAAATCTTTGGTTTTTACAGTGTGGGGCCTAAGAAATTTACGTTACACAGTGAAATCTCTCTTCCGAGTGTAAAACATTTCTGAAGGTAACTTGTCTTCCAAAGGCAATTCTTACTTCCAAAGCCAAAACTTTGCTTCCGAAGGTTAGAGTTGCTTCCGAATAGAGAATTTGTAAGTATCGGAAGTAGATCTGATGTACAATCAATCGCTTCTTCCGAGGCCAAAAATTCTTCCGAGAAGAAAGTTATCCTTTGAGAAATTTAGCTTCAAAAGATATGAGAATGTCTTCTCAAGGTTAATTTCTCTTCGATAGGAATTTACACTTAGAAAATTTCAGAGAGAATTTCTTGTAACAGGACTTAGATTGTATTGACACAAGACTTACATATTATAAGGTTTTTCAAAAGAGATCAAATTAATCAATGTTTATGATCCCAATAGCTGTTATGAGATACTTGAACCTTTGTTCATCAAAAGCTTTGGTAAACAAATCAGCATATTGTTCATTCGAATCAACTTTGATTAACTTGATTAGATTTTTCTCATGAATATCACTAATGAAATGATACCTGATGTCAATGTGCTTAGTCTTGGAGTGCTTTACTGGATTTTCAGTAATGGAGATATCATTGTTGTTGTCACTATGGATAGGAGTACTCATAAAGTTAAATCCATAGTCTAACATCTGATTTTGAATCCATAGCAGTTGAGCACAGCAACTAGCAGCAGTAATGTATTCAGCTTCAACAGTTGATGTAGAGACACAAAATTGTTTCTTGCATTGTCATGAGATGATCCTTCCACCAAGAAATTGACATCCTCCTGATGTTGATTTCTTGTCAATATTGCAGCCCCATAGTCACTGTCAGAGTATCCATAAAGATTGAAATCCTTGTTTCTGGGATACCAGAGACCTAGTTTAGGTGCTCCTTTGAGGTATCTGAGGATTCTCTTTATAGAAGCTAGGTGAGACACCTTTGGAGCAGCCTGATATCTTGTACAAATGCAAGTAGCAAACATGATATCAGGTCTACTGGCTGTTAGATACATCAAAGAACCAATAATTGCCCTCAGTTGCTTTACCTGAATTCCAAGGAAAAAGTGCATTTTTCCCATGGAGCTCATCTCAAACTTCTTCTTCATAATGCTCTCAAAGTCTTTGCACATTTGGTCATTTGAGGAACCAAATATGATGTCATCAACATAGACTTGAACGAGCAAGATGTCCTTCCCAGACTTTCTGATAAGAGAGTCTTATCAATGGTACCTCTAGTGTAGCCATTCTTCAGAAGAAACTAAGACAAAGTCGTATACCACAGCCTAGGTGCTTGGTGCAGCCCATATAGAGCATTATCCAATTTGCACACATAGTTGGGGTGCTGTGGATCTTCAAATCCTGGAGGTTGGCATACATAGACTTCCCTATGTATATCCCCATATAGAAAAGCACACTTGACATCAAGTTGGTATACTGTGAAGTCCTTGGATGCAGCATAAGTAAGGAAGCTCCTAACTGCCTCAAGTCTTGCAACTTGTGCAAAGATATTAGTATAATCGATTGCTTCCTCTTGAGTGTATCCTTGAACCACAAGTCTTGCCTTATTCTTGATGATCAAGCCTCTATCATCTCTCTTATTTCTGAAAACCCATTTGGTGCCTATAGGTACTTTACCAGATGGTAGCGGACATAGGTTCCATACCTTCTGTCTCTTGAATTGAAGCAGCTCCTCTTGCATTGATTCAATCCAACTACTATCTTTCAACGCATCTTCTACCTTCTTGGGTTCCATCTAAGATAGAAAGCATGAGTACAAGCAGACATTCCCTTGATGAGTCTGTCCTCTTGTTCTCACACCCTCAGAGACATTCCCTATGATGTTCTCAGTTGGATGAGTGTTGTGAATCCTAAGACGAGGAATCACTTCCAGTTGTAGAGATAGATCCAGGTTAGACATATTCTGCTCAGGAACTGGACCACTCTATCCAGCTGCTGTTTAAAAGTCATTCAATGAGGACTGATTGAATGAATGAGAAACATCATCAATAGTTGGTTGTGAAGTAGTATTAACAGTTTCTTGGTCCTTCAAAATACCACTTCGTTCTGCCTGGTGTTGTGGTCGATCACCTGATGAGTTTTGAGGCTGAATAGGTGACTCCCTTGTTGAGGCTTCACTATTCCTTAATATAGTTAAACTATCGGATCTGTGAATTGTGGAAGCTTGATGTATTGCAGCACTTGGAGAATTTGGTCTACGCCTGGGAAGCTCAAACAGTTGATCATTAGCAGCAGCATCAACATCATTTTGAGCACCTGTTCCAACTAAAACATTCTCACAAGAGAGTTTAGAATAGTTTGGAAACAATTCTAAATCAAAGATATGATGAGGTCCATTCCCCCTAACACAAGGAGTGTGGTCATTAACAACTATATTGGATGACTCCTCAAATTGTTGGTTCTTAATGTTGTATACTCTGTAAGCTTTGGAGCTAGAAGAGTATCCAACAAAGATAGCATCATCCGACTTTTCAGCAAATTTTGCTAAATTGTCCTTTGTGTTAAGTATGGTACACCTACTCCCAAAGGACCTTAGAAAGCCAATGAACGGTGGCCTCTTGTTCGATAGCTCAAAAGGGGTTTTTCCATGGGGCTTAACTACCAGAACTTTGTTCTGCACATAGCATGCAGTGCTGACTGCCTCTGCCCAGAATGTTAGAGGTAGCTTTGAATCAGCTAACATAGTTCGAGCAGCCTCAATAAGTGTCCTATTCCTCCTCTCAGCAACACCGTTTTGTTGAGGAGTTCTGGGAGCACTATATTGTCTGGAAATCCCTTTTGAGTAACAGAATGAGTCAAGAACGAAGTTCTTAAACTCAGTCCCTTGATCACTTCTAATAATTTTAACCTTGTGATCAATTTGATTTTCTATTTTAGGAATAAAAGATTTTAATGTTTGAGCAGTTTCATCTTTAGTTCTTAAAAAGAATACCCATGTGAATCTTGTAAAATCATCAACTATCACAAGGCAATATGATTTCCTTCCAATGCTCATTATACTTGTGGGACCAAAAAGATCCATGTGCAATAAGTGTAATGGGGTAGTGATAGAGTTAACACATTTGGATTTATGAGATGTCCTATGTTGTTTCCCTTTCAGGCAAGCAACACAGTTATCTTTGTAGAAAAACTCCTTTTTAGGCAAACCATGTACCAAGTTATTTTTAGCCAATTTATTCATTGTCTTAAAATTTACATGACACAATGTTTATGCCATAGTGTTGACTCATCACTATCAGCTTTGGAAAGAAAGGATGATACTTCTCCCATTGGGGAAGCATTGTTCATATCAAGCTTGTACATATCCCCTTTCCTGGGAGATCTAAGAAGCACCAATTCCGGAGGAATTGACATCCCTAGTTTGAGGATAATGCAATGATGTTCTGTGAAAAGCATTTGGTTCTTTGGATCACAGAATTGATAAACACATAACAGATTGTGTTCAAGTTATTTGACAAAGTTAACTTTGTCAACTATTAACTTACCATTGGATATACTCCCTCTGCCGGAAATATATCCTCTGGACTCACCTCCAAACTGGACAGGACCTCCATCATAATGTTGAAATTATTGAAGGAGAGATCTGTTCCCTGTCATGTGCCTGGAGCATCCACTATCTACAATCCAAATGTTGTTATTCTTGTCAAATGGATGTTCCTGCACATAAGATGAGATGATTGGTTTTGATTGGAAACCCAAGCTTTACTGGTCTTGGTTCTTCCAAAGATAATAACATAATTGAACCAAAATTTATGCATGGGGGTTCAATGGATTTCGTTGAAGAAGAGGTTTGGGCTACAACATCTTCCTTGATCTTCCATTCCATTCGTTGGTTGATCATGGAGGATGAGCTTGTTGAAGCATTTGTAACTTCGCATTCTTCTGAGGCTTCTTTCTTTTCGGAAAAAGCCTTCACCACCTTTTCTTCCAAAGCAGTCTTCTTCTGGGATGGTTTCAAGGGGACTCTTTTGTTCTTCTTAGTATTGATAGCTTTAGCTTCCGAAGCCTTTTTCCTTTCGGAAGATGAATTTTATTCCGAAAGCAGTCTTGCTTCGGAAACAAGCTTTCCTTTTTTCATCACTTGAACCATTTGATATGGTCCAAATGAGAAACCTTCCCTGACTCCTTCCTTTTTAACATTATTTGCATAATGTGTGCTAGCAGGATTGTAATAATAATCTTTGGCCATGTGGTTTTGCAGACCACACATTATGCATGCAATATTAACCTTCTAGGGATTTGAAGATTGTTGTTTCTTGTTCTTTTTATCTTCGTCAGCAACTTTCCCCTTTAACTTCTGATCCTTTGGTAGGACAAGAGTGCTGGTACTGCACCCCTTTCCTGAATCAGAGTTTCCAACCACCTGGAATCCAGCTGAGATTAATATTCCCTTTTGCTTTGGGTCTATCTTTAGCTTGGACTCAGCCACTGTCTTGGCTGTTTTTCTGGCTGCCTTAGCTCTGCTTCTTCTGGCTTTAGTGGTCAAGGTTTGATCATCATTGGTAGGGGAGGGCATAATTACCTGCTTCTTCCCTGTGATGGTCTCCATAGTTGCATCATTCTTTGACTCATGTGAAGGTGGGTTAGCAGATGGAACCTTTTGCTCTTCAGTACCACATCTTGGTTGTCTTATAGACTCATAAGAGTGTGGTGGAGCAATTTCATTGGTTCCCAACCCTCCTTTCTTTTGGTAAGAAAGTTTTGAGTGAGAGGATGATGCAAGAATGGCTTGGAAGTTTTTCTTGGAAATAGCATACTTCCTGGCTTAAGCCTCAGCTTTGACAAGCTGGGCTTGAGCCTCAGTTAATTTGGATATTAAATCCTTTATCTGAGTCTTATAGTCTGTGTGTTCATGTTTTAATAGGGACACAGTTTTCTCTAACACCTTAATTCTTCTTTGGTAGTCAGATTCAGCCCTTTTAAAGTCAGATTGTAAAACATTTAAAGACTCAATATCATATTTAATCTCCATATTGTGGTCCTGATACAATTTAACCTTAGCAATATAGGCAGGAGTGCAAAGATGTTCGTATACCTTATTTTCATCTGTTCCGGCCATGAGTGCTTGAGTAGGAGTCACATCCTGTACCATGAAGCTCCAGTCAACTTCTTGAGCCATTACAGCTGTTTCAGTTGACTTTCTGGTGGGCTTTGGTGTGGAGGGATGTGTGGAGGCCTGTGGGGTTCCCGGGTTGGACTTGGGAGCCTTACATTCCCTTGCAAAATGACCAAGTTGGTTACAGTTGTAACATTTGGCCTTGGTTTTGTCAAACAAAAATTTACTGTTGATTGGGTTCTGGGGAAATTGCCTTCCAGTTCTCTTGAAGAACTTCTTTGCTCTGGAGATTAGAAGAGCCATTTGTTGGACTATGTCCACGTATTCCACATCACTCGGCTGAAACACTCTAGATCATCAAAGCAGTACTGATAATCACTTGAGTGTCCACTTCCTGAGACAAAAGCGCAGCTGTCCTGAAAGGAGCTTTACTGAGCTTTTTGAAACCTTGGAGTCTCAAGAAATGTGATGTATGGCCCAGAAGAACAAGATGGCTGCTGGGTGTAAGTCAGGTATTGTTGAGGCTGGGAGATTCTTGAGCCTTCAGCAAACATTAAGGCGTTGCTAGCAGGAAGACTCAAGGGTCTGCTTGTGTGATGACCCCTCTTGCTTTCCATTTCCAAACGGTATCCATCAAGGATCCCATAGAGTTCGGTCATGGTGAGTGTATTCAGATTTTCTGTTCTCTTGATAGAGACACAGTAAAATATCCACTCATTGGGTAATGCACTCATGAACTTTCTTGTAAGGTCTCTGAGTTCATGAGCAATTCCCACAAATTGAAGGGAAGAAATGAGATCCATGTACCTAAAATATTGCTCGCTAAGAGTCTCTCCAGCAACATGGGTGAAGTTCTCGAACTGCTGCGTCAGTGAGTCCTTCTTGGATTCATTTGAGCTTGAGTACATTTGAGCAAGTGCATCAAACAGTTCTTTGGCAGAACTGCAATGCTCAAACCCCACCATGATAGAGTTTGGAATCGCAGTCATGAGAACAGTCATAGTGTTGATGTCAATGTCAAGTTTCTTCCTGTCTTCATCAGAATAATCTTCAACAGCTTTCTTGATCATGGCACCAGTTCCACCAGCTACTTTTGGCTTATACGGGCCATTCACAATGGATTGCCACATTTTGCTGTCTTGATACCTGATTAAGCCTTCCATTCTTCTGCTCCAGACCTGAATTTTCAAGGGTGATGATGGGTGCTTTGATCATGGTCCCCAAATCTACTTTAGATTTGTTGAGGGCCATTTTTGAGTGAGGTATAGGGAGGAGTAAAAAAACAGGTTGATTAGGATGGTAAGATCTCACAATCAAGAGCCTAAGAAGCTCTGATACCAATTGCAATATCAGGTTTGTCACAGAAACACTTGGATTTCTCTCAAACTCACTTATAGACACACTCAATTCAGATGAAGTAAAGTCTTTTACAAGAGTTGAAAATAATATAATAAGTAGTGAATGAACACATAGAAACAAATTTTCAAGGCACTTGTATATATTATTTCTGAACTCAAGATATTACAAGACTCTTACAAGCATGATACATGAGTTACAATGAGAGACTATATATACTAGATCCTACAGCCAGATATACTTTGATACCAGCTGGAAACCTAGGACTAAAGCATATACTACAATGCTAAAGTTAAGGTATCTTAGATAAAGAATTATCTAAGATATGGTAGTCATGACATGTCCATGACTTATCTTTTGTCACCAACTAAAGGTGGCAACTGTACTAACATAAAAAGGCAAACAGTGGATTAAAGTATGGTCAACTGCATGGCTTTTGAGAAAACGCCATGCAGTATCTCAGAGATTTCAAGTGGAGTGTCAGGAAGGCCATACTTATGTCCACTGGATAATAGCAGTGTTTTCCGAAGGTAAGTTGGCTTCGGAAGAACAAGTTCTTCCGAACCACTTATACTTTAGAAAAGGCTTTTATACTTCCAAGGGTTGAGGACTTCTGTATTTCGGAAGTTGACTTCAAATCTTTCTTTATAAGTCTTTAACTTCAGAAGTAGGTTCTTTTTCCTCGGAAGTCGGAACTTTTCCTTCGGAAGTAAGCTTTGGTACCCAAAAGATGGAAACTAGCCGTTGGACTTTGGTACCCAAAAGATGGAGATTTCTCTCTACTCATATTCAGACAATGACTATAGATGATGCAACAACAACAGAAAATCCACAACTGGTGGATTGCAATTCATAGGACCAAGATTTGTTTCATGGTAGTGTAAAAAGAAAACAACTGTATCTGTATGCACAACTGAGTCTGAGGACATTGCGGCTTTAGCTGGTTGATCTCAAGTTCTGTGGTTGCAAAGTGAATTACTTGATTATGGATACACTTTCCTTCAAACACCAATTCATATTGATAACCCAGCTGCTCTGTTCATCACTACTAATCCAATGCAGCATAGTAAGACAAAACATATTGAAATTAGATGCCATTTTCAGAGAGATTGCTCAAAAAAACGTTTAATCAGGTTAGTCAAAGTTGATACAACAAATCAGCTTGTTGATTTATTCACTAAAGCCTTTGATTGAGTTAAATTTAATTTTCTAATTGAGCGATTAGGCATGATAAACTTAGATTAATTAACAACAACAAAATATGCATGAGTCTGCTCTTGCATATATTCATCAATTATTAATGTCTTAGGATGACATACCAATAGGAAATGATAGTATATTATGTCTTTGCTTCTTACCTAAGTTTTTACACTTCATTAAATTCTGATCAAAAGTTCTTTGATATGTGAGTAGGTTCAACTTGATAGGAAATTACACTAAGATCATGGCTAACTTAATGAAAAAGGTGACTTGATTTGTGGGAAACTCTATTTTGAGGATCAAACAAGTATGTGTTATCCTAATGTGACCAACTTTCTCACCCAAGCACACTATGTAAAACACTTTATAACTTCTATCTTTGAAAAGCATATTCCCTCTGTTTTGTGTAAACAATGACCTGGGTTTATGAACACCTTGGTGTACATTTGTATCTAACTAGTGAAAAGATTAAGATCCTCATCATCCCTCTATTTTGTGTAAACCAAGACCTGGGTTAAAGGCATTTCTATTTTACGGAAGTCATGACATGATGACCTAATGATGATCATATCTAAGCTCTCAAAAGAATTCATGGTGATCAAATGTATATTAACTTAAGAGCTTTTGCATCAAAGCATTAATGAGACTTCAATTTTGTTTCAAGATAGAATTTATAATTTAATGTACATAGTTTCTAGGTGTGAAAAAATGGTGAATTGACTCACAAATAGAGGACAAACTCTAATGTGAATTGAATGTGGAGCCCATAATTGTTTGTCTCTAATAAACATCAAACATGATAAACAACATGCCTAGTTGACACCATACTCTTGTTTGAAGTTAAGAGGATAAACATACTTGCAATCAGGTTAAATTTAACCAAACAAGTCAAACAAGAAGAAGCTTAGTATCATAGTATGTTCCCATGATATGTTTGTATATGCTAGCACATGATGATTATGTTTGGATAATTTGTTTATATATGCAGACCAGTGATTTTTAAGCTATACTTCTACATAAATTTATAATTAATGCAACATCTTATCATTAATCACAAAATTAGGGGGATTAGTTAAAGTATGAATATGAAAATATAAAATCTAAATGATGGAATTGTGATTTGAGCAAAAAGGATACATGAGTGTTTCTTCAAAATTGATCATGTCTTGCACCGATTGTCATGTAAACATGTCAATAATGTACAAAAGCAACAATATGAGACTTTCAGTTTGATATAATCATACAAAGAAATAAGTTTCAAACTTTATAATTTAGTAGGTAATAAAGTGTATGTTTTCTTCATTAGTAGATGCTATAGTGTGAAACTTTAAACCACAAATAAATATGACCATCTGTAGATTGGTAAACTTTAGATGATGTGATATTTAAAATATAACCATTTCCATAGATTGGTAACCTTTCGAAAGTTAGATTATACTCATCAGTTTCAGTGCTTTCAAAGAAAGTATTCGTAGATGATCTATGGAAGAAATAAAATCTGCGGAAACAATAAAAATTGGTAATAAGGATTAAGGGTCCCACATCATCTAATAAATGACATTAATTAGTCTGAGGGAGTATAAATGATGTTTTGACTCATGCATTCATTATTCCCTTTTTCAGAAACGTTTTCAGACCTAGAAAAATGTTCGTCCAAAAGTTGTTAAGCCTAAGGGGGACTATCGTTAGATCTAGGAACAACAGGTCTAGATCCTTTTGTATATGCTTAGAACTTTAATCAATAATTGTAATGAACATTTGTAATTCATTATTTTGATGTATGCATTATATATTTAGGTTAACCCATAAATGTGTTGATTTATGTATATAATTACAAGATAAAACATTAAACTTGGTCAAATTATGAACTTGACTAAGTGTAAGAAACATCTACGGATGAACATTATTGTTCTTCCGTATACATCTTTCTTACAAGACATTCATCCGAAGATCTTCTATGGATGAACATCGGTGCAAATAAGAGTACTACAAGACCAAAGATTCACTGATAAACAACATTACACATTAAGATACTCAAGTAAAGACTTCTACGAAAGAGAATACTCCTACGGACGACCAAACACTTGTACTCTAAATGATACTAGTAATTCAAGTCAACAAGTCAAACCCGGATTCCAAGAGATTTGTTGTTTCCTTAACAGAAACACGCGTGTCTATAAATATGAATCCTAGGTTTCACATCAAAAAGGGTGAATTGACGACAACATACAAATAGTCACGTCATTCCACACGATCAACCAAACACATAACCCTAGCAGTTAATACATCATCACACCAAAAATCATAAATGTAACACCCGGAATAAAGTCAAAATGATCAACATAATAATAATAGGCTTAGTCGGGAATATTTAATCAAAATAAGCAGGAAATGGATGATGGACTGAGTAAACCTTGCGGGTTATGTGTTAGACCAGTTTAAGGTCCCGAGAATGCCCAATATATATAAACGGATCAGCTTGAGCCACTCTCATTTGAAACTCAACAACCAACCTTTAGAGAGAGAGTGTAGATAGAGAAGTGGTGACCCAAGGCTTGGTTGATCAAGAGATTGAAGATCGATGTTTTTGGGCATCGAAACAGCATGAAAAGCCCAAGAATCTAGGTAAGAAATAGCGTTTAATCATTTCTTTAAAAGTAAATTCGGATTCTAGGATTTGGGGTTTTGAATGTGGCACAGAGTCACTCAAAACTCATGTTATTGTGTTAGAAAACATATAAGAAGCTTAGATATACCTTCTTAGGTGAGAAAACAAGGTTTTGGGTGTAAAATATTAAAGATTTGGGTTAAATATGGGCTAGTTGGTAATTTTAGCCCATTCTTCGAAACTGTGGGTTGATCTAGTGAATTTTTTTGTCATCGTCCAGCGAAACAACCGGTGAAACTAATAGCAAAACTGCTGGCGAATCTAGCAGCAAAATTGTTGAGCGTGTAGCGAAATTAGGTAGAAATCAACCCCTTTGAGTATAAACTCATCTGCAGGCAGTGTAGTGTGACCCTCTCATAGAAAGCTTGATTAGAAGCTACTCATGGAGTCCAGGTGAGTTCTAGATCCCCTATTTTAAAGGTTTTAAACATGTGTTGGGGCTGTAAATGCATACAAATATACGATTTAAATGACCAAGATTTTAAGAGGTTTTAATAGGAAGATGGATTTTTTTGTAACAAAATATGCTATACCAATGTTTAAAAATAAAAAAAAATTACGTTGACCTAGCAGCATGGCTCCACCCAGGGGTGTCGTCCCTTACACCCCACAGGGACTGCTGCCCCTAGGACCCGGCTATCAGGGGCTGCGCCCCTAAACCCCCGTTGTCCCGCGGAGGGTCGATTATGTTCTTAGATGTCTTATACTTTTTTTGCATGTGTATGTATATGGGAACGGATGATGCATGATGTTTATGATGATGTGTCATAGGGTATATGATGTTTATGTGATGTTGTGTGTGTTCATGTTGTGTTTCCTTATGTTCCTATTATGTATTATTTCATGACTTACATATTATGATTATGAAATGAACAGAAAGTATTATGTAACATAAAACAAAAGTTAATAATAATGACAAGTAGGACATAGAGAAATAATGAATGCATGCATTAATGAACGAATGAATGTAGCAAACATCTTAGGGTTGGCTTGCTATCTTGCACAAATACATGTAGCAAACATGATATCAGGCCTGCTAGCAGTAAGATACATAAGAGACCTAATCATAGCCCTATATAAGTGCTCATCTACACACTCCCCCTCAAGATCAGGACCAAGGGAGTGGTTTCTAGCTATGGGTGTCTTAGCAATCTTATAGTCAGTCATATTAAACCTCTTGAGTATGTCCTGAACATACTTTGACTTACTTATGAAGATGCCATCTTCAACTTGCTTCACTTGAATTCCCAGAAAGAAATTGAGTTCCCCCATGGCACTCATTTCAAATCTGTCTTTCATCAGCTTCTCAAAGTCTTTGCAGAGCTTTGGATTAGTTGAACCAGAGATGATGTCATCCATATATACTTGAACTAGTAATATGTCTTTTCCTTGTCCTTTGATGAAGAGAGTTCCATCTATAGTACCCCTCCTGTATCCATGTTTACAGATATACTCAGACAGTGTCTCATACCACTCCTGGGTGCCTGATGCAGCCCATAGAGAGCTTTGTGAAGCTTGCAGACATAATCAGGATGATCAGGATCTACAAAACCAGGTGGCTGTTTGACATAAACCTCTTCATCTATCACTCCATATAAAAAGGCACAATTCACATCAAGTTAAAAGACCTTGAAGTTCTTGGATGCAGCAAATGCCAGGAATATCCTAACAGCTTCTAATCTTGCCACTGGAGCAAAGACATCAGTGTAGTCAATCCCTTCTTGTTGTGTGTATCCTTGAACAACTAGTCTAGCTTTGTTCTTGATGATGATGCCTCTATCATCTTTCCTGTTCCTAAACACCCATTTGCTTCCAATGGTAGTCTTCCCAAAAGGAAGAGGACAAAGGCTCCAAACTTTCTGCCTTTTGAATTGAAGCAGCTCTTGTTGCATATCTTCAACCCAACTTCCATCCTTTAGAGCTTCATCAATTTTCTTTGGCTCTATTTGGGATAGAAAACAAGAGTGAAGACAAACATTTGCTTCATGGGTTTGTCCTCTTGTCTTTACCCCTGAGACAACATCTCCAATGATGTTTGTGGTAGGGTGAGACTTGTGGATCCTAAGCTGAGGGATCACAGCAAGTTGTTGAGAAAGATCTAAATTAGAAAATTTAGATCTAGCATAGATGTTTCTCCAACCACATCAGCACACTTTTCAAGTGAAACTTGATCCAAGCAGTGTGTGACATCATTGATGTTCTCCTCTATGGTGTGGTTAGTGGCATCATGAAATTCTTGGTCACTGTCACCATCACCATTATTGTCTTCCACAGTTGAGGTGTTCTTATCTGGTTGTAGAGCCTCTGAGCTGGAATTTGAAGGCATAGCAGATGTATCAGCTGAATTTGTCATTGTTGGGCTGACAGAAACCTCATTTGCAGAAGTGGTTCCAACTGGAGCTGAAGATATATGTCTTGAAGGTCTTCCTAGCTCAAATCTTGGATCAGGATCACCTGTATTTAAATTTTCTGCAGATCCTGAAACATTCTCACAAGATTTGTTAAAACAGTTGGTAACCAAATCAAGATCAAACAACCAATCCGGACCAGAACCAGCAACACAAGGTGTGTGTTCATTGAAAGTCACATTGGCTGACTCCTCAATAGTTCTAGTTCTGAGATTGTACACTCTATAAGCCTTAGCTTGGGAAGAGTATCCAATAAAGTGTCCATCATCTGATTTCTCAGCAAACTTGGCAATTTGATCTTTGGTATTCAAGATGGTGCAAGGACATCCAAATGACCTAAGAAAACCAATGAAAGGTCTCCTCTTGTGCCAAAGTTCATAAGGAATCTTGCCATGAGTCTTAACTACTAAAACTATGTTCTGCACAAAGCAGGCAGTGTTGACTGCCTCTGCCCAGAAGGTGATGGGCAGTTTAGAGTCAGACAGCATGGTTCTTGCAGCTTCAATCAATGTCTTGTTTCTCCTCTCAGCAACACCATTTTGTTAAGGAGTATTGGGAGCATTGAATTGTCTTGTAATACCCTTTTCATCACAGAATGTATCAAGGATATGGTTCTTAAATTTGGTTCCTTAATCATATCTTATGATCTTGACCTTGTGATCAGATTGATTCTCAATCTTTAAGATGAAATTTTTCAGAATCTCAAGAGTCTCATCCTTAGTTCTAAGGAAGAAAACCCAAGTGAATCTTGTAAAGTCATCTGTGATCAATAGACAGTATAAGGTCCTTCCTAAACTCATTACACTGGTGGGGCCAAAGAGATCCATATGTAACAAGTGTAGGGGTGTAGTGATGGAGTTCTTTTCCTTAGGCTTGTGAGATACCTTATGTTGCTTCCCTTTCAGGCATGCAACACAGTGGTCATCACTTGTATACTCTTTCTTTGGCATTCCAGTTACCAAATCATGCTTAATCAATTTATTCATGTTCTTAAAGTTTGCATGGCACATTCTTTTATGCCAAAGGAAAGACTCATTACTATTGGCTTTAGACAGAAAGCATGAAACTTCTCCAGAGGGAGAGGTTTCTTGCAAATCCATCTTGTATATGTTTCCTTTCCTGGGGGCTCTAAGCAGGATATGTTCATGAGGAATGACCACACCAGGCTTAAGAACAATGCACTCATGCTCAGTAAAGAGCATGTTATGACTCTGATCACAAAATTGAGATACACTCAGAAGAATGTATCCAAGCTCCTTAACAAAGTTTACCTTTTCTATGCCGAGCTTACCATTTGTGACCTTGCCCCTTCCCGAAATGTAACCACCTTCATCTCCTCCAAAATCAACTGGTCCTCCATCAATCCTTTCAAAGTTCTAGAGTAGTGACCTATTGCCTGTCGTGTGCCTGGAGCAGCCACTGTCTATGATCCAGACATTTCTGTCTGTCTTCAGCTGTCGCTGCACAAAGAGAATGATTAGTTACATTTGGAAACCCAAGCCTTGCTTGTCTTGGGCTCAACTGCAGAAGGTAATTCAACAATAATAGATCCTATGGTTGTACTAAAAGGATCTTGAGCTGTTGTTGATGGAGAAAACTCAGTCACTTGGTCTTTCTTAGACATCCACACCACCTTTGGACTTGACCTTCAAAACTTTAGAAGCTTTTGGAACTTCAGAAGTTTTGATGACCATACCTTCAAAAGATTTTGCAGACACTGCAGCAGACTTCAGTGCTTCGGAAAACTTCCTTTCTTCCGAGACCAAATATTCTTCCGAAGAGAATTTTCCACTTCCCTTCTTTTTAGATTTGGAGCTTTCGAGGAAAACAGGTTTTCCTTCCGAAGCTTGAATCTTCTTAGAACTCTTTGATGTCTTTGTTTTGGCCATATGGACAGTACCTTTAGGATTGAATGGAAAATCCTTGGCGATGTGAGTGGTGTTGTCACATATAACACAATTCATCTTCTTCTTCACAAGAGCCTTGTCTTTGGAATAGGATTGTCTTTGGTCACATCCCTACTCCACGATGAGACAATCCTCTTGGGCTGAGGACTGTGCTTGGAATTTGATGGTCCAGGCTGTGCAGCAGTGGTACACAATAGATCAGTCTTCTTCTTGCTACTGAGATGAGTTGAACAAGAACCAGAACTCTTAGCAGAGGTGTTTTGGTTGATGTCTTCAGTCCCTACCACTTTAAACCCTGCAGAAATAAAAACTTGTTTCTGATTAGAGTCAAAAGTAGCCTTGATATCTTGAGCCTTCCTTGCCTTTCTTTTGCTCTTCCTGATCATGTTCTTTCTCATGGACTTGGTCATCACAGTCTTCACTTTCTCCTTAGAAGGATAGTGGCCCTTCTTGGAATCCTCCTCTTCACTCTTTGTAGAGGGATTCTTCACTATCTCTTCTTCATCCTCCTCACTCATAGGATCTATAGAGGAAGCTCATCTTCACAAGTTCCACACCTAGGAGATCTTACTAACAAGATTGTGTGTGGAGGAGCTATCTTATTAGATCCCAGTCCCTGCCTGTTTTGATAGCACACTTTGTTGTGCAGGGATGAGGATATCATGTTCTTGAAGGTCTCCTCTTCAAGAACACTCTTTTCTGCCCTGACTTTGCTGATCACAAGATTAGCCTGCACTCAGTTAACTTAGTTATCAGATCTTTTATTTGAGTCTTAAAATCTGTGTGTTCATGTTTTAGAACTGAAATGGTTTTCTCTAAGTCCTCTATTTTCAGCTTATAATCATTTTTAGACTTTCTAAAATCACATTTTAAAAATGTTTAAGGACTCAACATCAGATCTCAATTCCAAGTTGTAGGACCTGTATCTATTAACCTTAGCAATGCATTCAGGAGTACAGAGATGTTCCAATACCTTGGCTTCATCATGATCTACCATTAGTGCTTAGTTTGGAGAGGCATCTTCCACCTGAAAGCTCCAGTCAAAGCCTCCTTCTTCAACAGCAACAATAGCTTGCTGCTTTGACTTCTCATTATGGAGAGCTTTGTTAGTGTAGTTTGGTCTAGATTGTGTTTGGCCACCATTTGTTCTAGGTGCCTTACACTCTCTGGCAAAGTGGCCCATGAAGTTATAGTTGTAACACTTGACTTTGCCTTTGTCCAGTCCAAACTTTCCACTGGTTACATTGCTTGGAAACTTCCTTCCAGTCCTCTTGTAGAACTTCTTGGCTCTGTGAGTGAGAAGAGCCATCTGCTGGACTATTTCCATATATTCCAGATCATCTGGATGGATACAATCCAGGTCTTCAAGAGTGAAAAGAGAGTTGCCACAGCTTTCATCAGAAGACACAAAAGCTTGAGAAGAGCTTGTCTCTTGGAATGGGCTTCCTTGAGTGTAGTTTTCCTTTGGTGTCTCTGGGAAGGTGATGAAAGGACCCTTGGATGAGTTGTCAGGGTAGCATATGAGATGATGTTTGGGTTCTATGCTATCCTTTTCAACCACATGTAGGGCTGAACCCATTTGATTGTTGGAGTTGCCAGATGAACCTTGCATGTTCATCTCCATCTGGTACCACTGAGAATCCCATATAACTCTGTCAGAGTAAGAGTTTTGATATTTTCAGTTCTCTTGATCACCACACAGTAGTGTGTACATTGCCTAGGAAGTGAGGACATGAACTTCCTTACAATGTCTTTGTTTTCAATAGAAACTCCTCCATCCACTAGGGTATCCATAATCTGAACATACCTGATGTACTGTTGAGTCATGGTCTCACCTGTTTTGAAGGTGAAGTTTTCAAACTGCTGCTTCAGGAGATCCTTCTTGTTCTCCTTGGCTTCAGAAGAACCCTCATACATCAGTTTTAGTGCATCCCACAGCTGCTTGGCTGTTTTGCACTTCTTGAAACCTCTATACACAGAGTTTGAAAGGGCAGTTTGAAGAGCTGTCATGGCTTTTCTATCTATCTCTACTCTCTTCCTATCTTCATGAGAGTAGTTAGCCACATCTTTGGTGATCAAACTAGCACCAGTTGCAAAAGGTGTGCTGGGTATGAAAGGTCCATTCTCAATAGACTCCCACATTCTTGAATCAAGAGACCTGATGAAACCTTCCATTCTTAAACACCAGGTATCAAACTCATCAAGAGTGATCAGTGGGGACTTGTTCATGTTCCAGTTTCCATATTAGTTTTGGAAATGGCTGCCATTTGAAAAGTTTAGTATTTGTGTGTGTGAGGGATCTTAAGATGGTGAGATCTTATGTCAAGAGCCTGGAATGCCCTGATACCAAATGCAAGATCGTTGAAGGGTATAAGTTACAACACAACAACACAAAGAGGAGATAAACTAAACTTTGATCAAACCGTAAACTGGATTAACCAAGTTGTGACACTAAGAACACAAGTAATATAAGAGACAAAACACAAAGAACACAAGTGTTTGGTTTTCAAGAATGCATTATATTGCCTTCTCTATGTTACAAAGCATATTCGAAAGATACAAGAACATGAGATACTTATACTACATCCTACAGCCAGCTATACTTTGAAAGCCAGCTGGATACAATTGACTAGACACAAACAAAATCAATTGTAGAGTCAAAAGGGAGATTGCCTTTTGACTAGTGACTATGACATGCCATAGCTCACATCATTATCTATTACAAAAAGGATAAAGTACATAAAGTAGAAAGTTACAGACTCAAGACCTCAATGTATAGTTACCAAAAGAATGGACCTTTTCACCAAACCATGTAAGTTGGTGACTTGCAGAGTTGCAGCGGAAAGGTGTCCAGCTTTATGGAACAGTATATCAGATAAAGCATGTTACTAAAAGTCTTCGGAAGAAATCTGTCTTCATCAAATTGAAGCTTCAGAAGACTTTGTCTTTGAGGCTTCGAAAGACTTCATATTTGGCTTCGGAAGATATTGGTCTTGGCTTCGGAAGAATTCACACTTAGAGTATTTCTGTTGCACATGTGAAACTTCCGAAGCATTCTTCTTCAATGCACTTGTGCAACATGCAGGAAAGACTAAAGATGTTTAGGTTGCATCAGCCTCTTCATTAATCTCTTCAATCCTCAAGGTCCATATGCATGGATGCCCCATACTCATAGTCCATTCGTATGATTGCCCCATACTCATGGTCCAATCATGCGATTGGCTCATACTTATGGTCCAATCGTGCGATTGCTCATACTTATGGTTCAATCGTATGATTGTCTCATACTTTTGAGCTTGAACTCTTTACACTTTCAACCCTTTAAAATTGTTAACATTTGATCAACATTATGACTTTTTAACACCATTTGATCACCTCACACGTGATCCTTTTAGTTTAAAACCTGATTGATCACCTTAGACAAGATCCTTTTAATTTAAACTGATGGGTCACCTCAGACGTGACCCTTTTAAGTAAGTGTATCACAGAGTACATCAGGTTGTATAGTCCGACGATTAATCCTACAAACGACTAGAAAATAGAAAATAACTTAGAAATTTAAAAGAAAGCAAGACATATTTTAGTTGTTTTGTATTTGGGTTGAACAACTTCAAGTTGATTAGATCATTTCTGGAATGATTCATTATGGAATCATACAGGTATAACAGAATCATTTGGGAACCCCTTACTAATATGCACTTGATGCTAGAATTTTATTACGTATGATAGTCATTACCACTTTTAAGAAATCATACTAAAGCTATAAGATGCACATAATAATTTTGACTTTCAAGAATTGCAGTCACGATGATTGTCAGTATGGTTGTCTCCTTAAATCCATACGCGGACTTTTGACTTAAAATGGTGATGAATTAGGTTTATTTCTTTCAACATGTATTTGCGGATCTCACACTTATTTGGTAATCAACATTCCTCAGGAGATTTTTGAGCGGTCTACGTGTATTAGAAAAGAAAAGACTATTCTAAGAGCTTTCAAAGAGATGCCAAGCCTCAGGTCAGTGCCATCGCATAGCAGAGAGGCGCAAACACCAATAAATTCTAGAATATTTAGGTTGTGCTTATCCTCGGGACAGTACCACCGCACAGTAGAGAGGCACACAACCTATGTTCTTGTTAGAGCATTTATTTTTCTTTTCACACAACGAACCAACAACATATGTTACCAGCTTGATTTCTTTTAGCAATTTTTACATGTTCTTCGCTCATATTTATGGTTATCCGCACACATTTGTGGTGCTTTTTTTATTCATCACCCCTTATTGGAACTGCGTTGATTGTGTTAACTAGGGATAAGATGAGAACCCACAAGTTGAACAAGTTAGTTTGATTTTTTAATTCACCAATGAAGTCTAGTCATCCATCGTGTTGAATCTACCGACATATCATATAATGAACTAGCAACCTCTAGGTCTACCTTCTCTATGTTACCTTAGTAGCAAACTAGTTTAACTATCATTTTTCTTTAGTTGTGCTTAGACTTCTTAGACTTGTACTTGGAATTTCGCATTTTGAGCAAACTAGTTTTGAAGTCCCAACCAATTCGTTCCCCGTGTACTATCACTTTCTATAGACTTTGAATCAAAATCACAATTTGATTTCATTTCCATTAGCTAAGCTGCCCTCCCCCGTTGTTTTTTAAGTACTTAAATACTATATGAATTAAATATTAGACTAAGCTATTCTCCTTCTAAAATTCTAAAACGGTAAATCTTTTTGTGTTTTTGGAATTTAAAAGACAGGAAAATAAAATAGAGAAAATAAATAAGAAAAAATTAAGAAAACGTGTCGGACTATGAACTTTCTCCTTCAAGAATCACATCACTTTTCTTTTTCACACCATTAACCTCTAAAAGATACAAAAACCTCGGTTTATCAAATGCTTTTGTGTAGAAGTCGGCGCGTTGAAAATCCATATTAATTTTAACCACATCGATTAATTGCTTTTCAAAACAGTCACGTATAAAGTGATATTTAATACCGATGTGTTTAGTTTTTGGATGTCGGATCGGATTTTTGGTTACAGCGATAGCAGCAGAATTATAAACAAAAATGGGGGTGTTAGAAAATTGCAAACCATACTCGCGCATTAGCTGTTGAAACCAAATTATTTGTGAACAGCAACTAGCAGCAGCAACGTATTTGTAGATGCATATGTTCCTACTTTATGAGCTTAATGTAAATGTCTTTCATGTCTTACACATATGTAATGAATGCGTTCAATGAAATATATATGTGAATGATGTTTATTAATGTTTATTTATTTCAAATTATTAGTGTGTTAAAGTATAATGTATATGTATGACCTTATTATATAGGTTTGAGGGTGTTGTGCATGATTCTTACTCAATCATGATTAAGAAATGTGTTCAACATGGAGGGATGAGTAATCATGCGAATGGCTCATACTTATGGACCATACGCATGAATACATCATGCTTATGGACCAGTCGCACGACTGAACCTCGAGACTGGATCAATCGCATGATTGAGACATAAGATTGACTCAGTCGCACGACTGAACCTTCAGTCATGCGTATGACCCAATCGCATGATTCAGTGGCACGACTGAACCATGCTAATGGTTCCGTCGCACGAATAGGAGCCCCTAACCTATAAATACCACATAAATCGTGGAAAAACAAAACAATTGGAAAACACTTGATACTCTTACGAACCCTAGCCATCCAGAACGTCCAAGGAAGCCTGTCCAAGTTCATAAATCATTCCTGATCAATCTCTATTTGTTCATAATGTTTAGTTTCAATCATATATCGATTGGGTAATTGTTCTCACTGATTGGATTGCCAACCAAATAGGATTCCACACTATTTGATTCGGTATAAACGTAGAATCTGTTAGTATTATGTACGAACTCGGTCCTGACAAGTGGTATCAGAGCTTTGGCTCTTGATTTTGCGTATGATTCAATTAGAATTGTGTCAAAACTCATGTTTTAACTGAAAAGAGTCAACTTTTTTAGTACACAGGTGTTTTTCGACGTTCTGAGGCATTAAACTTAAAGTTTTTTGTCATACGGCTGATTAGGGTTTCTGGGTAAATCGTAATTCGTGTCTTAGTGCCAAAAATTCGATTTTCCAAACACATCAGCCGTTAGTCGCATGAATAGCTCATTCATACGATTGAACTCATTCGCACACTCCATCCGCACGACTGAACTCAGTTGTATCATTCCTTCGCACAACTGAACAACTTCAGTCGGTTAAGTCCATTCGCCTTGTCCATACGGATGACTGAATCCAATCGCACGATTGAATTCATTCGCACTCTTCATTTGCACGAATGATACATACGCATTGTCCATTTGCACGATTAAAGTTGTCCTGCTCTCAAAGTAAAAAGTGATACAAATGGAAGATCAGTTATTAGCGTTTACTGTCGGGAAGGGCTGATGCATCCATAACCTTCTGCTTCTGGAGAATGAGATAGGAAATCACAATAAACTACTGAAGCTTATAACGTTGGATGACTATCCATAATGGAAACAGTAGTTTGAGATTTACATAAATGGAGTTGATCCCAACCTCTGACTTCTTTAGAGACTGGTTACACGATACCGGTAAACGCAAATGGAGTAAACGTTGGGTGGAATGAGCGAGGGTCAGAAGATACTGTTCAATGCTAAGAAGAAAGTTTATGCCCTACTGACTCAGTCTATCCCGAAAGACATCTCTCACCATTTTTCTAAGAACAAGCAGGCAGAAAAGCTATAGGGTGCATTAGAGAAGAGATACAATAGGAATGCGACATTAATGGCACTAAAGGCAAAGGCTCTCAAGAAGGAATTTGATAATTTCTCCTCAATTGAGAATGAGAGCTTGGATGACATCATCGACAGGTTCTACCATCTGATGAGTGAGCTGCACACTCATGTTGTAACGACGTCTATGGAAGATAAAGTTTCAAGCTTTGCAGATGGTTTGCCTAAGAAATGGGATTCATTTGTGTCTAACATAAGACCGAATGACATACTTGCTACATTGGACATAAATGACTTTATCT
This sequence comes from Flaveria trinervia, assembly GCA_025506515.1. Taxonomy (NCBI): domain Eukaryota; kingdom Viridiplantae; phylum Streptophyta; class Magnoliopsida; order Asterales; family Asteraceae; genus Flaveria; species Flaveria trinervia. Next base: position 88,295,154 of record CM046444.1, on the reverse strand, counting down.
TGAAATTAAGGGAGGAGGAACTAAGAATGAAGTAAAAGTCTAAGAAAGGATCGTATGTTCAGAATCATTCACTCTATAACTCGGTTCCCAATCCAACTGGTTTAGGAGCACCACTTCAAACAACTTTTCTGTCCAGTTCCGCGGCTCCTTCCTAAGACGAGACGGAATCTAGTAGCCACAAAAGATACGACTTTTGGTTTCGATAAAACCAAGGTCACCTGCTTCAATTGTGGTGAAAAGGGGCACTGTAAACGTGAATGTGTGAAGCCCAAGAAAATAGGAAATGGTAACCCATTTCCTACTTTCAACCATCAAGACAAGGACATGGTTCGAACCGGTCCTTCAACTAAAGAGACTACAGCACTAACTGCCCAAGGTGATGAAGGACAAGACTGGTCTTCCGCTTTGTCTCTCCTGGAGAATCAAACAATGCTTTTGTTGAAGCATTGGATGATGGGTCTGTCAATGAAGGTGAGATTGTAGTTGAGCAAGCAATGTCAGATACAGAAGAAGCTGTGAACGTGGTAAACCACTTGGTTGAGGAAGAGCTCAGAGCAACAAGTTCAAAATCTCAAACAGCAGAATAGTCTACCTCTGTATTGATGGCTGATTCAACAGAATCCTCACAGGTAAGTTCTTTAGATCAACTATTTAATAAACTGTTGGGATTCAACAATGGAATAAACTGAAGCTTACCAAATCATAATTATATCCAAATGAAGATCTCATTGTACAAGTTCAGAGATCAAGTTGATTACAACAAAACAAGACAAATCAACATGACAAAGTCAACATCAAGACAATTGGAAAGTCAACATTAGGTCATCTTGTAATATTAGTATAAATAGACCCACTAGTGCATTTTTGCAAGGGTGGCTTTTTGTGTGTGTTTCTCATGGTGTGAATCACCACCCAAGGAGAAATCCTCTCCTTTGGGTGGGTTTGACTTCACCAGCCATCTATGATTCTCATTGTAACTTGTTTATCAACATCAATGAAATCATAACATTATTATTATCCATCTCTTTGTTCTTTGATTCACACACGTCCACCTATCTCAATTTTGATTTATAGATCTGAACAAGATGAATCCTACTATCCAAGCTCAATGAATCTGAAATATTGATTTAACAAAATGGTATCAGAGCTATTGGTTGCTGGATTTATCTAGTTTTCAGATCTTATTTCATCTTTAATAATGTCAACAACAATGAAGAAAGAGAAAAATGAAAAACAAAGTCTCCGTTCATCAAAAACCCACGTGTTCATACCCAAAATCAGAAGAAAAAACAACAAATATGTTCAACTATGGTACGATTTGAAGAATCTTGAACATGCTCATGATTATTCCTTCGAAATTCAATGCAATTGAACAAGATTAATATCAAAAAAAGAAAACACATTTGTTCATCTCAAAAATCAAGAAGAAAAATCACAAATCTGTTCTAATATGGTACGATTTGAAGAAATATTATCATTCACTAGATTATTCATTCAAAATTCGATGCAATTGAACACGATCATCATTAAAAACAAAGAAAAGATGAAGAAATGTAAGCTACTATTGATTTCCCGACCTGCACTACAGTGTGAAATCATTTTTGTTCAAGTCTAAAAACAAATGCGGATGAACAAAAACAAATATGGATGTGTTATACACAAATGCGGATGAGTTATTACCAAATGCTGATGACTTCGCAACAAATACGGATGACTTGTCACAAATGCGGATGACTTGTCATAAATACGGATGACTTGTCACAAATGCGGATGACTTGTCACAAATGCGGATGACTTGTCACAAATGCGGATGACTTGTCACAAATGCGGATGACTTGTCACAAATGCAGATGACTTGTCACAAATGCAGATGACTTGTCACAAATGCGGATGACTTGTCACCAAATGCGGATGACTTGTCACAAATGCGGTTGACTTACAACTCTATACTTAAGCTAATCGTATATTAAAACAAAATGAGTGTAGTTTTAAGGAAAAGATAGAACTTTTTAGTAAACAACTAAGGGAAACCGAGGTTGTTGCCTTAAATCAATCTATTGATATAAAGTTTTATGTAAATTCATTAGAATAAACCAAAAAGGAGAAAGCAGTTCTGGAAGTCGAAGTTAATTCAGTAAAGCTAAAACTGCATAGTTGGGCTAGTTCTTCTCACATAGGAAAGAATTTAGTGAAAGAACAAAAAAATGGGGAAGGTTTGGGATTTAAAGTAGTTCCACCACCACATGAGATCCTCTTGAATGCAAAATGTAGACCTATAAATAACAACCCAATTAAGGATCATGTGGTGTCTACTCCTCTAGTTAATGATCCAGATTCCACGGGTAAACAAGTGAAATCTGACACTAAACAGAAGGAGGCTACTTTGAAATCAAAATGCAAGATGCCAGTTGAGAACTTAGATGATGCATTTAAAAGGGTCAATGTAAGATCAGGTTCACCAAAGTCGATTTCAGAACCTAAACTGACTAAACTAGTTAACCGTAAATGCGTTAATCATCAAAGTCCAACCAAAGGGCAAGTAAAAGATTTTCAAAATGTCAAAACAATTAATTTTGTTAACAAGGGTGAAACATCTAAACGAGTAGTGACTAAACCAAACCAGACACACCTCACACATTCACTAAACTCAACAAAACACAAAAGGTTTCCTTAATCTGTAGAAGCAAGATCTTGCTAGAGTTGTGGAAAACGATGACATATTTCTACTAATTGTCCATACTATCGCACACCTAGAAAGAAAATTGAACTTTATGATACATAACCAAGTTCATCTAAAATAGATCTAACACTCCACCTAAGAGTGTTAGTAAATCAAAAGTTTCAACCATAAGTCAGTCGTCTGTTTACCACAAACAGGCCTTACACAAAACTGGCTTATGGAAAGAAAAATCAAGTATACGGTCTGATAGTAAGAATGATAAGAAGAAAGATATGCCCTCATCCTCTAAAGGACCATGGGTTGAGTTTATGATGTGTGATTTCTCTAGGTTACCCAAGCCAGTAAAGGCTTGGGTCCCAAATTTCAAATGACAAGTTTCTTTGACTGTGCAGGGTGTCTGCTACAATGTTATCACTAATACCAGTATTATTGATAGTGGGGCATCCAGGCACATGATAGGAAATTCGTCCCTCCTTTTCAACGTCATACAAATCAAAGGGAGACATGTTTCATTTGCTGGGAACAAAGGAGGCTACATCATAGCACAAGGCGAAGTAGAAAATGAGAAAGTAAAGTTTGACAAGGTAAACTACGTTCAACAACTTCAGAATAATTTACTTTCAGTCTCCCATATCTGTGATAAAGGCTTTAAGGTTGTATTTGACAACAAGAAGTGCTACATGTTAAAGAAGGACTATGTGATTTAGGAGGATAAGGTTCTCATGTCAACTTCATGATATAACGACCTGTATGTCTTGGATTTATGAAAAACATCCACAACTGATCACATGATTCAATGCTTCTTGTCAAAGGTAACTGATAGGGACTCAGTCTCGTGGCATAGGATAATGGGGCACATCAATCCTAGAAAAATGAATCACTTGATTCAGAATGATCTACTAAATGGTGTAAATGTCAAGAACTTCTAGCTTCCAAACTTCTGCATAGCTTGCAAGAAAGGGAAACAGACCAAGAAGGCCCCTAAGGCAAAGAAAGTCAACTTTATTGATATGCCTCTCGAGCTTTTGCACATGCATTTGTTTGGCCCTGTTAGCACAAAAAGCATTGTAGGAGATCTATATTGCTTTGTTGTAACAGATGATTACTCAAGATTCGCTTGGGTGATGTTTCTGAAAGCCAAATCAGAAACCTTTGAATCATTCAAACATCTGGTAACTAGATTGGAATCGCTCTACAAGCTAAAAGTTAGGCACATTCGATCAGACGACAGAACTGAATTCAAGAATATGTGGATGGAGGCATGCTGTAGATAAAGAGGATTTGTTCATCAATTCACCTCTGCCTACACTCCACAGATGAATGGCGTAGCTAAAAGAAAGAAAGAATCAAAGTTTGATCGACACTGCCAGAACAATGCTTGTAGACTCAAATCTGCCTATTCAATTCTAGAGTGAGGCAGTGCCAAATGTGTGTTACACGCTCAATCAAGTCTTAGTGGTCAAGCGACATGGAAAAATGTGTTATGAACTACTCCAGCGATGTAAACCTAGTTAGGAGTATTTAGAACCATTTGGCGCACCTTGTACATTGTTAAAGAAGACTCGAATGAGAAGTTCAACAAGAAGGAAGAAGAAGGGATATTTCTTGGATACAACAAAACAGATATAAGAGTTTACAACAACTCACGGGTCAGGTAGAAGTGTGTGCAACGTTGATGTTCAGAGATACACCAACCCCCCCCCCCCACTGGGAAAGGACCCTCATTCTTCTTTGATTATGATGGATTCTTTAAATCCTTCAATCTGCCACCTTCTCACACTGATGACGAGCTTTACGCTAGGATGATGTACGATGCTCTTAACCCTCCTCCACGAGACTCGACATCAACTCGTCCATTAGATGACTCCGCTAACCCTTCAAGGGGAGACCTTGAAGTGAGTGAGTCTTCATCTCATGATGATGTAGTTAAGACTGCTAATAATGACCAGGAGGAACAGGTTCTTACCAATGAAAGTACACAAAAATCAAATCCTGATGCCTCTGACACTTCGGAACCTCATACTCCAACAGCTACAGGTTGTGAACCTGAATTTAACAATATGGATAATGAAGTGGCCATTCCAACGACTCCCGGATCTCGGCTAAACATTTATCATCCTCTGGACAATGTCATTGGGGATGTTCGATCGGGAGTACAAACCAGAAATCAGCTGTACTCAGCTGATTATGCCTCGCTAATGGAAAAGGGATACCTTCATGATGGAGCATATTGGTGTTTTGTGTCTCTATTTGAGCTAAATTATGTTATTGAAGCAATAAACGATGAGGCATGGGTCAGTGCGATACAAGAAGAACTCTTACAGTTCAAGAAGTTAGGAGTATGGACCCTTGTGGACAACCAAAAGGTGCTAAGGTAATTGGCACTAAATGGTGTAGAAATGCAAGAAAGATGACCAAGGGGTCATAATCAGAAACAAGGCCCGACTTGTAGTACATGGATATTGACAAGTCGAAGGAATAGATTACAATGAAGTTTTTGCACCAGTGGCAAGGATGGAAGCTATACGCGTATTTTTAGCTTATGCATCCTAAATGAAGATTAAAGTCTATCAACTAGATGTGAAGAGTGCGTTCCGTCATGATGAAATCTGTGAGACGGTTTATGTCAGTCAACCCGAAGGATTTGAGGATCCTTATCATCGGGACAAAGTTTATTGGATGGGTAAGGCTCTCTACAGGCTCCATCAAGCCCCTAGAGCATGGTATGAGAAACTGTCAACTCATCTGGTGAAACATGCTTTTCACAGAGGAGTTATTGACTATACACTGTTCATCAAAGAAAATGATGGTGACTTACTGCTAGTACAGATTTATGTTGATGACATAATCTTTGGTTCCAAAAACGAAGAGTTATGTAAAGAATTTGAATCTGTAATAAAAGCAGTGTTTGAGATGAGTGCCATGGGGGAGATGAAGTTCTTCCTTGGATTACAGTTGGATCAGATAACAAAGGGAATCTTCCTACATCAGACTAAATATGTAGGCGATATCCTCAGTCAATTCGACATGGAGAATGATTCAGCAGCTGGAACTCCACTTTCCACGAACCATGACGTGGCACCCGACAAAAATGGTGATCTGGTTGATGCAACCATGTATAGAGGAATGATCGGATTCCTCATGTACCTCACAGCCTCATGACTTAATATCATGTAAACGACGTGTCTTTGTTCCAGATATCAGGCAAAACCAAAAGTAAACCATCTCATAGGAGTCAAAAGGATTTTTCGTTATCTGAAGGTACTCCAACACTCGGGTTGTGGTATCCACATGACGATGACTTTGAGCTTACATCGTATAGTGACTCAGATTATGGCGGTTGCAAAATGAATTACAAGTCAACATCAGCAGGATGTCAGTTCTTTGGTAGACGTTTACTCACCTGGCAGTGTAAGAAGCAGACGTCCGTTGCATTGTCAACATGTGAAGCTGAATACGTTGTTGCTGCTAGTAGTTGTTCACAAATAATTTGGATTCAACAGCAAATGCCCGACTATGGTTTGCAATTTTCTAACACTCCTATTTTTGTTGATAATTCTGCTGCTATTGCTATAACCAAAATCCAGTCCAACATCCTAAAACGAAACACATCGGTATTAAGTAACACTTTGTACTTGACTGTTTTGAAAAGCAATTAATCGATGTGGAATAAATTAGTACGGATTTTCAACGCGCTGACCCCTACACAAAAGCATTTGAAAAACCGAGGTTTTTATATCTTTTAGAGGTTAATGGCATGAAAAAGAAAAGTGATGTGATTCTAGAAGACGAAAGTTCGTAGTCCGACTAGTGTAGTTTTCAATTAATTTAATATTATTTCATTTTATTTTCCTATCTATTAAAATACAAAACCAAAAAGATTTTTGGTTTTAGAATTTTATGGGGAGAATAGTTTAGTCTCGTATTAAATTCATTCAGTATTTAATTACTTAAAAAAAGGGGAGGGCAGCTTAGCTAATAAGAAATGAAATCAAATCTGTGATTCTGATTCAAAGTAAATGGAAAATGATAGTACACAGGGAACGAACTGGTTGGGACTTCAAAACTAGTGTGCTCAAAATGGGAAATTCAAAGTACAAGTTTGAGAGTTTAAGCACAACTAAAGAAATATGATAGTTAAACTAGCTGCTACTGAGATAACATAGAGAAAGTAGACCTAGACGTTGCTAGTTCATAATATGATGTGTCAGTAGATTCAACACAATAGATGAGTAACTTCATTAGTGATTTAAAAACTCAAACTAACTTGTTCAACTTGCTGTGGGTTCTCATCTTATCCCTAGTTAACAAAATCAACGTATTTTTGATAAGTGGTGACGAGCAAAATAAACGCCACAAATGTGTGCAGATGACCACAAATATGAGCAAAGCACATGTAAAAAATGCTAAAAGAAATTGGGCTTATAACTTATGTTGTTGGTACGTTATGTGCAAAAAGAAAAATAAATTCTCTAACAAGAAGATAGGTTGTGTTCCTCTGTGTTGTGCGGTGGTAGTGACCTGAGGATAAGCATAACCTAAATATTCTAGAATTCATTGTTGTTTGCGCCTCTCTATTGTGCGATGGCACTAACCTAAGGCTTGGCATCTCTTTGAAAGCTCTTAGAATAATCTCTTCTCGTCCAATAGCAGTAGACCACTCAAAAATCTCTTGTGGAATGTTGATTACCAAATAAGTGTGAGATCCACAAATGCATGTTGAAATAATTAAACATAATTCATCACTATTGTAAGTCAAAAGTCTGTGTATGGATTTAAGGGACCAACATATTGACAATCATCGTGACTGCAAATTCTTAAGAGTCAAAATCATTGTGTGCATCTTATAGCTTTAGTATGATTTCTTGAAAGTGCTAATGACTCTCAGACATAACAAGAATTTAGCATTGAGGGCATGTTAATAAGGGTTCCCAAACGATTCTATTATACCTGTATGATTCCATAATGAATCGTTCAAGAAATGATCTAATCAACTTGAAGTTGTTCTGCTCAAACCCAAAACAACAAAAAATATGTTTTGTTTGTTTGTTTTTTAACTTCTATGTTAGCTTCGATTTTCTAGTCGTTTGTTGGATTAATCGCCGAACTATAAAACTGGATGTACTTTGCGAATCACTTACTAAAATGGGTTACATCTGAGGTGACCAATCAGTCAAAATTAAATGGGTCACGTCTGAGGTGACAAATCAATTTCAAAATAAAAGCATCACGTCTGAGGTGATCAAAGGTGTTAAAAGGTCATAATGTTTATCAAATGTTTAAATTTTAAAGTGTTGAAAGTGTAAGGGGCTCAAGCTCATAAGTATGAGCTAATCACACGATTGGATCATGAGTATAAGCCATTTGCACGATTGGATAATAAGTATGAGCCATTCGCATGATTGGATCATAAGTATGAGCCAATCGCACGATTGAACCATAAGTATGAGCCAGTCATACGACTGGACCATGAGTATGGAACAACCATGCGACTGGACTACAAGACTAAACCAATTGCACGAATGGATCAAGGAGTATGAGCCAGTCACACGATTGAACCCCAGTCGCACGACTGAAGCATGAGTATGGGCACACTCGCACAACTGGAGCATGCGTATCGGTCTAGTCGTACAATTAAACTTTAAGACAGTATAAAAGAGGTGAGTCAGTCGCATTTCTCACCACCCCTCAAATCGTTCAAAAACAGCTCATACGCAGACACCCTGCCGAAATTTCGTCTCACCTTGATTTCTTGCCATTGTGTTGCTAACTGATCTATTGTTCATCTACATGTATTGTGGGACTGAAATCGATCAAAATGACTGGTGAAATCAAACCCTAAATGACCTAATCGCCTAAAATCCAGAAATCTGTAAAACTCTTAAAATAGACCACTTAAATGGACATAATAGTTGAAATGAGGGATATGAAGCGATATTTAGAGTTACTGCGAATCTAATGAGTCCAACATGACGTCTAACATCAAGATTTGACCAAGATTCAGGGACGGAGTGTCGCACAGAGTCTTCTACGAATGGACACTCCGAATGAACTTTAGTCGCACGATTGAGCCAGATGCAAGATACATTCGCACGATTGAATCATTCGGTGACTCAGCCGCACGACTAACTCAACCACATGGCTTAACACACGATTAAGTTCAGTTGCAAGCTCAATCGCACGACTGAACTCAGTCGCATGCTCAATCACACGACTGAACTCAGTTGTATGGTTCAATCGCACGATTGAACCAGATTGCTCAAAATAGTTTAATTTCTAATAGTCATCTCTGATGCACAAATCTAATGTTTATGTGTCTTGTGTTATAGCAACATGGTTGATAGGTGGACTATCAACACCAAGCACAACATCTGTGCTCACCTTGATGCTACATTGAGGAATCCTTGTGAGTTCTCAGGATTATTGCCTTTCTGCACAGATCACAGATCTTCAAGGCTATCTTTGTCCCCTGCACGCCTTCCAGATCCATTCAGCAAACCTTCTAAGAAAGCGCCAGGGTAGATTGGTCCGTTGAGGCACATCGTATACAGAGCTCCATTTTTGGTCAAGAGATCAAGATTAATAAGGATGATCTGATGCGGGTCTTAGATCTGGGTGAGGATGGAGCCTACCCAACTAAGCTACATCCTCTGACTGTCCGGGGATGCTTTATAAGGATCAAGTACGTCAATGACTTAAATGCCGGAGTACTGAACAAGAGTCACATGTGCCCATAATTCAAGTATCTGGCACACGTGATCCTGAAGTGTATTGCCTCCAGGTGTGGAGGATTTGATGAGCTATCCGACCAAATCTAGAATGCATACGTTGCACTGGTACTGAACCACCCATTCAGTTTCTCTTGCATGATCTTCTCCTACCTGATCGAGAACCTTCAGGCTAAAGACAAAAAAGGCTTCTGTATGTACCCATGTTTCTTACAGCTTATTATAGATGATAAGCTTCCTTCGCTACCAATGGAAAGGGATGATGTTGTTGTGCTGAAAGTTATGAACGACATAACATTGGGAGGATGAAAGTTACAAGGAGAAGCAGGTGAAGCCCCCTGTCAGGAGATTGTTTGGGCATTTGGCCAGGGATGATTACATGGTGCCTACTCACAAGAAATGACGTCACGATGACAGTGATTCAGATACTGAGCCTTGATGACTACCACATCCGATGACGATGATGATGATGACCAAGATGACGGTCATGGTGGGGGAGATGCAGGTCCTAGTACTTCACAGGCCACCGATACGACTACTATATCTTCACCACCTCCACCCAGTACTTCTTCTGCTCTAGGTGGATCTGAGCAGGCTGCTATCCACTCAGATTTCCTGATAGAGGAAGAGAGGAGGCAAATGATAAGCCTCTTGTATGGACGGTCAGGAGCCGGTCGTGGTGGCCACTGAGAGAGGGATCAGGGCGGTTGGTGGACGCCAGGCTGAGTCAAGGGGTGATGCTACTGATGGCACAGATCCTTCTTACACTCCTGACCAGCCTAGTAGCCAAAGGGGAATGCCTATGGCGGCGGGCTCCAGGAAAAAGAACATGGCCCAAACTTACAAGACGAAGAGCAAGAGGCCAAGATTTACTTTGACTACTTCTTCAAACACCACCACCCCTTTCACACCCACAACTACCACCACTACCACACCTCCTATCATCACCCCCAAAGCTATTGCTACCACCACCACTCCTCCCACTACTACTATCTCTCATCCCACACCTCTAACATAGCCACTCCACCACATCCCACACATATTCCACCTCCTATATTTACCTCATCGACCACCACCACTGACCAAGATGGTACTTCCACATACACTCCATTCGCCGCTGAACCCACTCTACCCCACATCGGGTTGGAGAAACATCTCGCTAACCTAAACAACACTGTGATTAGACTACTAGTAACTGATGAGCTTAGGGCTTCTCAGTACACAAGATGATGGAGCTTAGTGAGAAAAGTGATTTATATGAGAGAGCTCTAAGCCGAGCCTACCATTGCTTACAAGTCAAGATGAGCTGGTGTTGTGTCGGTAAAGAGGATTGAGGAGGTAGAGAAGAAGAACAAAAAGATACTTCTGAAGCTTAAAGGATCAAAGTCTGAGCCATTAAACATCAAAGATAGTGATGATGATGATGATTATGATGATGATGACGATGATGATGATTATGATGAAGAGGATGAAGATGAGACCTGAGGAGGATTTAGAGAGGGTGGATCGAGCGGGAAAGATCGAGAAGATGATGATGATCAGGAAGGTGATGCTGGTGCATTGGCCTCTCCTTAGGCTCAGGAGAGGTGAACTAAAAGGAATCAAGATCAAGGAGCCTCATCCTCTGCTCCTCCAGCTGAGGAACCTGCTATTCAAGACAAAAGTAATAGTTAGATGTATTTGTATTTGGAATCTTTTGTTTTTGAATTATACTACATTAATGTAATTAATTATAATCTATATGTGTTTATGTTTAAATGCTTTATATGATGACTTATGTGTGTTGTGCTTACTATTTAGTAAAACGGATGAAGCTCTATGAATAGACAAATACGATGTACAACCCCTTCAGCAGGTCAAGACTCAATTAACCATGATTCTTGACTTACAAGGGATAGTCTGAAGATCTGTTAGCTACACACTAGAGGAGGGGGAGATCATACACGACCTGACAGATGAATAGCTTGCTAAAATATTCATGCTGAGTCTGGATGAGCTGGTCAAAGATGCTCCTACAGTTGATGTGGCAAGTGACGATGAGCTTAACGATGTAGACGAAATCAAGATAGAGGATGTCACTGCTGACTATTATCCACAGTACACTGATCAAGAAGGACATGTTATCCCCAACTTGGGTGAAACATTTGACAGTGGTACTATTGAGAAGTTGGAAAAGGTAGAACAAGAAAAATGGAATGAAGAAAGTAAAGCCCAAGCTTCGGACGCCAATGTCGAATTGAAGAAAGCTGAATGGTTCTTCTAATGATAGTGACATAACTGAACCAAAGGATAAGCATGGGGGTTCAATGGATGTCTTTAAGGAAGAGGTTTGGGCTACAACATCCTTCTTGATCTTCCAATCCATCTTTTGGTTGATCATTAAGGATGAGCCTTTTAAGGCTTGCACAACATGCCATTTTTCCAAAGCTTCTTTCTTTTCGGAAGAATCCTTCACCACCTTTTCTTCCAAAGCAGTCTTCTTCTGGGGTGGTTTCAAGGGAGTTCTATTTTTCTTTGCATTTTTAATAGCTTTAGCTTTTGAAGCCATTTTCCTTTTGGAAGAAGGATTTTCTTCCAAAAGCTACCTAGCTTCAGAAACCATCTTTCCCTTTTTCATTACATGGACCATTTTGAAGGGTCCAAATAAGAAACCTTCCCTTACTCCTTCTTTCTTAACATTATTTGCATAATGTGTGCTAGTAGTATTCTAGTAACAATCTTTAGCCATGTGGTTCTGCAGACCACACATTATGCATGCAATGTTAGTCTTTTGGGAGCTTGAGAATTGTTGTTTCTTGTTCTTTTTCTCTTTATTAGCAACCTTTCCCTTCAACTTCTAATCCTTTGGTAGGACAGGAGTGTTGGTACTACACCTCTTTCCTAAATCAGAGTTACCCACCACTTGGAATCCAACAGAGATGAATACAACCTTTTGTTTTGGATCAAACATCAGCTTAGACTCAGCCACTTTCTTGGCAGTTCTTCTTACTGCTTTAGCTTTACTTTTTCTGCTTTGGTGGTTAGGAGTTTATCATCACCGGGAGAAGTTGGTTGATTTACCTGTTCCATCCCTATGGTGGCCTCTATTATTGCATCATTCATCAACTCAAGTGAAGATAGGTCAGCAGATGGGACCTCTTACTCTTTAGTACCACATCTAGGTTGTCTTATGGACTCATAAGAATATGGTGGAGCAATTTCATTGGTCCCCAACCCTCCTTTGTTTTGATAATAGCTTTTGGAGTGGGAGGATGATACAATAATAGTTTGGAAGTTTTGCTAAAAAATGGCATACTTCCTGGCTTGAGCCTTAGCAGTGACAAGCTAGGCTTGAGCCTTAGACAATTTGGATATTATATCCTTCATTTGAGTCTTATAATTTGTGTGTTTATGTTAATAACGACACAGTTTTCTCCAACTGTTCAATTTTTCTTTGATAGTCAGATTCACCCTTTTAAAATCAGATTTCAAAACATTTAGAAACCCAATATTAGATTTAATCTCCATATTGTAGTCTTAATACAATTTAACCTTAGCCATACATGAAGGAGTACAGAGATGTTCATATACCTTATCATCATCTGTTCCTACCATGAGTGCTTAAGCAGGAGTCACATCATGTACCATAAAGCTCTAGTCAACTTTTTGAGCCATTGCAGCTGTCTCTGTTGACTTTCCAGAGGGCTTTGATGTAGAGGGATGTGTGGAGGCCTATGGAGTTCCCGGATTTTGACTTGGGAGCCTTGCATTCCCTTGCAAAATGACCAAGTTGATTACAGTTGTAACATTTGGCCTTGGTTTTGTCAAACCAAATTTGTTATTGGTTGGGTTCTGGGGAAATTGTCTTCCTCTTCTTTTGAAGGAATTCTTTGATCTATAGGTTAAAAGAGCCATTTCTTGGACAATCTCCACATATTCTACATCATCTGGACTGAAGCACTCTAGATCATCAAAGTAGTACTGAAAATCACTAGAGTGTCCACTTCTTGAAACAAAGGCACAGTTGTCCTGAAAGGAACCATGTTGAGCCTGTTGAGACCTTGGAGTCTCAGGAAGCGTAATTTATGGTCCAGATGAGCAGGATGGCTGCTAGGTGTATGCCAAGTACTGTTATGGTTGTCTGGGTCCTAACCTAAGCCTTCAACAACCATCAAAGCGTTGCTAGTAGGAAGACTCAGGGGTCAGCTTGTCTGGTGGCCTCTCTTGCTCTCCATCTCCAAATGGTATCCATCAAGAATGCCATAGAGTTTGGTCATATTAAGGGTGTTTAGATTTTCTGTCCTCTTGATAGAGACACAGTAGAACATCCACTCATTAGGGAGTGCATTCCTGAACTTTCTTGTGAGGTCTCTAAGTTCAAGAGTGATTCCCACAGACTCAAGGAAGAAATGAGGTCCATGTACCTGAAGTATTGCTAGTTGAGGGTCATTCCTTCAATGTTGGTGAAGTTCTCAAACTGCTGCTTCAGTGAGTCATTCTTGGAGTCATTTGAGCTAGAGTACATTTGAGCAAGTGCACCAAACAGTTATTTGGCTGACTTGCAATGCTCAAACCCCACCATGATGGAGTTGGGTATTGTAGTCATATGAATAGTCATTTCATTGCTCAAAATGTCCATCATCTTTCGGTCTTCATTAGAGTAGTCTTCAATAGCCTTTTCTATCATGGCCCCGTTTCCACCAGGTGCAACCACCTTTGGTTTATACGGGCCATTGACAATAAACAACCACAACTTGTTGTCTTGTTACCTCATGAAACCTTCCATGCATATGCTCAATAACCTAAAGTTTTCAAGGGTAATGATCGGAGCTTTAGTCATGGTTCCCATTTCTACTTCAGACTTGATGAGAGCCATTTTTAGTGTTGTGTAAGGAGGAATGAAAAATAGGTTGATTTGGATGGTAAGATCTCACAATCAAGAGCCTAAGAAGTTCTGGTATCAATTGCAGGATCGGTTTATGTCACATAACACTTGGTTTTTCTCTCAAACTCACTTAAACTACACTTAGATGAAGCAAAGTCTTCCTAAGAGTTGATAATAACATAATAGGTAACAATGAACACAGAAAGATAATTTTCAAGGTACTTGCATATGTTGCTTCTCAACACAAAGTATTACATGACTCTTACAAGCATGTTACATGAGTTATAATGAGAAACTATATATAATACAACCTACAGCTAGATATACTTTGATACCAGCTGGAATCCTCTAACTAAAGCAAATACTACAAAGCTATAGTTTAAGGTATCTTAGATAATGTTTTATCTAAGATATGGTAGTCATGACATGTCCATGACTTACCTTTTATCACCAACTAGAGTTGGCAACTATGCTAACTAATAAAGGTGAACAGTGGAATAAAGTATGGTCAACTACATGGCTTTTGGGAAAACACCATGCAGTATCTTAGAGGTCTGTAGTGGAGTGTCAGAGACACCATACTTATGTCTACTGGTTGATAGTAGTGTCTTTCGAAGGGTAGTTGGCTTCAGAAGAAGAAGTTCTTCCGAAGCCACTTATACTTCGGAAGAGGATACTTCTTCCGAGGCTTGAGGACTTCTCTTTTCGTCGTACTTCGGAAGTTGTGTTTTGATATTTAATTCTCAGATTTGATCTTCAGAAGTGAACACCTTGACTTTAGAAGTAGAGTTTGTCTTCGGAAGTTAATCTTGCACTTTGTCTTTGGAAAAATTCTATTTCCTTTGGAAGTTCCACACTTAGCATTGGAAGTCTTTTATTAGATGCACCAAAATAGTCTAAGTGATTTGGTTTTGGTTGCACCAGCCTTCTTCTTGATCCAATAGAATGATTCAGGGGTCAAGTTCAGGTACTCTCAGTTTGTTTATACAAATTTGCTTGCTAACTTGGACTCGTTAGAGTATTATATGTTTCCTAGATATGTTCAACACATTCTCAAGTGTGAATTGGGCTCATAGTTGAAGGAAACAAGTAATATTCTTAAATTGGGACAAATAAAGCCCGACATCTTTAAAATTTCAAAGAAGCCAACTATTGTCTTCTTTGGGTTGAAACAACCCTTGTCCCTAAAATGTTAAAGCTCATTGCTCAAGGTGACAACCTCGCAACACAAGCTAGTGTTAAACCCACACCTTCTACCTCTCAACCACCAAAACAGCCAAACATCATTCTCACATACCAAAGAAAATCCAAACAAACCCGTGCACAAGTTACTCAGTTTATGTATGCCCCCATACTACTACCCACATAGGAGGAAGTGGACATTAGAGCTCCCACTTCTCCTAAGGAGCAAACCACACCCATTATTTCAACTATCAATCCTAGATTCCTTATGCTCAGATTGATGAGCTCATTAGCCCAATAGCCTTAAGTCTTCACTTAGAGTCTCAATAGTCTAGTGAACAACCTTTAGGGGAAAGTTACCATCTCCAGCCTTTAGATCTCAACCAACCAATTCCTAGACTTGATTTCTATGATGATGAAGACTTGGGATTCAGTGAGTATCATAAGTCTCTATAATCTTTACCAACTCAAAGAGAGATGAGTGCTCGTGACACTCCTATGTCTAGCCCACAACATCCACCTACCACTAAGGTGGATTTTTCTATCTCTGCTCAGGAAGTCCATATGGAAGAGGCTCTCACTTTTGTAAGTGATTACATCTTTAAGACCTCAACCATGGCCACTCAGCCCATTGATAATCCATCTATAGTAGTCAGTGACCAGAGGAAAACCAACAACCAAGAACATCATGTTTGTGGTGAGACTAAGGACTTTGGTCCAATTATCTCATCCCCCATTAATACCTAGGAGTTCTTCATAGAGCATCGACTTGGAAGACTCACCATCTTTACTTGCAACTATCCATACTCAACAACTTCCTCAAGTTCACATTGATGTGGACTCCATAGACTCCTTCATTCAGAGTCTTTTTAAGGAAGGCATTCCAAGAGCGGTGTCATCTCCACCTGAAGGAACTTCTAATTACATCATAGGGTGGATGTATGATGCTAACAGAAGAGCCCTCATTCTTCAGAGAGTTCAAGGGCAATAAGAAGTCTTCAATTTTCAGACCTTGAAATACTATGAAGGTCTTAATCTTATCAACATGCCACTTGTCAATCCAAGCCAGTCTTGACAAGCTGACAAGTTGGCTCAAAGGATACAAGACAGGATTACAGAAAAGTTCAGCCTAAGAAGTAGACAGAGGCAATCAGGCAATGTCATTGGTCATTAGATGTTGAGGCAAACCCTGAGATTAGTTTCAAAGGGAAAACCTTGACTGAAGGCCCAGTGATTGAACCTGAGATCCCTGCCACACCTACAACCACTTCACAAGTCCATTCCCTTGAAGGCATAAAGAAGTCTGCTGATAGGCAGAGCATGATGAGCTTCTTGAAGCTATATGGATTCTCCGAAAGGAGACTTGGCCCTATGTCTCTATCTACTACGGATGAGCACATTAGGGTGATCAGCATAAGATCAAAAGAGGAGAACTTGTTGACTTACACTCCCCCATCAAGTTAGGTTCTTTAAGAAGTAGATGTTAAGGTTGAACCTTTTAAGACAACACAACCTGGACCTCCTGCTGAGCCTCAACAAGCTTCATCTTCTGATCCACAGTAGGGTTCTGTCCCCTCTCAATCTGAATGTGTGAGAGAGGAAATCCCAACTGAGCAAGACAAAGATGATCAACATGGTGCTACAGGCCAATCTTCTCAGTTAAAAAGTTCAAAGAGGAGAAAAGGGATGGCCTCTAAACCAAAGTCTAAGAAGAAGGAGAAATAGGCATCCATATCCAAATCTCAAGATGAGTTAGAACATCTTAAGAATGTGCAACAAGAAGAAGCTCCACCAACCCCAATCCAAGCAGCTCCTCTAGCATCAGGAAGACCTATCTTGTCCTGGACTTACTCCATTAATCCAAAAGTATGGCATGTCATTAGAGATCAAGGTGTTAAAGATGTCTACACATGGCCAGACATGTTCAATCTACCTCTACATGATCTCTTTAAGATGAGAAGACATTTTGAGAGTCTGAATGATCCTAAACATCTTATGAAGAAAGGCATGGTCATTATCATAATGAAGACTATCAATATCTGAAGTCTTCAAATATTTTGGTAGCATTAGCCTAAGGGGAGTTTTTAAGGATTCATATAAGGCTGATGCAACCCAAAACATTCAAATAGTCTGTCTTGCATGCATGCATAAAGTGCTGAAGTAAAATGCTTCGGAGGTTTCACATTCTGCATTAGAAAATATTCTAAGTGTGAAATCTTCCGAAGCCAAGATCAATATCTTCCGAAGCCAAAAATGAAGTCATCCAAAGCTTCGGAGACAAAGTCTTCCTAAGCTATTTTATGAAGATAGGTTTCTTTGAAGAGTTTTAAGTACATGCTTTATCTTATATACCTTTTACCATAAAGTTGGACCACCTTTCCGTTGCGACTCAGATTAACTCCCCAACTTTCACATGATAGTGAAAAGGTCCATGCTTTTGGTAAACTGTACATTGAGGTCTTGAGTCTGTTTCTTTCTACTTTATGTACTTTTATCCTTTTTGTAATACATTAGAATGTGAGCTATGGCATGTCATAATCACTAGTCAAAGGAAATCTATCTTTTGACTTACATTGATTTTGTTGTTGTCTAGATCATGTATTCAGTTGGCCTTCAAAGTATGGTCGGCTGTAGGATGTAGTATATAGTATCTCTGGTCCCTTGTAACTTTTCTTATGCTTTATGAACACTTTCAAGGAACTAGAGAGCAATATACAACATTCTTGAAAACCAAAAGACTTGTGTTATTTCTTCTTGTTCTGTCTCTTGGTTACTTGTGTTTCTTAGTATCATTGTAACTGGTTTCTAGTTCCCGATTTGATCTGTTAGGTGTTCTAAATCAACTCTTCTCATTGTGTGTTCTGTTGTAAGTGACTAAACCCCCTCAAACAATCCTGCACTACCATAGGTAAGTCTACCTGGATTTCTAAGATGATAGAAGGCTGTGACATAGAGAAGGTCATAAGTTTCCTGTTAGACCATTTGTGATGACCTTAGGCTGTTTCAATGTAGTCCTGGGAATGGATTGGTTGGCAGACTACGAGGTGAACATTGTATGTCACTAGAACATGGTCAGACTGACACCGCTTGATGGGAGTTCGGTGACGATTTACGGTGATCGAGGTACGACTATCTCAAAGGCGATTTGATGGAGGTGGCAGGAAATTGCATGAGGCATGGATGTAGTGCCTACTTGTCCTATGTGAAGGATGTGGATACAACTATTTGATGTACCGGTTGTGTGTGAATTCCCAGACGTGTTTCCAGAAGATTTACCAGGTGTGCCACCGAACCGCGAGATTGAGTTTAAGATTGATTGATACCCGGTGCCCAACCTTTTGCTAAGGCATCGTATCGACTAGCCCCCTCCAAGATGAAGGAATTGATGGAAGAATTGCAGGAGTTTCTTGATAAGGAGTTCATTAGACCAAGTATCTTTCATTGGGGTGCTCCGGTCTTATTCGTGAAGAAGAAGAGAAATAGTATGAGGATGTGTATCCACTACCGTGAGCTGAACAAGTTGATGGTGAAGAATCAATATCATTTACCGATGATTCATGACTTGTTGATCAGCTCCAAGGTGCCAGTTGGTTCTCAAGGATAGACCTTCGATCTGGTTACCATCAGTTTATGGTGAAAGAGCAGGATATTCCTAAAACAGCTTTTTGTACGCATTATGGACATTACGAGTTTCTCGTTATGTCTTTTTCTTTAACCAATGTGTGAGCTACTTTTATGGATTTAATGAATCGAGTGTGTCAGCCAATGTTGGGTAAATCAGTGATTATGTTTATTGATGATATCCTGATTTATATGAAGAGCAAGGAGGAGCATGCCGGTCACATTCGGGAAGTGTTGGAGACGTTGAGAAAGGAGATCCTGTATGCTAAGATATCAAAGTCTGTGTTTTGGTTGCGTGAAGTGCAGTTCTTGGGTCACGTGGTAAATCCCGAAGGGATTATGGTATACCCGACAAAGGTGGAGGCGGTGATATAATGGAAGTCTCCAAAGACACCATCTGAGATCTGTAGTTTTCTGGGGTTGGTGGGCTATTATAGAAGATTCATCTAAGACTTCTCCCAGATAACTTCTCTGTTGACTAAGTTGACCCGCAAGGACGTCAAGTTTGTTTGGGGTCAAGATCAAGAGAAGGCTTTTGAGGAGCTAAGGCGAGGTTGACTCAAGCTCTTGACTTGACATTACCCAAAGGAAGCGAGGATTTGGTGGTATATTCAGATGCATCTTACTCAGGGTTGGTTTGCATGTTGATACAGCGAGGAAAGGTTATAGCTTATGCATCCCAACATTTGAAGATCCATGAGGTTAATTATCCTACTCATGACTTGGAGTTAGTAGTTGTGGTCTTTGAGTTAAAGATTTGAAGGCACTACCTGTATGGGACGAAGTGCGTCATATTTACTGACCACAAAAGCTTAAAGTACTTCTTCGAGCGGAAGAATTTAAATATGAGGCAGAGGCGATGGTTGGAGCTCATAAAGGATTACCATTGCCAGATCCCCTACCACCCGGGAAAGCCCAATATGGTGGTGGATGCCCTTGGTCGGAAGGAGAGACCCGATCCGATTTGTGTGAAAGCTTATCAATGGTCATGACCTCTGATGTGATGAAGCAAGTCAAGGAGTTTCAAGACGAGTCACTGAAAGAAGATCGTGTTAACTCCGAAAGGATGAGAGATCTAGTCACGGAGTTGAGTGAAAACACTCTCGGTGTTAGAACCCATTTTGGATGGATATGGATTCCTTGTTATGGGTATTTACATGGGAAGATAATGGATGAAGCTCATAACACTCGGTACTTTTTTCATCCCGGTGCTATGAAATTGTATCAAAGCATGATGAAGATTATCAGTGGCTAGGTATGAAGCGTGATGTTGTAGAGTACGTGAGTAAGTGCCTTACCTGCTTGCAAGTGAAGGCGGAGCATTAGAAGCCATACATGAAGATCCAACCTTTGAATATACCCGAGTAGATGTGGGAGTATATCACCATGGACTTTATTACGAAGATACCACATACCACAAAAGAGTATGTTGCCAAATGGCTGATAGTTGATCATTTGACGAAGAGTCCCCAATTCCTACCAATCCAAGAGACGTATTCCTTTGAGAGACTCGCATATCTATACATCAAGGAGATTGTAGCTCGTCGTGGTATACCGGTGTTTATTGTGTCTTATCGTGACACTTGGTTTACAACCATGTTCTAGAAGAGATTTCATAATGCGTTGCGAATGAGATTACATATCAGCATGGCTTATCGTCCCCAGATAGATGGTTAGTTAGAAAGGACCATTCAGATGCTGGAATATATGCTTCAGGTATGCGTTATTGATTTCGGAGGAAATTGGGATGATCACTTACCATTAGCTAAGTTCTCATATAACAATAGCTACCTTGCTAGCATCGGCATGCCTCCTTATGAGATGCTATGCGGTAGGAGATGTAGAACGCGCTCTTGTTGGGATGATATTGACCATATAGAGTTAGTGAGCATCAAGGTGATCGAGGCTATGATTGAGAAGCTGGAAAGGATCGAGGCCTTTATGAAGGCAGCTAAGGATAGGCAAAAGTCGTATGCCGATAAATGGCATAGACCAATTGAGTTCCATGTGGGTGACAGGGTTATTTTGAAAGTCTTACCTTGGAAGGGCATCATTTGGTTTAGGAAGCGGGCCAACTTGAGCACGAGATACATAGGGCTTTCTGAATCATTGCACAGGTAGGAGAGGTGGCAATAGGTTGGAGTTTCCTAGTTAGTTAAGTGGAATTCATCCGACATTCCACGTATCTCACTTGAGAAAGTGCTTAGCCGACGAGGATATGGTAGTACCACTAGAGGATATTGAGGTGGACGAACGTCTCAATTATGTGGAGCAACCAGTGGAGATCATCGATCGCAAGGAGAAGAAGCTAAGAAATAAAGTGGTTCCACTTGTACGAGTACAGTGGAAGCACAGGAAGGGGTCAGAGCCCACTTAGGAAGTTGCGGATAAGATGAGGCAACATTATCCTCAAACTATTCAGAGACTAACTAGTTTCAAGGACGAAACATACATAAGGGGGTGGACTTGTAACATCCGGAATAAAGTCAAAACGAGCAAATTAATAATAATAGGCTTAATCGAGATTATTTAATAAAAATAAGCGGGAAATGGATGATGGACTGAGCAAACCTCGCGGGTTATGTGTTAGATGAGTTTAAGGTCCCAGGAACGCCCGGTATATATAAATGGATTAGCTTGAGTCAATCTCATTTGCAACTCAACACCCAACTTTTAGAGAGAGAGTGTAGAGAGAGAAAGTAGAGAGAAAGTGTTGATCCAAGGATCAGTTGATCAAGAGATTGAAAAATCGCTGTTTGTGGGCATCCAAACAACAAGAAAAAGAACAAGAATCTAGGTAACAAACATCGTTTAATCATTTCATTAAGAGTAAATTCAGATTCTAGGATTTGGGGTTTTGAATGTGTTAAAGAATTGCCCAAAACTCACATTTTTGTGTAAGAAAACATGTAAGAAGCTTAGATATACCTTCTTGGCTAATAAACCAAGGTTATGGGTGTAAAAGATTGAAGTGTTGGGTTAAAAATGGGCTAGTTTGTAATTTCAGCCAGTTCTGCGAAACTGGGGGTTCATCTTGCGAAATTGTGTAGTCGTCCAGCGAAACTGCTGGTGAAACTAGCAACGAAACTATCGGTGAAACTAGCAGCGAAACTGCTGAGCTAGCAACGAAATTAGGAAGAAAATAACCCCTTTGAGTGTTAACTTATCTGCAGGTGTAGTGTGACCCTTGCTTAGAAAGCTTGATTGAGAAGCTACTCATCGAGTCCAGGTGAGTTCTAGATCCCCTATTTTAAAGGTTTTAAACTTGTTTGAGGCCAGAAATGCATACTGAGTTTACGATTTAAATAACCAATATTTTGAGAGGTTTTAACAGGAAGATCGATTTTTCTATAACAAAATATGCTATACCAATATGTAAAAATAAAAAAATATTGCGCTGACCTAGTAGCATGGCTCTAGCCAGGGGTGTTGCCCCTTAGACCCCACTAGGGACTGCTGCCCTAGGACCCCGCTGTCAGTAGTTGTCGCCCCCGAACCCCTGCTATCCTGCGGATGGTCGGTTATGTTCTATGATGACTTGTACTTGTTGTGCATGTGTATGTGTATAGGAATAGATGATGCATGATGTTTATGATGATGTATGATGGGGTATGTTGTGTTTATGTGATACTCTGTGTGTTCATCTTGTGTTCCTTACGTTGCTATTATGTATTATTCCGTGACTTACATATTATGATTATGAAATGAAAGGAAAGTATTATGAACGAAAAGCGGAAGTTAATGATAATGACAAGTGGAATGTAAAGAAAGAATGAATGAATGCATTAATGAACGAACGAATGTAAGGAAGTCTTGCAAGCAATGATGGAGGTCATACCCAATGAAGGGTGTTAGCTCAACTGTGTGCAGGTTAGCTACCCGGAGGGATGCACACTGGGTTGAATAGTTGTGATTGATCATACGTATGTGTTGGACCCTGAAAGGATTATACATGCCAATTCAAGTGGTGGGTTAATAGTTGTTCTGCTGGAAATCCCATCAAGTCCAAGTATTAATGCGGATGAAGAATCTGCAAAGAAGACAAGTGCGGCTAAACGCATTTGTATATGCGGAAGAAATAGAACAAATGTGCATAAGTGTTTGTTCTTCCACATTAACAAATGCAGATAGCTGGAAAGAAATGCTGACAAGTTTTGTACATCCACATTAACTAATGTGGATGCCAAGCAACAAATGGCATAAGTGTTTGTTCATCTGCATTTGTCAATGTTGATGACCAAACACTAATGCTAAAGACAAAGAAGAAATGCTGATCAAGATCAACACATCTGCATTAGTCAATGCCGATGAACAAAAGAAATGTTGATGGAGACTTAGACTATTTATGATGTATAGGTAAGGGGTAGTTTTGTCATTTTGTAAAAAGCATCTTGTCAGCCTATAAATAGAATAGAAAACCTCATATGTAAGGTGACTGTCGATAGACATTATAGACAATCAGAATATTTTGTTTAGTCTTTTGTTCCCAAGGTGTATTGTTACGGTTTAATGCTTAAACCCCAGCATTCATTGTAACATATAACCTTCATTAATACAAAGTGTATTTATGGGTATTTCTTGCATTCAATGTTTCTTGATTGTTTGATTCCGCTATACAATCATTAACTCAATCATCATATTCGATCATTGTGAGAATATCAATCTCACATCCAGTGAATTGATATGAGAGCTTTGGCTCTTGATTCTTTTTTAGATCTGCCTAGATCTAAACATGACAGGATCAGGGATCTCAAGTTTGATGGATTAGAGTGTAACGCAGCGGAATAAGAACAAGAATTAGACAATTATAGCAAGAATTTGATATTCGTATGCATTATGAACAAATACGGTTGTAAAGAGAGAATATATTTCTGTGAAAAGGAATGTTTCAATAATATCAAATGTTTCTACTCAATCATTCACCCATTACAATAAGGTTGACACTCCTTATATAGAGTGCAATCACTGTTGATATCATGGGATAGTGACATCTGGCAGATTTATTACAAAAATAACTAAAACTTAACAAACTACTAAAATGTTCACAACTACTGAGAACATATCAGAGTGCTAAGTATAAAACATAAAACTATTGATACGAAACTACTGAAACTACAACGACTGAAGAACAAGCTCTTCATTCGTTTTACAAAACTACTAAAAGGAAAACCGTCACAACTACTGAAGAAGACCTCTTCAGCTGTTGTGACAACGACTGATACTTAGTCTTCAGCACTTGTCTTTAGACTTTGTCTTCAGCACTTGTGTCTTCAAACTTTGTCTTCAGCACTTGTGTCTTCAGACTTTGTCTTCAGACTTTGTCTTCAGCTGTTGTGGACTTCAGCAGTTGTTGTGACGTCTGTAGGACTTAAGGTTTTTCTGATCCGGCTCATTGGTTCTTTTGGTCCAACAAACTCCCCCTGAACCAATGTAGCCAAAACCTTAACTTTATTGAGGTCCCACTTATTGTTGGCAATAAGATTGGTCTTTTTCCTTATTGATCGGCTAAGAAGATGACCCAATTAAGCACTAGCCTGGGAATAGATTTCTGAAATTTGGTTGGCATAGTATGGATAGGAGCCCTGAATTTGGGGAACTGGACACAGGGCTGTGGTCCTATCCATGAAATTACTTCCCATGTATAAGCCTGTAGGATTCTCTGGTGTATGCTCTGAGAAACATAATTTGTTCTTCCATGGTAAGATTTTCAGCTCCACCATCAAACAATCCTTCACGCCAATACAGCTCTGAAATGTACTTAGCCTGTTTGCCATTTTTGAGCTCAACTGTTATGATATGTCTGTATGCAAACTCATTTGGGTGAGTCCCTTCAAGTAACAGACTGAGCTCATTTTGTTTGAAGTTCTCAAGCCTCTTGTAGACTAACCCTTTTTAATTACTCTGTTCTCTAACATCTTTCGGGGGTGGCTGTTTAGTTTCGTAGGCCTTCTTGAAATCTTCTACTATTTCCAGGGTGATACTACAAGGACCACTATGATCTCTTCATCTACGATCCTTTTTACTTGGCCCTTGTATCTTGAAGGAATGTCTTTCTTCACAATTCTGTGAGCCACCCTAGGATCAGGCCATATTCTCACATTTTCCTTTTGATATTGAAATGGTTAGCAAGGGTGTACAATCTCAGAGATTCCTTCTTCATACTGATTATTGATGAAGAAGTAGCATAAGTATTGTCTATGCTTTTCAGCATCTCATCATCATGAAGCTTTTGTTGCTGTTCTTCTTCTATCTTTACTCTCACAGCTTCCATCTGTGAGGTGGGAGTGATGGGCAATGTTTGGCTTTAGGCAAAGTTAGGACTGCAGAAAGAGGCAGCCTATCTTCTTCCTCATCATCCTCTTCTTCTTCTTCTTCTTCTAGCCTCAACACCCTTCTTTTCTTCTTCTTGGGTGCATCATCGGCTGTTGGTTTTGAGGGTAAAGGAGTTGGTTTAGAGGGTTGTGGTAGTGGTGATTTTGAAGTGGGAGGTTTTGCAGGTTGTTCTAGCATTCTTGTAGTGAGTGAGGCTTTTGAGTGTTTTGCTAGTTCCTTTCTGTTCCCAGCACCTGCTTATTTAGTGCTTCAATCACCAATCCCTTAGTGTATGCTTCAGACGAACAGATCTTGGTGGTTATTGCCAAGATACTATCCCTGGTCCATGACTTAATCTCGATCAATGATCTCCGAGGTACTTTGCAATGAATTGATCATGATCTCTAGTCTTTCTCTTTCTAATGCATCATAACTTGCCTATCTTGAGTTAATTTCTTCAACTTCAAGTCTTCTAATCTCTAAGTCAGCTGTGTAGTATCGAACCCTGTCTATACAGTTGATCAATAATGGATTCCATTGATTTACTGTGTGTAGCATCCGCCATTTTGATCATCTCATCGAGTTCGAGTTCTTTTTCTTTTCCTTCAACCTTCCTCTTCTT
Source organism: Flaveria trinervia (assembly GCA_025506515.1). Lineage (NCBI taxonomy): Eukaryota > Viridiplantae > Streptophyta > Magnoliopsida > Asterales > Asteraceae > Flaveria > Flaveria trinervia. The sequence goes on along the minus strand of CM046444.1, from coordinate 88,269,145 downwards.
ATATGTGACATGAAAGTCTTTGTGACTTTCACCCACTTGATCAATGTCAGCTCCCTTTACAAACTCCTCTTCCTTCTCAGTCTCCTTTTCTTTCTTCCCCTCTATGGTCTTCCTCTTTGCTTTCACTGACTGACTCTCCCCCTTTTTGGTTGCATTGGTTGCAAGGGTTTGAGTAGCAGAAAGCCTTGTGCTCACAATCTCCTCCACCAGGGGTTGTATGATTGAGGGAAGCCTCTCATCCATGGTTTTGATCACAATGTCTGTGATCATTGGGGTGATGAGAGGTAGGGATTGTTGAAAGATAGCAGCTGTTTGCTCAGAGGGGTTCTGTTCCTGAGAAGCAGTGCCAGAAATAGAAGCTGGTGGCTCGAAAGTTTTGAGTGGCTGAGTGTGTGGGAGACCTTCAGGTGAAGGTGCCATCTGTGGGTTTATGTTGGTGGTAGATGGACTTGCTGTTTGAGAGAATGGTCAAGTAGTCTTTGTAGTTTACTGACTTCTTCCTCAAGAATTGTGTTCTGGGCCAGAACATCATAAAGAAGCCCAGGTCATCATCAGCAGATGTTGAATCACCTGACCTCCTGCTGTAGCAGGATGTACATGCACTGGGTGTAGACCAGTTGTAGCATGTGCCCCTTTTTCTTGGAACTGGGGACTTCCAGCCTCAGGACGATGTCCTTCATCAGCTGTTGCCTCTTGTGAGGTCTTAGCTATGTTACCAGCCTCAGTCTGATCATGTGTTGATTCAGAAGAGGTGGCAGCCTCACCAGATGTTCTGGTCTCCATATCCACACCAGGAGATAGAACAGTTAAACCCTTGTGTTGTGGGCTGTCAGAAGCATGTTGATCCTCTTCCTCAATTGTTGTGGTTTTCCCTTTGTTGGTGTTTTTGGGAGGAGGAGAGGCATGCAGCTGAGTCAGCACGTTTGCAATAATGAGAGTAGGACTTTGTGGGGTGGTTGCAGTGGGAGATGGGGTAAAAGCAGTATGCACCTGGGGAGAATGGTGCTCTTGAATGGCAATCTCCTCAAATGAGGAAGATTCCAGATTAGTGGGTACCCCTTCTTTGGTTGCTGCAGGCTCCTTTTGAGAGGAATCTTGAGCGGCTGTGGCTGGTGAAGTCCTTGTATCCACTAGGGGTTATAACCAGTGGATATAGCCTGCGTTTGTGTTGCAGGGGCATCCTCAGGGGACTCATTTCCCTGAGTAGCCTTTTTTGTCTTCTTTTTAGTGGGTTTGGTGGGGACTTTGGATTTGGAGGTGGTGGCTGTGGGTTCCAGCTGTGTGGGTTTGCGTAGCTTGGCAGCCATTTTTAGTGATTGGTCAGAGTTGTGCCGGGAGTATACTTCAGGCAATACAGCCGTAGCAGGGACTCCCAGGCCAACAAGTTCCTCAGCTTGAAGCTGGTTTTCAATTATGGCCATTATGAACCGAGGATATAATATCCAACGGTTAGCAAGTTGTTTTTGGGCCATATCCTTGAGCTCTAAAAATAGTATTTCAGAAAAATTTAAAGGTTGTTGCTCAAGGATGGAGTACATTACCTGTTGCCACCTTGTGGACATTTGATCCCATGATGAAGTCTTGGGGGAAAGGCAGACATTTACCAGGTGAAAGATGACGTTCGGCATCCTGGAAATGTTTCTTCAATATGGTAGATGCACTCAGGTACCCTGGTATCCATGCTGGGCAAATGATTGATCGATTGTGCCCTTTGGATAACCAGTTGGGAAAGTGGCATCATCCAGATTGAGGGTTTGGCGAAGAATGTCAGGAGTAATGACCACTTTTGATGATGGACAAACAATTGAAGAGACTCTGTGTCATTCTCCTCAGAGACAAGAGTGACGTTTGTCCAGAATTGGTTAAGAGATTCGGCATATATGGTGGGATTTAACAGAAAAGCCGTTTTGTAAGGTGACTGAACCATTAAATCAATGGCGTTGTGAAACTTGGTCCAGTATGGCGATTTTGTGATGTGGCGACACAGTTGTGTCGAGGTTTTAGTTGCATGGTCGCCATTGATGAAGAGAGGTTACAGAGTTTTTTGAACGTTAGGTTTGAAGAAGAAGAAAGTAAAAACTCTAAGGTGGATAAGGTATTTAAAGGGTAGGTTAGAAAACCACTGAAGGTTTTGGTGTTAGTCATAAGTTGTTGAAAAAACTGATGACGTGGTATTAACTTTCAGAGGTTTGGAATGACTGACCGTATTGTGTGATCAGCAGATGTTATAAAACAACTGAAGACTTGGTTTTAACCGTCAGACGTTGAATAGCTGAAGTCTCTAATTTAGTCATCAATAGTTATAAAACTACTGAAGATTAGTCTCAGTAGTTATAAAACTACTGAAGATTTAGTCATCAGTAGTTATAAAACTACTGAATTTTAGTCATCAGTAATATAAAACTACTAAAGATTTAGTCATCAGTAGTTATAAAATACTGAAGACAGTTTTGACTTCAGGTGATGAAACAACTGACTTGGTATTAGTCATCAGTAGTTGGGAAACTACTGAAGACTTTGGTTTTACCATCAATTGTTGTAAACAACTGAAGACTTGGTGTTAGTCATCAGTAGTTGTGAACTACCAAACTACTGAAGACATGGTTTTGCTTCAGTTGTTTAGAAAGAAACAGCAGTTGGGAAACTACTGAAGACAAAAAGGCTCATCAGTAGTTGTCGTCAATTCATTGCTTTTCAGCTGTTTCATACTGTCGTCAACACGTACTCATCAGACGTTTTCATCTGTTTTCAGATGTTTCATAGGACATCAGTACGTATTTGTATTTCTGATAACAGTTGTAGCTACATCAGCTGTTGTAACTACATCAATTGTTTTAACAAAAAAGTACCTGAGTACTGAGAAGTTAAGCTCTAGTAGTTTAAAGAAAACTTCCGGAGAGAAAATAACGCCAGTACTTATATATGACAATAATAAACTAATGATCATCAGTACTTGTGAGCTAAGATCACCAGTAGTTGTCACTTATTCTAGCTGCAGCATACCAAGCCTTAACACTAGGTTTTGGAAAGTTGTGCTATCCAAGGCTTAGTGAAAATGTCTGCAAGCTAATCAGCACTAGGAACAATTTTGGATCAATCAGACCTTTTTCAAAACAATCTCTAATAAAATGGTGTCTGATTTCAATATGTTTAGTCCTAGAGTGCTCGACAGGATTCTTGACAATACAAAGAGCTGAAGAGATGTCCATTAACAATGGGGTCTTAGTCTCTGTTATGCCATAATCCAATAATTGGTTTGAAGCCAAAGTACCTGAGATGTACAGCTTGCAGCAGCAATGTACTCTGCTTCAGCAGTTGATGTAGCAACTGAGGTCTGCTTCTTACTCTGCCAAGAAATCAAGCAGTTGCCTAAGAATTGGCATCCTCTAGAAGTGGACTTTCTTGTCAACTTACACCCTGCATAGTCACTGTCAGAAAAAGAAACCAATTTACCAGAATGTCTAGTAGAATACCATAAACCTAGAGATGGAGTGCCTTGCAATATCTAAAGATCCTCTTGACTGCAATCAAATGAGACTCCTTAGGTGCAGCCTGAAATCTAGCACAAACACATGTAGCAAACATAATATCTGGTCTAGAAGCTGTTAAGTACATCAAGGACCCATCATCAACATTTGTAAAGTGTTTCATCAACCACTTTACCTTCTGATATGTATCCAGTTGTGTGGTGTTGCACATGGGAGTAGAACAGGGCTTACACTTTTGTAAATCAAACTTTTCAAAATCTTTTTGTGTATTTGGACTGATGATGAAATTCCATCAGCCTTTTGTTTGATTGCAAACCCAGAAAGAACTGTAATTCTCCCATGGCACTTATTTCAAACTTCTGTTTCATCAACTTTGTAAAGGCATCACACAACTGTGGATCAGAGGATGCAAAATAATATCATCTACATAATTTGAACAAGTAGATTATGCTGCCCAGCTTTCTTAATGAATAAAGTCTTATCTATGGAGCCTCTAGTGAAATTATTTTCCAGAAGAAAGTTTGATAATGTCTCATACCAGGCTCTAGGAGCTTGTTTCAACCCATAGAGAGCCTTATCAAGCTTATACACCAATTAGGATGTTTATTGTCCTCAAAAGCTGGTGGTTTGATACATAAACCTCTTCTTTAATTTTCCCATACAAAAATGCACTTTTGACATCCATTTGAAAAACTTTAAGGTTGTGATAAGCAGCATAAGCTAAAAACAATCGAATTGCTTCCAGTCTGGCTACAGGGGCAAAGGTTTCATTATAATCAATGCTTCCTCTTGTGAAAACCCCTGTACAACCAGTCTGGCCTTGTTCTTAACAATAACCCATTTTCATCAGTTTTGTTCCTAAACACCCATTTAGTGCCTATTGCACACTTACCTGGAGGTAGAGAAACCAGTTCCCACACTTGTTGTTTCTTGAACTGAAGAAGCTCAAGCTGCATGGCTTCAACCCATCCATTGTCCCTTAAAGCATGTGATAGTTCTTGGCTCTTGCTGACTAATGAAGAGAGCATAGAAGCAGAAATTAGACATTGACTTCTTGTTGAAACGCCAGCATTGATATCACCAATTATTTGAGACATAGGGTGATTATTCAGATCTTGGTACACAATAAGATCTGTGCAAGTGTTTGTAGCAGGCTCAGCAGCAACAGATGGTGATGGTGAAGCATTTCCGTGAACCCATCAGTAGATGGTAATTCAAAGGAAGTTGAAGTTGTAGAAATCTCATCAGCATTTGTTGTGGATTGTGCTACTGAAGCTACAGAACATCAGGTCTAGCTGAATCAGGCAGTTGTCACTAAACATGAAAAGTGATTACTGATATCATTCATCATCAGTACACCAGATGGATAAATAGCTACAGAAGATGATGGATTCATATGATCTGCAACAGCAGGTGGTTGATAAGGAACGTATTGCAGAATGTCCAGATCAAACAACTCCACAGGGTTTTGTGGAATTGAATGTGATCATTAGGGGATTCATTGAACTTCACATGCTAGGTTCTTCAACTATCTTTGTCCGAACGTTTAATACTCTATAAGCCTTGCAAGTGGATGAATACCCAACAAAATACCCTGCATCCACCTTAGAATCAAACTTTTGGAGTTGATTCCTTGTGTTGAGAATGTAACAGGGACCCCAAATGCTCTAAAGAATGAAATCAAAGGGGCTAAATGATGTAAAACTTCAATAAGGAGTTTCATCAACCTCTGATTTACTAAGGCTCTATCTGTACATAGCAGGCTGTATTGACAGCTTCAGCCCGAAAGGTCAGTGGCAGACTAGAATTAGCCAACATGGACCTTGCAGCTTCAATGAGGGTCCTGTTCTTCCTCTCTACTACTCCATTTTGCTTGGAGTCCTGGGATGCTATACTGCCTCTTGATTCCCTTTGATAAGTAAAACTCATCAAGAGTGTTGTTTCTGATTCAGTACCATTGTCACTCCTCACACACTTAACTGGTAGGGATACGGCTTCTCAACGTGTAACACAAAGTTCATAATGGACTGAGCAGCCTCGTCCTTTGAATGCAAGAAGAAGGTCCATACATATCTAGAGTAATCATCCACATTTACCAGACAGTATTTCTTCTTTGCCATACTCATTACCTTCACAGGACCAAAAGATCCATGTGCATAGTTGTAAGCAGGCATTAGACTTGGATTCTTCTATGGTTGGGAATGAAACTTTATGTTGTTTCCCTTTTAAGCATGCAGTGCAGATTTCATCACAATTGAACTCCTATATTGGAAGACCTCTTACTAACTCTTGTGGATCAGCTGATTCATGTTGTTGAGATTAACATGACCCAGCCTTCTATGCCACATTTTAGATTCTTGGAGAGAGGCCTTGGAGAACAAGCATGGATGGCCTCTTAACTTAATTTTCTTTGACAGATCCAATGCATATACTCTTCCTATCCTGTTAGCCTTCAGGAGAGTATTATCATCCAGTACTTTGTCAATCAGGCTCAGGACCTTGGAAGACAGAATCCTACAGTTCTGGCTTGTGAAAAGAGCAACATGTCCTTTGTCACACATTTGACTGACACTCAACAGATTGTATTTGAGATTCTCCCATGGTTGACATCATCCAACTAATATCTCCATTAGACATAAATCCCTTTCCAATGATGTAACTTAGCATCATTTCCAAATAAGACAAATCCCTTCTTTCCCTGAGAGTAATCATGAAGAAGAGAGCTGCTCCCATTCATGTGCATGGATCCTCCACTGTCCACATACCAGATGCTTCTTTGGCATGCTGAAAACCCTGCACAATCATAAGAAACTAGTTAGCTTTGGAGACCCAAACCTTTTTTGTTTTGGGACTGACTTTATCAACAGATTTAACCATAGCTGGTTTCTTATGATTACAGCTGATGAAGATGGAGATGGTGCTGAAATGGTTTGGGCCTGGAATTCCTCTCCAGTGGTTTGATCACATGGGTTTTCAAGTTGGTTAACTCTCCCCAACAGATGTTGAACCATCATAACAGCTGTGTCTGATTTGAAGCTCGAGCTTTCAGATCATTTGACACTCCAGAGCTTGTTTTTGATGAGTTCCTGTGACCCGCCATTTCCTCCTTCTAGACTTCACAGACTTAGTCTTATGTTTATCATGAGAACAATATCAGTTGTCTTCTGATAAACCGCATCCTTCTTAGTGGATTTGGGTAAGGCCTTGGTTTATCAGGTTGAGATGATTGTGGTACAAACTTGGTCTCAAACTCAGTTTTCATTTTATTTATTTCTAGTTTAATGAGCTCATCCCTTTAGAGCTTTAACCCTTTTTGTACCAACATTCATCAGATAGATATTGAATTTACCACAAATTTCACATGGTTTATTCTTCATCTTGGACATCTTTACTGCTGAAGTGGAAACTACTGAAGGTGTGATCTTCAGTACTTTCCTCTTATCAGTACTAGGTACTAAAGGATTTGTAACAGCTGAAGACTGTAATTCAACTGTTTTCCATCCGTCCTAATAGACTGTTTGATGGATTCCTCAGCAGTTGTTATCTTTGTATTTCAACTGATTTGAAATGCTTTTCAGATGTGGGTCTCTTTCAGTACTTGAGGTACGTTGAGGAACAACATCTGAAGTACTCAGCTTCATATGAGTCTCAGTAGTTAGACCATCAGTCAATTTATTTGTTGAGATCTTAACACTGGTTTTATTATCTGATCTTAGATTATCATTGGAGAATGACTCACACGTAATGTGGTTTGGAGATGGCTTCACTTTCAGACTTAACTATGGAGTTAGGAGTAAAGTCTGTTGGTGGAGCAGTATGGTTGTAACCAATGCCAAACTTCACATTTGAAGCCGTTTGTTTGCTAGAAGCATTTCAAATCCCTTGCATGATGAGACCCAGCATTCACACTCAACTTGGGTCACTGCAAGTTTTTCTTTGGACTCCTGTGGTCTTCCAGAATAACCTCTAGCTTGGCCTTTTCATCATTTAATTGGCATTTAAGCTTATAATCTCATCACTTTTATGTTAAGAGCAGACTCATGCTCAGCCTTTCTTTTGAAAATGGTTTTCTCAAGCTCAAGTTTTTAATTATTAATGCTACATTTGCCTCTCTAATAGAGACAAAGGCAGTTATGCATGATTCAGAACATAACTTGGCTTTAGCCTCTGAAGATACCTGAGTTACCTGTGAAGATAATGCATTTGAACAGGAACCCTCAGTAGACTCCAGGGCCATGAGAGCAAGATTTCCAAAAGGGTGTTCACCACCATGTTGACTAGCACCAGCATAGTATTGCTCAGTGTGACCAGACAAGTTATCAGGTAACTACTACTCCAGTCAACGACTCCAGGTGTGAAGAAGCTGTGATAGGAGGTGTGATTGAGATGGAGATGGTTTGAGGTTCTGGTAGTGCATGAGATTGTGGTACTATAGGAGCTTGAACTTGAATTGTTATTTGGAAAGTCAAAAAGGGTGCAGAAGTGTTAGATCCAGTTGATCTACACTTTCTTGCAAAGTGTCCAAGCCTGTGGCATTTGTGACACTTCAACTTGCTCTTGTCAAAACCGACTTTGGTTTTGTCAGAGAGTCCATGAAATTTCCTGCCAGTTCTCTTGTAGAATTTCTGAGATCTGATATTGATTAAGGCCATTTGGCTCAAAATATCCATCTCTTCTAAATCATCATCAGCAATGCCCTTCAAATCATCCATGATAAAGCATATATTGTCACTATTATTACCAGAATGACAATCAACACTCACAAAGGCATGATTAGAATTGTTTGAGGTGAAATCAATATGCTCATCATATTGGCATTCTGATCCTGTATACTCTGACTCATGACTTACCAAGGCAGTGTTTCCTGGTACAAAATCATCACTGAGCTTTCCAGATGATGACAGTTTTTGTTTCTGTTCTATCTCTCTCTCAAATATGAGCAATTTCCCATGGAGTTGGGTGAGAGATAATTTGTCCAAATTTGCACTGGAGCGTAGGACAATAGTATATGTGTCCCATCTCTCAGGCAGTGATCTGAGAAATCTGTTATTCATCTGGCTGTTTGTGTACTCATGTTTGACCATTTTTAGTTCAGAGATCAAACAAGAGAACCGCTCAAACTGTTGAGTCAGTGTCTCACCCTTCCTATGAGAGAATGTCTCATATTGTTGGGCAAGGATTTCTCTATTATTTGCCAAGACCTCATCTGTTCCTCCAATTGTTCTTTCAAGGCATTCCAGAGGTCATGGGAAGTTTCATAATGCATTAGCCCAGAATAGATTTCATTGGGTAGTGCCATGGCCATAATTCCATGGGCTTTTGCATCAATCTCAAACAATTTCTTATCCTCATCTGAGTATTACTCCCTCCTCTTCGGAACCATTTGATTGGTTTTCGGGTTATTCACCATAGGCTTGTGTGGACCATGTACCACTGATGTCCAACAACATGAGCTGTTAACAGACAGGTGATGGAGCATTCGTCGTTGCCATATGTTGTACTCATTCCTAACCAGCATCGGAGGCTTGGTTGAGGAACTAGTATTGTGAGGATCATTGAGAAGCAGTATTCCCTCCAGTCAAGTGTATTAGGAGTGACAATGGTACTGAATTCAGAAACCATACACTTGATGACTTCTACCTTTCAAAGGGAATCAAAAGGCAGTTTAGCATACCAAGGACTCCAGAACAAAATAGAGTAGTGGAGAGAAAGAACAGGACCCTAATTGAAGTTGCAAGGTCCATGCTGGCTGACTCTGGTTTGCCACTGACCTTTTGGGCTGAAGCTGTTAACACAGCTTGCTATGTGCTGAATAGAGTCTTAGTAAATCAAAGGTTGATGAAGACTCCATATGAAGTTCTCCATCACTTGGCTCCTCTAATTTCATTTTTCAAAGCATTTGGGTGTCCTTGTTTTATTCTCAACACAAAGGATCAACTCCAAAAATTTGATCCTAAGGTGGATGCAGGGTATTTTGTTGGTTATTCATCTACTTGCAAGGCATACAGAGTCTTCAACTGCAGAACAAAGATAGTTAAAGAGACTTTGCATGTGAAGTTTAATGAATCTCCTATGGACAAGATTCCACAAAACCGTGTGGAGTTGTTTGATTTGGACATACTGCAATATGTTCCTTATCAACCTCCAGCTGTTGCAGATCGTGTGGATAAATCATCTTCTGCAGCATGTCTTCCACCTGGTGGTATTGATGATGATGATGATAATATCAATACTCACCTATTCAAGTTTAGTGACCAACTGCCTGTGTCTGCTAAATTTGATGTTCCTATAGCTTCAGCAGTTCCATCCACAACAAATGCTGATGAGATCTCTGATTCCTCTACATCTTTTGAGTTACCATCTAATTCTTGGTTTCAAGAGTTTGCATCAACATCTGCTGCTGCTGAAGGTCCTACAAACACTTGCACAGATTTTATTGTTTATCAGAACTGAAGAATCACCCAATGTCTCAAATTATGGTGATATCAATGCTGGTGTTTCAACAAGAAGTCAATTGTCTAACTTCTGCTTCTATGCTCTCTTCATCAGTCAGCTAGAGCCAAAGACTACCATGTTGCTTTGAGAGACAATGGATGGGTTAAGCCATGCAGCTTGACCTACTTCAGTTCAAGAAACAGCAAGTGTGGGAACTGGTTCCTCTTCCCCCAGGTAAGTGTGCAATAGCACTAAATGGGTGTTAGGAATAAAACTGATGAAAATGGGCTTATTGTAAGAACAAGGCTAGACTGGTTGTACAGGGGTTTTCACAAGAAGAAGGTATTGACTATGATGAAACCTTTGCCCATGTAGCCAGACTAGAGGCAATCAGATTGTTTTTAGCCTATGCTGCATTCCACAATCTTAAAGTCTTTCAAATGGATGTCAAAATGCATTTTTATATGGTAAAATAAAGGAAGAAGTTTAGGTGTTCAACCACCAGGTTTTGAGGATAATAAACATCCTGAATGGGTATAAACTTGATAAGGCTCTTTATGGGTTGAAACAAGCTCCTAGAGCCTGGTATAAGACACTTTCCACTTTTCTTCTTAAGAATAATTTCACTAGAGGCTCCATTGATAAAACTCTGTTTATTAGAAGGTGATCAGCATAAGCTACTTGTTCAGATTTATGTTGATGATATCATTTTTGCATCCTCTGATCCCCAGTTGTGTGATGATTTTACAACATTAATGAAAAAGAGGTTTGAAATGAGTGCAATGGGAGAATTACAGTTCTTTTAGGCTTGCAAATTAAACAAAGGCTGATGGAACCTTTATTCATTAGTCAAAATATACAAAAGATCTTTTGAATAAGTTTGATTTACAAAACTGTAAGCCTTGTTCTACTCCCATGTGCAACACCACACAACTGGATGCAGATCAGAAAGGTAAAGCTGTTGATGAAACACTTTACAATGTATGATTGGGTCCTTGATGTATAAACAGCTTCTAGACCAGATATTATGTTTGTTACATGTGTTTGTGCTAGATTTCAGGCTGCTCCTAAAGAGTCTCATTTGATTGCAGTCAAGAGAATCTTTAGATATTTGCAAGGTACACAATCTCTGGGTTTATGGTATTCCACTGGACACTCTTGCAAATTAGTTGCTTTTTCAGATAGTGACTATGCAGGGTGCAAGTTAACTAGAAAGTCAACTTCTGGTGGTTGTCAATTCCTAGGCAACTGTTTGATTTCTTGGCAGAGTAAGAAACAAACATCCGTTGCTACATCAACTGCTGAGGCCGAGTACATTGCTGCTGCAAGTTGCACTTCTCAGGTACTCTGGCTTCAGAACCAACTTCTGGATTATGGCATTACAGAGACTAAGACTCCATTATTAATGGATAGTGCTTCAGCTCTGTGTATTGTCAAAAATCCAGTCCCACTCTAGGACTAAACATATAGAGATCAGACATCACTTTATTCGGGATTGTTTTGAAAAAGGTCTGATTGATCCTAAGTTTGTGCCTAGTGCTGATGAGCTTGCAGATATTTTTACTAAGCCTTGGATAGTTTATACTTCCAAAACCTTGTGTTAAGGCTTGGTATGCTGCAACTAGAATAAGTGACAATTACTGATGATTTCAGTAAAAGTACTGGTGATCATTGGTAACCATGTCACATATAAGTACTGATGAGTCCTTTCACCTTCAATAGTTTTTATAACTACTGATGGCTAAATGCCTCACAAGTACTGAAGTACTTTATCTGTTCTAAACTACTGATGTGGTTACAACTACTGATGTAGTTACAACTACTGAAATCAGTACAAACAGATAAGTACTGACGTCCTATGAAACACCTGAAAAGCAGATGCAAAGTCTGATGAGTAAGTGTTGAGGACAGTATGAAACAGCTGAAAGGCTATGAATTGACGAAAACTACTGAAGAGAACTTTCTCTTCAGTTGTTTCTACAACTGCTGTTTCATTCTAAACAACTGAAGCAAACCATGTCTTCAGTAGTTTTATAACTACTGATGACTAACACCAAGTCTTCAGCTGTTTACAAAACTGATGACAAAACCACTGTCTTCAGTAGTTTCACAACTACTGATGACAAACACCAAGTCCTCAGTTGTTTCATCATCTGAAGTCAAAACCAGGTCTTTAGTAGTTTTCTAACTGTTGATGCCTAAAACCACGACTTCAGCTGTTTACAACGTCTGAAAGGGTAATACCATGTCAACAGTCGGTTTAAAACTACTGATGACTAACACCACACCCTTCAGTCATTTTCTCACCCCTACCCTATAAATACCTGTCCTCTTCTCTAATGTTTCATTAGCCGTTATTTTCTAAACTTCTCTCTCTCAAACATGGCGACCATGAGTCTGAAACCACGACACAACTGCGTTGCTTACCTTACAAAGCCGACTTCTGGAACAAATATGATAATGCCATTGACTTAATGGTGGATTCCCCATATCGCACAGCCTTTCTTCTGAATCCAACCATTTACCCTGAATCCCTCAGTCAATTCTGGTCAAATGCTTTTGTTCATACTGATGAGTCTACCGGTCAGATCTCTGTTCGGTCCCTTATCAACCAGAAACCAGTGGTCGTTACAGCCGACATCATTCGTCAGGCATTACACTTACACGATTTCACCGCTGTGACTGCATACCCAAAGGGCACAACAGATATGTCCTTTATCAATCATGGGTATGAAGGTGATCTTCGAGCTACAACCGTTCTAAAGAAACATTTCCATGACGCTGAGAAAGTCATTTTTCACATGGTAAATGTCTGCTTAGCCTCCAAGACATCTTCTTGGGATCAAATGTCATCCCAATGGCAACAGGTATTGTATTCTATTCAAGAACACCAACCGCTAAATTTTTCTGAAATTGTGGTTCTAGAAATAAAGAACTTGGCTCAGAAACCTGTGGCAAACCGATGGCCATTATATCCCAGGTTTCTGATGGCCATTATTTTAGATGAATTAAAATCTGATGGCCTTGTTGGCCTTGGAGTCCCTGCACCAGCTGTTTTGGCTGAGGTATACTCCAGGCACAACTCAGACCCTACACTCAAAGAAGTTGCCCGAATGCTAAAGCCCAAGCACAGGGAACCCACAACTTCCTCCATCAGAACCAAAGTCCCCACTAAACCAAACCCAAAACAACCCAAAACAGCTATTCAGGGAGATGAGTCCCCTGAAGATGCTCCTGCACCACCAACGCAGGATATACTTGCTGGCTTAACCCCCCAACAGTATCAGAGACTCTACCAGCCATAGCCGCTCAGGATTCCTCTCAAAAGGAGCCTGCAGCCACCACACAAGGGTTACCCACACATCTAGGATCTTCCTCACTTGAGGAGATTGCCATTGAAGAGCACCATCCTCCCTAGGTGCACACTGCTTCTATCCCATCTCCCCATGCAACCGCCCCCAAAGTCCAACCATAATTATTGCAAATGTGCTGACTCAGTTGCATGCCTCTCCTCCTCCCCAACAACCACCAACAAGGGGAGAACCACAGACATTGAGGAAGAGGATCACATGTTTCTGACAACCCACAGCACCAGGGTTTACAAATTCTATCTCCTGGTGTAGATAGGGAGATTAGAATATCTAGTGAGGCTGCCACCTCTTCTGCATCAGCATATGATCAGAATGAGGCTGGTAACATTGCTAAGACCTCACTAGAGGCAACAGCTGATGAGGACATAGTCCTGAGGCTGGAAGTCCCCAGTTCCAAGAAAAAAGGGCACATGCTAAAACTGGTCTACACCCAGTGCATGTTAATCCTGCTACAACAGGAGGTCAGGTGATTCAGCTTCTGCTGATGATGACCTGGCCTTTTTCTATGATGTTCTAGCCCACAACACCATCCTGGAGGCTGAGGTAAGCAGACTACAAGAACTGCTTGCCAAGAAGTCTCAGGATGTAAGTCCATCTGCCCCACCAACCCACAGATGGCACCTTCCTTGAAGGTTCCCCAAACACTTTACCCTCTCACTCCACTGAGCCTCCAGCTTCTGCTTTTGGCACTATCTCTCCGGAAGACAACCCCCCAGAGCAGATGGTTGCTGTATTCCAACAATCCCTACCTCTCTCACTCCCATCATCAATGACATTGTTTATAAAGCCATTGATGAGAGGATTTCCTCAAGTCTACAACCACTCATTGATGATGCTGTGCACAGAAACTTTCTGCGGTACAAACCCCTGTCTCCAATGCATCCAAAAAGGGGAGAGTACTGCAGTGAAAGAAAAGAAGAGAAAAAGAACTGAGGATGAGAAGCACAAGAGAAAACCCAGGAGTTGGAAAAAGAAAAGCAACAACAACTGATCACTTACAAAAGAAGAAAAGTGTTGGTGATCAAGCTAATGCTGAAGAAAAATCCTTGGAAGAGCTGGTAAAAGATGCAGATGACACACATAGCCGATCCATGGACAAAATCATTGAGCAACTCTTCAAGCAAGGCTTTGACACAGCCACATTAGACATGAGATCAGGAAGTTGGAAGTGGAGGAAATTCAAACCAATGGGCTGGGTATGATGTACTGGAGAAAGAGAGATTGGAGATCATGATTCGATTCATTGCCAAATACTTAGGAAGATCTTTGATGGAGATTCTTTCATGGACCAGAGACAGCATTCTTGCTATAGCCACCAGAATCTGTTTATCCACATGATCTGCAACAGCTGGAGGTTGATAAGGAACATATTGCAGTATGTCCAAATCAAACAACTCCACAGGGTTTTGTGGAATCTGTCCAAGGAGATTCATTAAACTTCACATGCAAAGTCTCTTCAACTATCTTTGTTCTGCAGTTGAAGACTCTGTATGCCTTGCAAGTAGATGAATAACCAACAAAATACCCTGCATCCACCTTAGGATCAAATTTATGGAGTTGATCCTTTGTGTTGAGAATAAAACAGGGACACCCAAATGCTTTGAAAAATGAAATTAGAGGAGCCAAGTGATGGAGAACTTCATATGGAGTCTTCATCAACCTCTGATTTACTAGACTCTATTCAGCACATAGCAAGCTGTGTTAACAGCTTCAGCCCAAAAGGTCAGTGGCAAACCAGAGTCAGCAGCATGGACCTTGCAGCTTCATTATGGTCCTGTTCTTTCTCTCCACTACTCCATTTTGTTCTGGAGTCCTTGGGATGCTAAACTGCCTTTTGATTCCCTTTGAAAGATAGAAGTCATCAAGTGTGTGATTTCTGAATTCTGTTCCATTGTCACTTCTAATACACATGACTGGAAGGGAATACTGCTTCTCAACATACAAGACAAAGTGAATAATCTTCTGAGCAACCTCCTCCTTTGAATGTAGAAAGAAAGTCCATACAAATCTAGAGTAATCATCCACAATTACCAGACAGTATTTCTTCTTTGTCATGCTCATTACTCTCATAAGACCAAATAGATCCATATGCAGTAATTGCAAGCAGGCAGTGGACTTAGGCTCTTCAATAGGAGGGAATGAGACTTTGTGTTGTTTTCCTTTTAAACAAGCAGTGCAGGTTTCATCACAGTGGAACTCCTTTATTGGTAAGCCTCGACTAAACTATTGTGGATAAGCTGAATCATGTTTTTGAAATTAACATGACCCAGCCTTCTGTGCCACAGTTTAGATTCTTGAGAAGAGGCCTTGGAAAATAGGCAAGGATTGCCTCTGAGATCTATTTTCTTGGAAAGATCTAAGGCATACACTCTTCCTGTCCTGTTGGCTCTCAGGAGAGTGTGATCATCCAACACCTTATCAATCAAATGCAGAACTTTGGATGACAGAATCCTACAGTTCTGACTGGTGAAAAGAGCACATGGGCTTTATCACACATTTGACTGACACTCAAGAGATTGTACTTGAGATTTTCCACATGATTAACATCATCAAACTTGATTTCTCCATTGGAGACAAAACCATTTCCAATTATGTAACCCCTAGCATCATTGCCAAAAGAAACAAAGCCCTTTTTCCTTGAGAGTAGTCATGAAGAAGAGACTGTTCCCAGTCATGTGCATAGATCCCCTACTGTCTACATACCAGATGCTACTTTGGCATGTTGGAGAACCCTGCAATAATAAACAATCAGTTAGTTTTGGAGACCCAAACCTTTTTGGTTTTGGGCCTGGTCTCATCAACAGATGGTAAACTAACAGGTTTATTGGAAACAACAGCCTGAGAGGAAGAAGATGGTGAAGAAGAGGAATCCTTTGGCTTGGACCTCCTTTTCTGTGGTTTCAACATAGGAGCATCTAATTGGTTAACTCTACCCAATAGATGTTGAACCATCATAACCAGCTGTGTCTGATTTTGTGATAAAGCTTTCAGCTCATCAGACACATTGCCAGTGGAGTTTGATAAGTTCCTATGTTGCACCTTCTTCTTCTGAGCACTCTCAGCTGTCACCTGTTTGACCCCTTCCTTTTTGGATTTCTTGAGGACTTAAGGGTTACAGGATTTGATGTTGCTGATACAAATGTGTCTCAAACTCAGTTTTCATTTTTACCATTTTCTCTTTAATTTCTTCTTTATGTTTAAGTTTGGAACCTCTTTTGTACCAGCAATCATCTGTAAGATGATTGAACAAACCACATACTTCACATGGTTTCTTCTTCATCTTAGGTTGATCATCAACTAAAGAGGGTGAAGCAACTGAAGACTTGCTCTTCAGTGCTTTGGAAGCATTGTTTGCTTTCTTGACTTCCTCTTTAGTAGTCTTCAAACTCTTTCTACTGACAGTTTTTTTCTTTTTAGTACTGGCAGTAGTTGGAGTTTGAACTTCAGGTGTTAAATCCTGCTCTCTAGTCCTTTCAGGACTTTCAGAATTAACTCCTGAGTTGATCAACTCATTAATCATGTGAGTATTAGCAGTGGAATCAACATCAGCTGATAGGTTCTGAGAGGCTTGGTGCTGACTTCTACTTCTGATTGTGTTGTGTCAGAAAGTAGATCACATGATGAGATGGATTGGTTATTCCTCTCACCATCAGATTCTACCTCTGCTCTGGGAGTAAAATCTGTAGGTGGAGCAGTGTGATTGTAACCAATGCCAAACTTCACATTGGAAGCAGATTGCTTACTAAGAAGCATTTCAAAACCTTTGCATGATTGTACCCATCTATCACACTCTACCTGGGTAACTGCAAGGGTTTCTTTGAGATCTTTATACTTCTCTAGAAGTATCTCTTCCCTAGCCTTATCATCAGTTATTTGGCATTTAAGTTTGTAAATCTCATCATTCTTATCATTAAGCATGGACTCAAATTCAGCTTTGCTTTTGGAAATTATTTGTTCTAGCTCAATGTTCTTGTTGATTAAAGCTACATTTGCTTCTCTAATAGATGCAAATGCTGCTATGCATGTTTCATAACATAATTTGGCTTTTGCCTCAGAGGATACCTGTGATACCTTTGATGTAGAGGCATTAGTGGATGAAGTATCAGCAGAATCCAAAGCCATCAGAGCTAGATTTCCAAAGGGACTTTCACCACCATGTTGACTAGCACCTGAGAACAGTTGTTCATGACCAGAAAAGTCATCTGGTAAACTGCTCCAGTCAACAATTCCTGGGGTGAAGAAGCTGTGTTGTTGAGGTTGAGTTTGTTGATGAGATTGGGAAGGTTGTGGTTCAGGCAATGCTTGTGGTTGTTGTGCAATTGGAGCTTGAACAGGATTTGGTTGAGGCATATAATAGCAGGGATAAGGATATGACATTTGACCCTGGGGAACAAAGTATGCAGGAGATCTAGGATGTGAATGATGACCAGAACCAGCAGGATGTTGCCCTCTGTTTTGTGGACTAGTACTAGGAAAAGTCACAAAGGGTGCAGAAGAGTTAGATCCAGTTGATCTACACTCCCTTGCAAAGTGTCCCAGCCTTTGGCATTTGTGACACCTCAACTTACTCTTGTCAAAACCAACTTTGGTTTTGCCAGAGAGTACAGGAAATTTCCTGCCAGTTCTCTTATAGAACTTCTGAGATCTGAAATTAATCAATGCCATTTGGCTCAGAATATCCATCTCTTCTAGATCATCATCAGCTATTCCTTTCAAATCATCCATAATGAAGCAAAGATTGTCACTATTACTGCCAGAATGACTCTCAATACCAACAAGTGCATGATCAGAACTATTTGTAGAGAAATCAATATGCTCATCATAATTGCTTTCAGATGCAGCATATTATGACTCATGACCAACCAAGGCAGTGTTGTCTGGTACAAAGTCATCAGTGAGCTTTCCTGATGAGGACAGTTTCCTCTTCTGCTCTATCTCTCTTTCAAATGTAAGCAGTTTCCCATGAAGTTGGGTGAGAGATAGGCCATCCATATTTGCACTGGAGCGTAGGACAATAGTGTATGTGTCCCATCTCTTAGGCAGTGATCTGAGGAATCTGTTGTTCATCTGGCTATTGGTGTATTCCTGTTTCACCATTTTCAGCTCAGATATCAAGCAGGAAAAGCGCTCAAACTGTTGAGTCAGTGTCTCACCCTTTCTATGAGAGAATGTCTCATATTGTTGGGCAAGGATTTCTCTGTTGTTTGCTAAGACCTCATCTATGCCACCGAATGTTCCTTCAGGGCATTCCAGAGATCATGAGCAGTTTCATGATGCATAAGCCCTGAATAGATTTCATTAGGCAGTGCCATGGCCAGAATTCCATGGGCTTTAGCATCAATCTCAAATAGTTTCCGATCTTCATCAGAGTATTGTTCCTTCTTCTTCGGAACCATTTGATTGGTTTCCGGATTGTTCACCATAGGCTTATGTGGTCCATGTACCACAGATGTCCAATAACCTAAACTGTTAACAGACAGGTGATGAAGCATTCTTCGTTGCCATATGTTATACTCGGTCCTAACCAGCATCGGAGGCTTGGTTGAGGAACCGGTATTGTGAGGATCATTAGAAGGAGTCGTCATCTCAGATTCAATCAAATTCGATTAAGCTAAAACAGATTTAGAACAAACACAACAATCGATTGAACCAAAAGAGATCTCAAAATAAATGAACGAAAGCGACAGAAATTCAATAATCTATAACCAGTTCTTGCGAATACGCTAATTCAATCAAACACAGATATCAATTAGCAGTTTCAATGATCAACTGTTAGATCGATCAATGATTAACCTGCTCTGATACCACTTGTTAGGATCAGTGATCTATGTTTGATTAATTGAGAGTATAGCAGCGGAATTTAAACAATGAATTAGCCGATTCACAAGAACGAAACGATATTCAATGAAGAACAAAGACGGTTATAGAGAGAGAATTCTGCAAATATATTTCATTCAATATTCGCTTTTGTGGTAACGGAATGTCACAATTACAATTAGGTCGACACCTCTTATATAAGAGATGTGACGTCTGCTGATGTCACTTGATAGTGACATCTAACAGATTTATTACAACTGAAACACAACTACTGAAGATGTCAAAACAGCTGACATCTCCTTACAAAAATGCTAAGTGTTATCAGTTGTTATAACTACTGAAAAACATAAAACTACTGAAACTACAACGACTGAAGAACAAGCTCTTCAGTCGTTTACAAAACTACTGAAACTAAAAATATAAAACTACTGATATCACAACTACTGAAGAAGTACTCTTCAGCTGTTGTGACAAACTACTGAAACTTCAGTACTTGGTCTTCAGACTTGAACTTCAGATGTTTCATCAGCTGATGACTTCAGTAGATATCATCAGCTGATGTCTTCAGTCTTTGTCTTCAGACTTTGTACATCAGTTGTTGATCTTCAGCACTTGTAAACTCTTCAGTTGTTGTACTTCAGTACTTTGGTCTTCAGCTTCAGCACTTGTGTTCTTCAGCTGTTCAGCTTCAGTACTTGTGTTCTTCAGCTGTTGAACTTCAGCACTTTAGTCTTCAACTGTTGAAGTCTTCAGCACTTGATCTCAGCTGTTGAAGTCTTCAGTACTTGTCAAACTGCTGGTGAAGCTTTCAGCAGTTGTTGTGATATCATGTGGGACTTAGAGGTTTTCTGATCTTGGCTCATTGGTTCTTTTGGTCCAACATGGAATCTCTCTACACGCTGAAGGTGAGACAATGGGACTGAATTCAAGAATCAGTGGATGGAGGCTTACTGCAAGGAAAAGGGAATTGTGCATCAATTCACTTCTGCCTACACGCCTCAAATGAATGGTGTTGCTGAGAGAAAGAACAGAAGCTTGATAGAGACAGCATGGACAATGCTGGCAGACTCGAAACTGCCTATCCAATTCTGGAATGAGGCAGTGGCTAATGAATGTTATACACTGAATCGAGTTTTGATAGTCATGCACCACAGAAAGACATGTTACGAGCTACTACAACGACGTAAACCGAATCTGGAGTATCTCAAACCATTTGGCGCGTCGTGCACACTTCTGAAGAAAACTCAAGAAGGAAAATTTAGCGAGAAGACTGATGAAGGGATCTTCTTAGGATACAACATACCGAACAAGAGAGTTTACAACAACTCAATGGGTTCAGTAGAAGTGTGGTGTAATGTTGATGTTCAGAGATATACCACACCACCTACTGGCAAAGGACCCGCCTACTTTTTCGACTATGATAGATTCTTTAAGTCCTTCAACATCCCTATCTCTCCTTCTGATGATGAGTTAGCTACTCGAATGATGTATGATATCTTGAATACACCATCTCTTGATTCAACATCATCGAGTTCACAGGGAGAATCATCTACTCAATCAGGGGGAGTAGTCGACGATAGTGACTCCTCCTCTGAAGATGAAGCTGAAGAAGATGACCAGAACAGTCAGGAGGAACAGGTTCCAGTTCTTGAAAGTCCACAAGCATCTAACGGTGATGCACCTTCGACTTCAGAACCTCAAACTCCTTCTACCTCAGATGCAGAACCAAATGTTCATAATCTTGGCTCTGAGGTATCTATTCCTACTACTCCAGGATCACGTCTAAACGTCTATCATTCGTTAGACAATGTCATTCGGGATGTCAGATCAGGAGTACAAACCCGAAATCAGCTGTACTCAGTTGATTATGCCTCTGTTATGGAAAAGGGATACATTCATGATGGTGCTATCGGTGTTTTGTCTCGCAGTTTGTGACAAAATACGTCAGTGATGCACTAAACGATGAGGCATGGGTGAGTGCCATGCAAGAAGAACTTCTTCAGTTCAAGAAGTTAGGAGTATGGACACTGGTAGATAGACCTAAAGGTGCTAAGGTCATTGGCACCAGATGGGTCTTGAAATGCAAGAAGGATGACCAAGGGGTCATTATCAGGAACAAGGCTGGACTGGTTGTTCAGGGATTTGGCCAAGTCGAGGGGATTGACTACAATGAAGTGTGTGCACCCGTGGCAAGAATGGAAGCCATCCGTATCTTCCTTGCCTATGCATCGTATATGAAGGTTAAATTCTATCAATTAGATGTGAAGAGTGCATTCCTTCATGGGGAAATTCGAGAGACAGTGTATGTCAGTCAACCCGAGGGATTTGAAGATCCTTATCATCGGGACAGAGTTTACAATCTCGACAAGGCCTTATACGGGCTTCATCAAGCTCCAAGGGCCTGGTATGAGAAACTCTCAACTCATCTTGTGAAACACGGCTTTCGCAGGGGAGTCATTGACTGCACACTGTTCATCAAAGAAAAGGATGGAGACCTACTGCTAGTACAAATCTATGTCGATGACATAATCTTCGGTTCAAAGAACGAAGAATTATGCAAAGAGTTTGAAGCAGTTATGAAGAAAGAGTTTGAGATGAGTGCTATGGGGGAGATGAAATTCTTTCTCGGGTTACAGGTGGATCAGACACCAAATGGGATCTTTCTACATCAAACCAAGTATGTGGGAGACATTCTCAGTCGGTTTGACATGGAGATCTGGTAGATGCCACAATGTACCGAGGAATGATTGGATCCCTCATGTATCTCACTGCCTCAAGACTTGATATCATGTATGCTACATGTTTATGTTCTAGATATCAGGCTAAGCCTAAGGTTAACCATCTGATCAGGGTCAAGAGGATATTTCGTTATCTGAAGGGTACACCCACACTTGGGTTGTGGTATCCTCATGATGATGACTTTGAGCTCATGGCGTATAGTGACTCGGATTACGGGGGCTGCAAGATGAATTACAAGTCTACATCAGCAGGGTATCAATTCTTTGGGAGCAGATTAGTTACGTGCAGTGTAAGAAGCAGACCTCGGTTGCATTGTCCACCTGTGAAGCCGAATACGTTGCTGCTACAGTTGCTGTTCACAAATCATCTGGATTCAACAACAAATGCGGGATTACGGTTTAAAGTTTTCTTCTACTCCTTTCTTTGTTGATAACTCTGCTGCAATTGCAGTAACTAAAAATCCGGTACAACATCCAAAGACCAAACACATCGGTATTAAATACCATTTCATAAGAGACTGTTTTGAAAAGAACTTAATCGATGTGGTAAAAATTAATACTGACTTTCAACGCGCTGACCTCTATACAAAAGCCTTTGATAAACCACGTTTTCTATATCTGTTAGAGGTCAATGGCGTTAAAAAGAAAAGTGATGTTATTCCTGATGATGATCATGTGTAGTCCGATGCATTGTTGTTATATTTTTTTATTTTTCCTTATTTATTTTATTCTGTTTAAATTAAATTCATGTTATTTAGCTATTTGTTAAAATCCTAAAATAATTAAATCCAGTATGATTTTAGAATTTTATGGGGAGAGTAGGTTAGCTAGTAATATTAAAAAAAACGAGGGAGAAGGAGTGATAGCTGATATAAGGTAGATCGTATCTGTTATACAGATTCAACCTTTTGGAAAATGATAGTACACAGGAACAAATCAAAAGGGACTTTAAAATTTTAATTTAGAAAAGATGCAAAATTCAAAGTATAAGTTTGTGTAGTCTAAGCAATATAAAAGGGAAGATGATAGAAAAACTGGTAACTACTAAGGTAACACAAAGAAAGTAGACCTAGAGGTTGCTAGACCACAAATGATATGTAGGTAGATTCAACACAATAGATGATTAGACCTGACTGCTGATCTCAAGATCAAACTAAGTTGTTCAACTGACTGTGGGCTGCCATCTTATCACTAGTTAACACAATCAACAATATTCGAATAAGGGGTAATGAGCATGTAAACGCCACAAATGTGTGCAGATGACCATAAAGAGAGCAAAGCATGAAAAAAATGAAAGACAAATGCTATCAAGCTAATGACATATGTTGTTGGTGCATTCTGTGCAAAAGAAAATTTGGCTGCTCTAACAAGAAGATAGGTTGTGTGCCTCTCTGTTGTGCGATGGCACAGACCTGAGGATAAGCATAACCTAGATATTCTAGAATTCATTGTTGTTTGCCGCCTCTCTGCTGTGCGATGGCACTGACCTGAGGATTGGCTTCTCTTTGAAAGCTCTAAGAATAGTCTCTTCTAGTAAAAATAATCGTAAACCGCTCAAAAGCTCCTGTGGAATGCTGATTACCATAAAAGTGTGGGATCCAAAAATGTTAGTTGAAATAATTAAACCTAAAACTATCACCAGTTTGTGTCTAAAGTCTGTGTATGGATTTAAGAGGACAAATATACTAAAAATCATTGTGGCTGCAATTCTTGAAAGTTCAAATCAATGTGGGAATCTAATAGTACCAGTGTGATTTCCTAAATTTGCTAACAATTCTGGATGAAAACCAAGAATTGAGCATCAAAAGGTTTTGATAACAAGTCCCAAATGATTTGACTTGCCTGTATGATTCCAAAATTAAAGTGGTCGAAGTATGGTCAAACTATATTGAAGCTGCCTATTCTGGAACCAAATCCAGTAGATGTCTACCTTTTGTACACGAGACGTTAAGAAAACTAAACGGTATTTAAAAGAAGTTTAAACAAGTTAAACGATTTTAAATAAAATGTTTAAGAAAATGAAGGATTAAACGCCACAAACGGTTTTAAAAGCGCTAATAGAGACGTTTAGAAAGATTTTCTAAACATGTTTTTTTAACAATTTAAAAAACATAATGTAGAGATTACTGAAGAGGCTGATACAACCTAAATATCCAATGTCTTTCCTGCATGCTGCACAAGTGCATTGAAGAAGAATGCTTAGGAACTTTTACACATGCAACAGAAAATACTCTAAGTGTAAAATCTTCCAAAGCCAAGACCAATATCTTCCGAAGCCAAATATGAAGTCTTCCGAAGCCTCACAGACAAAGTCTTCTAAAGCTTCAACTCATGAAGACAGATTTCTTCTGAAGACTTTTAATACATGCTTTATCTAATGTACTTTTCCATAAAGCTGGACACCTTTCCGCTGCACCTCTGTAAGGTCACCAACTTACATGAGTTGGTGAAAAGGTCCATGCTTTTGGTAACTATTCATTGAGGTCTTGAGTTTGTAACTTTCTACTTTATGTACTTTATCCTTTATGTAATAGATAAGGATGTGAGCTATTGCATGTCATAGTCACAAATCAAAAGGCAATCGGCTTTTTGACTCTACAATTGATTTTGTTTTGTGTCTAGTCAATTGTATCCAGCTGGCTTTCAAAGCATAGCCAGCTGTAGGATGTAGTATAAGTATCTCATATTCTTGTATCTTTCTATTATGCTTTGTAACACTTGTAGTAGAACATAGAGAAAGCAATATACTGCATTCTTGAAAACCATTTACTTGTGTTCTTTGTGTTCTGTCTCTTACATTACTTGTGTTCTTAGTATCTTACCTTGGTTAA
This sequence comes from Flaveria trinervia, assembly GCA_025506515.1. NCBI lineage: Eukaryota > Viridiplantae > Streptophyta > Magnoliopsida > Asterales > Asteraceae > Flaveria > Flaveria trinervia. The sequence goes on along the minus strand of CM046444.1, from coordinate 88,244,465 downwards.
TCCAGATTACTATTTGATTAAGTTTAGTCAATCTCCTCTTTGTGTTGTTGTGTTGTAACTCTACACCCTTCAACGATCCTGCACATAATAATAAAAAGCATTTCTAATAGGACAAACAAATACACTTTTTGTAGAAACTTTTTATATAGTTTGTTTAATTAAGTCTAAAAAATACTTTACAAATGCATTATAAAAAGCACTAACAATTTTTCTTAAATGTAAGTTTTATTATCCTTAACCTTTTGTACAAATATCTTATTAAAAATACTTATTTCTAAACCAATAAAATGAGAAGTGAGAAAAAACTTTCAATAAAAATCACTTACTTCCATAAATATTCTAAAACACTTATTTTAATAAATACAATTTTACACTGTCATCTAATTATGAAAAAAACTATCTAACGATAGAGAATGTTAATGTCATTTAAAGTTTAAATTTAGGGTTGTTTGATAGCCTTTTAATTAGTCTTTTAGTAATTTAGATGTCTGAATGATTCAATATTTAACAGTTTATACTGTATGTTTCACGAGCAAATGTCTGAACGGTTTAGGTATTTGCATCTAAATGGTCAAGTATTATACTAGTGCTCAATGGTTAGAGCATTCAAAGTAGGTCCCCTATTTTAATATGAGTAAGCGCCCTATAATTTGGAGGATGATTATTTGTGATTGTGAGTGAATGAAGGGGAATATTTACGAGGGTTGTATCACAATTCCCTATATTTAGGGAAATAAGAAGAATCACGATACAACCCCTATAAAATATTCAAGGTTTTTAAAAGTGGTTATGAGTGGAGGAAAGAAAAAATTTGATGATAAAATATATAAAAAGTATTACTTAATTAAAAGATATAGTAAAAAACAATGTTTTAATAAACAGCAGAATAACATAAGTTTAACGTTAACTAGACTAATCTAACCAAATAAGCTCAAACATAATGAAGAATTTGCTAAGCTACATCAGACTACACATGATCATCAGCAGGAATAACCTCACTTCTCTTTTTAACGCCGTTGACCTCTAGCAAATATTGAAAACGTGGTTTATCAAAGGCTTTAGTATAGAGGTCAGCGCGTTGAAAATCAGTATTAATTTTTACCACATCAATTAAGTTTTTTTCAAAACAATCTCTTATGAAATGATATTTAATACCGATATGTTTGGTCTTAGGATGTTGGACCGGATTTTTAGTTACTGCAATTGCAGCAGAGTTATCTACAAAAATAGGAGTAGAATAGAACGTTAAACCGTAATCCCGCATTTGCTGTTGAATCCAGATGATTTGTGAACAGCAACTTGCAGCAACAACATATTCGGCTTCATAGGTTGACAATGCAACCGATGTCTGCTTCTTACACTGCCAGGTAATTAATCTTCTCCCAAGAATTGACACCCTGCTGATGTAGACTTGTAGTTCATCTTGCAGCCTCCGTAGTCCGAGTCACTATACGCCGTGAGCTCAAAATCATCATCATGAGGATACCACAACCCAAGTGTGGTGTACCCTTTAGATAGTGAAAAAACCTTTTGACCCCGATCAGATGATTGACCTTAGGTTTAGCCTGATATCTAGAGCATAAACATGTCGCATACATGATATCAGGTCTAGAGCCAGTGAGATACATGAGGGATCCAATCATTCCTCGGTACATCGTGGCATCCACAAGATCTCCATTTTCATCAAGTGCTATGTCGTGATTCGTAGCCAGTGGAGTACCGGCTGCAGATGCATTCTCCATGTCACAACGATTGAGAATGTCTCTTACGTACTTGGTCTGATGTAGAAAGATCCCATTTGGTGTTTGATCCACTTGTAGCCCGAGGAAGAACTTCATCTCCCCCATAGCACTTATCTCAAACTCTTTCTTCATAACTGCTTCAAACTCTTTGCATAATTCTTCGTTCTTTGAACCGAAGATTATGTCATCAACATAGATTTGTACTAGCAGTAGGTCTCCATCTTTTTCTTTGATGAATAGCGTGCAGTCAATGACTCCCCTACGAAAGCCGTGTTTCACAAGATGAGTCGAGAGTTTCTCATACCAAGCTCTTGGAGCTTGATGAAGCCTGTATAAAGCCTTGTCGAGCTTGTAGACTCTATCCCGATGATAAGGATCTTCAAATCCCTCGGGTTGACTGACATAGACTGTTTCTTTGATTTCCGATGAAGAAATGCACTTTTCACATCTAATTGATAGACTTTAATCTTCATGTACGATGCATAGGCAAGGAAGATACGAATGGCTTCCATCCTTGCCACGGGTGCAAACACCTCATTGTAATCAATTCCCTCGACTTGGCGAAATCCCTAAACACCAGTCGAGCCTTATTCCTGATAATGACCCCCTGGTCATCTTTCTTGCATTTTAAAAGCCATTTGGTGCCAATGACCTTAGCACCTTTAGGTCTATCAACCAGAGTCCATACACCTAACTTCTTGAACTGAAGAAGTTCTTCTTGCATTGCACTCACCCACGCCTCATCATTTAGTGCTTCACTGACATATTTTGGCTCAACCTGTGAGACAAAACACCGATAGGCACCATCATGAATATATCCCTTTTCCATAACAGAGGCATAATCAGCTGAGTACAGCTGATTTCGGGTTTGTACTCCTGATCGGACATCCCCAATCACATTGTCTAAGGGATGATAAACATTTAGACGTGATCCTGGAGTAGTAGGAACAGCTACCTCAGAGCCGAGATGATGAACATTTGGTTCTTCATCTGAGGTAGTTGGAGTTTGAGGCTCTGACGTCGAAGGTGCACCACTGGTAGATGCTTGTGGACTTTCCGGACGGAATCTGTTCCTCCTGACTGTTCTGGTTATCTTCTTCAGCTTCATTTTCAGAGGAGGTGTCACTGTCGTCGATTACTCCCCCTGACTGAGTAGATGATTCTCCCTGTGAGCTAGATGTTGGTGGATTCAAGCTATCATACATCATTCGTGTAGCTAATTCATCATCCGAGGGAGAGAGAGGAATGTTGAATGACTTGAAGATCCATCATAGTCAAAGAAGTAGGCGGGTCCTTTGCCAGTAGGTTGGTGGTGAATCGCTGAACAAACATTACACCAAACTTCTACTAGACCTGTTGAGTTGTTGTAAACTCGCTTGTTAGGTATGTTGTATCCTAGAAAGATGCCTTCATCTGCCTTCTCGCTGAATTTACCCTCTTGTGTCTTCTTCAGAAGTGTGCACGGCGCCCCAAATGTTCGAGATACTCCAAGTTCGGTTTGCGTCTTTGTAGTAGCTCGTAACATGTTTTTCCGTGGCGCGCTGACTATCAGGACTCGATTCAGTGTATAACATGCATTTGCCACTTCCTCATTCCAGAATTGGATAGGCAGTTTCGAGTCTGCCAGCATAGTCCGTGCTGTCTCTATCAAGCTCCTCTTCTTTCTCTCAGCAACGCCATTCATCTGAGGAGTGTAAGCAGAAGTGAATTGATGCACAATCCCCTTTTCCTTGCAGTATTCCTCCATCCACTGGTTCTTGAATTCCGTTTCGTTGTCTGAGTGTACTTGTCTAACTTTCAGCTTGTAGAGAGATTCCAGTGTGGTTACCAACTCCTTGAATGATTCAAATGTTTCTGATTTGGATTTCAGAAACATTACCCAAGTGAATCTTGAGTAGTCATCGGTGACCACAAAATAGTACAAGTCGCCTGCAATGCTCTTTGTACTGACTGGACCGAACAGATTCATGTGAAGAAGTTCAAGAGGAAGTTCTATTGAATTAACTTTCTTTTCCATATGAGACTTTTTTGTCTGTTTACCTTTCTTGCAAGCTATACAGAAATCAGGAAGCTGAAAGTTCTTGACATTAACACCTCTCACCAGATCCTTCTGAATCAAGTGATTCATCTTCCTTTGACTGATGTGTCCCATTCTCCTATGCCAGAGATGGAGTCTTTTTCAGTAGCTTTGATAGAAAACACTGAACCTCATGATCCATTGTAGAAGCTGTTGACAGATCCAAGACATAAAGATCTTTATATCTTGAAGCAGTCATCAAAATTTGGTCCTCTGGGATCATGTAGTCTTTCTTTAGTACGTAACACTTCTTGTTGTCGAAGATGACTTAAATTCCTTATCACATATTTGAGAAACAGAGAGTAAGTTGTTTTGAAGTTGCTAAACGTAGTTCACCCTATCAAACTTAACTTTTTGATTTCCAACTTCTCCCTGAGCTATGATATAGCCTCCCTTGTTTCCACAACGAAACATGCCCTCCTTTTATTTGTTTGACATTTGATAAAAGAGCTCTGTTTCCTATCATGTGCCTGGATGCTCCGCTGTCTACTATCCACGTGTTAGTTTCAGCATTGTATTGAACAACCTGCACATACAAGGTAAAGGATTAGTTTAGGTTAGGAACCCAAGCCTTTACTGGCTAGGGTTTCCCAGAGGCATCACACATCAGAAATTCAACCCATTGACCCTTAGAAGGTGAGGTAGCTCAGGTTCCTTCTTGTCATCATTATCAGACATAGAGATTGACTTCTCTTTCCATAAGCCAGATTTGTGCAATGCTTGTTTGTGATAAACAGTCGACTGGCTAACGGGTTGAACCTTCTGTTCACTAGTTTTTCTAGGTGGAGTTAAAGAGCTCCTTTTAGAAGACTTAGGTTTTGAGTCCTGAAGTTCAATCTTCTTCCTAGGTGTCTGATAATAAGACAATAGGAAGCAATGTGTCCACATTCTCCACAGTTGTAGCATGCCCTAATATCAACTTTATGATTAAACTTTCTTTGTGGAGACGTGTGTGACACTCTAGTAACATCACTCACTTTAGGTTTTGACTCTGGTTCTTTTGATGTGTTTACTGGTTTAACAAAATTAACTGATTTAACCTGTTTGACATCCTTTTCTTTTGGTTAATTGGTCTTTGACTTGAAGTATGTGAAAGATTATCCTTAAGAGCCCTTTTAGGTTCTGATTTGACTTTGTTTGAACCTGACTTTAAGTTAACCTTTTCAAATTCCTTTTCCAGATTAACACAAAGCAATTTACCCTTTGCCTTTGAAGTGGTCTCCTTTTGTTTGTTTCTAGTGTCAATAGATGAACATAAGGAATCTGGATCACTAACAAGAGGAGTAGACACTACATGATCCTTGATGGGATTACTATTTATAGGTCTAGTCTTAGTGTTCATCAAAGTCTCATGTGGTGGCGGAACCACTTTATAACCCAGTCCCTCCCCGTTGTTCCTTTCTTTCACTAAGTGTTGGACTATGTGCGAAGAACTAGTCCAACTATGCAGTTTCTGTTTTAGTGAATTTACTTCTACTTCTAGAACTGCCTTTTGCTTCTTAGTGTCTTCTAGGAAGTTTAGATAATACCTAATGTCATTAGCTTGATTAAAGGCAACTACTTCGGTTTCCCTAAGCTGTTTAGTCAAAAGGTCTATCTTTTCTTTATAACTGTGCTCATTTTGTTTTAATACCCTATTAGCCTCAGTGCATAGATGCAAATCTTTTATCAAGTTATCATTATGATCTAATAACCTAGAAAATTTAGCATCTATGCTATTCCTAAAGGCATCACAATCAGAACAAGCATGATTATTAAACATTGTGTCAGTAGTACTTACCTGAGTTGATTCAGAAGCGTTTGCCATCAATGTAGTATCAGATGATTCTCATTCTGTTGCTTCTGTCTTTTCTGTCTCTGACTTGGTAGTCTCTGCTTTTGGCTTGTAACTGACCTCGGTTGCAGTTGCTTCTTCACTATGTGACATTGCTATCTCAACTGCTAGATCTCCTTCACTAGCGGAATCACTGTCAATATCTTCTACACTTGCAATGTTTGATTCCCCTGGTGAGACAAACCTAAAGCTTCAATCCTGTCCTTCATCATCATGAGCAGTCAAGGCTTTGGAGTCCTTGTTTGAGGAAGTAGAACTGGTAGTTTGCTTGTCTAGACGAGTGAAGGATGAGAATGGGTTCCCGTTCCCAGTCTTCTTTGGCTTCACACATTCTCTCTTGAAGTGCCCCTTTTCACCACAGTTAAAGCAGGTCACTTTACTCTTGTCGAAGCCAAGGTGGTATCCTTAGTAGCAACCAAGTTCTGTCCAGTCTTTTTCACAAACTTCTTCGCCCTCCGGACAGCACTAGCTAAGGCCCACATTATATCCATTCTCTCAAGCTCCATTTCGTCCACCTGCTCGTAGTCCTCGTCTGCCAGATGGCAGTTTCCAATCTTTCCAGCAACAAGTTCATCATAAGAATGGACCATTGCTGCCAATAGATCCATGTGCTCTCGAGCTACTTCCACAGTCACATTACCGAGGTTCTCGGTCTTCAGTCTAGTAGCATTCGCTTCAAATCCAATGTATTGGGTACAAGAAGACCCTGACGTTTCTGAACCTGAAGGAGGTGCATGTGTAGGACTCGATGAGCTAGACACAAATGCAGTCTGGAGGGGTACTCCAGATGTCTTAGCTTGAGGCGTGGCATTGTATAAAGCTGGATTTTGATTGTACGTAGACTTCTGAGCTCTGTACTTCATTCTAAGTGATTCTTCTCGCAACTTAAGAATGAAGTCATTAATATCCAGTTTTGACAGCATTCCATTCTATCTAAGATTAGACACGAATGAAACCCATTTTTCAGGCAATCGTCTGCAAAATTATTAACTTTCTCTTCCATGGTAGTAGCCACTCCATGTGTATGCAGTTCACTCATCAAATGGTAGAATCTATCTATAACATCGTCCAAACTCTCGTTTCCCATCGATGAGAAGTTGTCGAATTCCTTCTTTAACTCCTTAGCCTTGATTGCCTTCAACGAGGCATTCCCGTCGTACCTCTTCTCTAGCTCATCCCATAGTTTCTTGGACTGCTTATTCTCTGAGTACTGGTGGAATATCTCTTTAGGGATAGACTGTGTAATCAATGCATAGACCCTCTTCTCTGCATTATATTTGACTTTCTGCGCGTCTGTCATCCCTCCTAAGGTTAACTTTACTCCATCGGCTCCCACCGGCGTACTATATCCAATCTCGATGGCCTCCCACAGATTCGGATCCACTCCATTGAGGTAGATCTCAAAACGTTGTCCAGTGGGGAAACTCATCTAACGTTAAAAGCTTTGGTGGTTTATTACGATTACCCACCTCACTCTCAAGTAACAGCAGGTTCTGGATCCTAGAGTCCTTCCCAATAGTAAAGGCTGACATTTGATCTTTCATTGCAAATAACTTTATGTTTAATAAACAATTGTCACTGGGGCGACTGAAGGGTGCGAATGGACTAGTCGTGCGTATGAACTCTACGACTGGTTCAATCGTGCGGCTGAACTAAGTGATTAGCTCAGTCGTGCGAATGAATCTGATGTATATGAACAGTGCGACTGAACGGTTCAATCGTACGAATGGAGATACGACTATGTCCGATCGTGCGTCTGAGCAATACGAATGAGGTCCAGTCGTGCGAATGGCTCACTCGTGCGACTGAAGCTGCTGTTATGCGAAAATCTCTAGGTTAAACGTGTTTTAGCCGTAAAAATTTGAACTTTCGCAAGGTTGAATTGCCCAAGTCCGTAGAAACCAAACTTTGATGAGCAGGGAACGTCCAAGATCACTTTTGACACAAAAGATTGCGTTTTTAGTGCAAAAACACAAACTTTTTATCAATCTTTATTGAATCACACGTAATCAAGAGCCAAAGCTCTGATACCACTTGTTGGAACCTGGTATTTGAACGAAATACCTAGTGATTAGCGTGTAAACCAGATCAAATAGTGCGGAATCCTATTTGATTGGCGATCCAATCAGTGAGAACACACGAAGAATCAATCAAGAATTGAAACTATCATTAGAAATCGATTGGGAATCGATCTAATGTGTTCTATGAACTTGGAGAACGAATTGGGAGGTTTCTGGATGGCTAGGGTACGTCTGGAATCGTAATTGATCGAGAGTCCTTATTTTTCACGAATTGAGTTGTATTTATAGGTTGGTATTATTCAATCGTGCGACTGAACCATTAGTATGTTTCAGTCGTGCAATTGAACCATGCGGTTGATTCATTCGCACGACTGAGTGTTCAGTCGTGCCACTGAGCCAATCTTATGTTCAATCATACGACTAATCCAGTCACCCAGTTCAGTCGTGCGACTGAGTCATTCATATGAAGTTGTTCATGCTATGGTCCATTCGCATGGGCCATTCACATGATAACTTATTATTTTAAGTTTGAATGTATTAATTAGTAAACATTATATGTAACATTCAACCAATCACTAACCTAATTAATTAATTTAATATCAACTTATTAATGAAATATTAATCATTACAAATCACAAACAACCAATATCATATCATTAATCATATCAAATTACACCAGAATCAGATAAACAAGATCTATTACATTTCATATCATGATTTAGGGACATACATGTATTACACAAACTACACTAACAAAGCTCTCCAGAATGAGAAGTCAAAGCAGCAGGCTGCTGTTGCTGTTGAAGAATGAGGCTTTGACTGGAGCTTTCAGGTGGAAGATGCTTCTCCTAACCAAGCATTGATGGCAGATCATGATGAGCCAAGGTATTAGACATCTTTTCACTCCTGAATGCATTGCTAAAGTTAATAGATACAGGTCCCATAACCTGGAGATGAGATCTGACCTTGAGTCCTTAAACATTTTAAAATCTGATTTTAGAAAGTCTGAAAATGATTATAAACTAAAAATAGAGGACTAGAGAAAACCATTTCAGTTCTAAAACATGAACACACAGATTTTAGGACTCAAATCAAAGATCTCATACCAAGTTAACTGAGTGCCAGGCTGAGCTTGTGATCAGCAAAGCCGGGCAAAAAGAGTTTTCTTGAAGAAGAGACCTTCAAGAACATGATATCCTCATCCCTGCACAACAAAGTGTGCTATCAAAACAGGCAGGGACTGGGATCTAATAAGATAGCTCCTCCACACACAATCTTGTCTGTAAGATTTCCTAGGTGTGAAACTTGTGAAGATGAGCTTCCTCTCATAGATCCTGTGTGTGAAGAGGACGATGAAGAGATAGTGAAGAATTCCTCTGAGAAGAGTGAAGATGAGGATTACAAGAAGGGTCACTATCTTTCTAAGGAGAAAAGAAGACTATGATGACCAAGTCCATGAGGAAGAACTTGATCAGAAAGAGCAAAAGAAAGGCAAGGAAGGCTCAAGAGATCAAGGCTACTTTTGACTCTAAGCAGAAACAAGTTTTCATCTCTGCCGGGCTTAAAGTGGTAGGGATTGAAGACATCAACCAAAACTCTTCTGCTAAGAGTTCTTGTTCAACTCATCTCAGTAACAAGAAGAAGATTGATCTGTTATGTACCATTGCTACAAGCCTGGACCATCAAACTCCAAGCATAGTTTTCAGCCCAAGAGGACTGTCTCAGCATCTGCAAAGATGAAGGTAGAGAAGGGATGTGACCAAAGACAGTCTTGTTCTTAGGAGAAGGCTCTTGTGAAGAAGAAGATGAATTGTGTCATGTGTGACAGTACCACTCACATTGCTAAGGATTGCCCATACAATCCTAAAGGTACTGTCCATATGATCAAAACACAAACTTCAAAGGGTCTCAAGAAGATTCAATCTTCGGAAGGAAAATCTGTTTCCCTCGAGCTCCAAATCTACGAAGAAGGCAAGTGGAAAATTACCTTCAGAAGAGAAGTTGGTCTCGGAAGAAAGAGTTCTTCCGAAGCACTAAAGTCGGCTGCAGTGTTTGTTGAATCTTCCGAAGGATCAGTTATCAAAACTTCCAAAGTTCCAAAAGCTTCCGAAGTTTTGAAGGTCAAGTCCAAGACTCCAAAAGTGGTGTGGATGTCTAAGAAAGACCAAGTGACTAAGAATTCTCCATCAACAACAACTCAAGATCCTCTTTGTACAACCATAGGATCTATTACTGTTGAATTACCATCTGTTAATAAGCCCAAGACAAGCAAGGCTTGGTTTCCAAATGTAACAAATCATTTTCTTTGTGTAGGGACAAGTGAAGATAAACAAAAATGTCTGGATCATTTATAGTGGTTGTTCCAGGCACATGACAGGCAATAGGTCACTACTCCAGAACTTTGAAAGTGTTGATGGTGGACCAGTTGCTTTTGGAGGTGATGAAGGTGGTTACATTTCTGGAAGGGGCAAGGTCACAAATGGTAAGCTCAGCATAAAAAGGTAAACTTTGTCAAGGAGCTTGGATACAATCTTCTGAGTGTATCTCAATTTTGTGATCAGAGTCATAACATGCTCTTTACTGAGCATGAGTGCATTGTTCTTAAGCCTCGTGTGGTCATTCCTCATGAGTATATCCTGCTTAGAGCCCCCAGGAAAGGAAACATGTACAAGATGGACTTGCAAGAAACCTCTCCCTCTAGAGAATTTTCATGCTTTCTGTCTAAAGCAAATAGTGATAAGTCTTTCCTATGTCATAAAAGAATGTGCCATGTAAACTTTAAGAACATGAACAAATTGATTAAGCATGATTTGGTAATTGGAATACCAAAGAAAGAGTTTACAAGTGATGACCACTGTGTTGCATGCCGGAAAGGGAAGCAACATAAGGTATCTCACAAGCCTAAAGAAAGGAACTCCATCACTACACCCCTACACTTGTTACATATGGATCTCTTTCGCCCCACCAGTGTAATGAGTTTAGGAAGGACCTCTTACTGTTTAATGATCACAGATGACTTTATAAGATTCACCTGGGTTTTCTTCCTTAGAACTAAGGATGAGACTCCTGAGATTCTGAAGAATTTCATCTTAAAGATTGAGAATCAATCAGATCACAAGGTCAAGATCATAAGATGTGATCAAGGAACTGACTTTAAGAACCAAATCCTTGATACATTCTATGATGAAAAGGGTATTACAAGACAATTCAGTGCTCCCAGGACTCCTTAGCAAAATGGCCTTGCTGAGAGGAAAAACAGGACACTGATTGAAGATGCAGGAACCATGCTGTCTGACTCTAAGTTGCCCATCACCTTCTGGGCAGAGGCAGTCAACACTGCCTGCTATGTGTAGAACAGAGTTTTAGTAGTTAAGACTCATGGCAAGACTCCTTATGAACTTTGGCACAAGAGGAACCTTTCATTGGTTTTCTCAGGTCATTTGGTGTCCTTGCACATCTTGAATACCAAAGATCAAATTGCCAAGTTTGCTGAGAAATCAGATGAAGGACAATTTATTGGATACTCTTCTCAAGCTAAGGCTTACAGAGTATACAATCTAAGAACTAGAATTATTGAGGAGTCAGCCAATGTGACTTTCAATGAAGACACACCCTGTGTTGTTGGTTCAAGTCTGGATTGGTTATTTGATCTTGATTTAGTTACCAACTGTTTTAACAAATCTTGTGAGAATGTTTCAGGATTTGTAGAAAATATAAATACAGGTGATCCTGATACAAGATTTGAGCTGAGAAGACCTTCAAGTCATACATCTTTAGCTCCAGTTGGAACTACTTCTGCTAATGAGGTTTCTATCAACACTACAATGACAAACTCAGCTGATATATCTGGGGTGCCTTCAAATTCCAGCTCAGAGACTCCACAACCAGATAAGAACACCTCAATTGTGGAAGACAACAATGGTGGTGGTGATAGTGACCAAGAATTTCTCGATGCCACTAACCACACCATAGATGACAACATCAATGATGTCACACACTACTTGGATCAAGTCTCTCTTGAAAAGTGTGCTGATGTGGTGGGAGAAACATCTATGCCAGATCTAAATTTCTCTAATTTAGATCTCTCTCACAACTAGCTGTGATCCTTGAGCTTAGGATCCACAAACCTCACCCCACCACAAACATCATTGGAGAGTTGTCACACGGTAAGGACAAGAGGACAAACCCATGAAGCAAATGTTTCTCTTCACTCCTGTTTCTTATCCCAGATAGAGCCAAAGAAGGTTGATGAAGCTCTAAAGGATGGAAGTTGGGATGAAGCTATGCAACAAGAGCTACTTTAATTCAAAAGGCAAAAAGTTTGGAACCTTTGTCCCTTTCCTTCTAGGAAGAGTACCATTGGAAGCAAATGGGTGTTTAGGAAAAAGAAAGATGATAAAGGCATCATCATCAAGAACAAGCTAGACTCATTGTTCAAGGATACACACAAGAAGAAGGGATTGACTACACTGATATCTTTGCTCTAGTGGCAAGATTAGAAGCTGTTACGATATTCCTAGCATTTGCTGCATCCAAGAACTTGAAGGTTTTTTTAGCTTGATGTGAAGTGTGCCTTTGTATATGGAGTGATAGATGAAGAGGTATATGTCAAACAGACACCAGGTTTTGTAAACCCTGATCATCCTGATTATGTCTGCAAGCTTGACAAAGCTCTCTATTGGCTGCTTCAGGCACCCAGGAAATGATATGAGACACTATCTGAGTATCTTTGTAAACATGGATACAGGAGAGGTACTATAGATGGAACTCTCTTCATCAAAGGACAGGAAATGACATATTGCTAGTTCAAGTGTATGTGGATGACATCATCTTTGGTTCAACTAATCCAAAGATCTGCAAAGACTTTGAGAAGCTAATGAAAAACATATTTGAAATGAGTGCCATGTGGGAACTCAATTTCTTTCTGGGAATTCAAGTGAAGCAAGTTGTAGATGGCATCTTCATAAGTCAGTCAAAGTATGTTCAGGATATACTCAAGAGGTTCAACATGACTGACTGTAAGATTGCTAAGACAACCATAGCCAGAAACCACTCCCTTGGGCCTGATCTTGAGGGGGAGTCTGTAGATGAGCACTTATACAGGGCTATGATTAGGCTCTTATGTATATTACTGCTAGCATGCCTGATATATGTTTGCTACATGCCTCTGTGCAAGATATCAAGCCAACCCTAAGATGTCTCACCTCATCACTTTCAAGGATTCTAAGATACCTCAAAGGTGCTTCAACACTTGGTTTATGGTACCCTAAGAATCCTAACTTCAATTGTATGCTTATACAGATAGTGATTATGGTGGTTGCAACATGACTGCAAAGTCTACATCTGGGGGATGTCAAATCCTTGGTGGAAGGGTTCTCATGGCAATGCAAGAAACAATCCTGTGTCTTTGCATCAACTACTGAAGCTGAATACATGGCTGCTGCAAGCTGCTGTGCTCAAGTACTTTGGATTCTAAATCAGATGTTGGACTATGGGTTAAACTTCAAGGAGACTCCCATTCACATAGACGATAACAGTGCTATCTCAATCACAGAGAATCTTGTGCAGCACTCAAGGATGAAGCACATCAATATTTGGTATCATTTAATAAGAGATAACTATGAAAAGGGATTAATTAAACTAGTCAAAGTTCACATAGAAACAATATGCTGATCTATTTACAAAGGCTTTTGATGAACAGAGATTTAAAAATTTAATATCAGCTATTAGGATGAAAAACGTTGAGTAAGCTTTTCTTAAAACTAATTCTTATTATTTCTTAAAATATGTGTGTCCTAAGTTGTCTAGTTCATCATTTTCATAAGCTCATGTTTTCTTTGGATGAAAATTTCTTTTTGAAGACTTTCCTTAGATTTTTGAAAATTTTCTGATACTTCGGAAGTTATGCTTTTAACTTCGGAAGCAAATCATGCCTTCAAAATAAACAACTGTCTAAGAATTTACCTTCAGAAGAGCTTTCAATCTATCTTCCGAAGCTTAAATACTAGTCTTAGACACTTACTTATTTTCAAGGACCATTTACTTTCGAAGCAAAATTAACTCTCGGAAGCTTTGTTGTCTTATATACAAAGCATTCAAGTTTTAATTTCTCTTCCGAAGCAAAATTCTCAAAACTCTTAGGAAATTCTTCCGAAGTCATTTTAGCTTCGGAAGCTTTATAATTAAAACTTTCGAAGATAATTAACTTTCGGAAGCTTTTTGACTTCCAAGAAAACTACTTTTTGAGCAAAAGCAAACTACTACATTTTCAGAGGTGGGACCGACATCCGGATTTCAAAGTTTATCTCTTTCATTAAACTTTATCTGAAATCCCTCTCATATATAAACCTAACGGTTTCCCCCTCTTTCTTTCATCTGTTCTTCCTCCAAACCTAAAAACCCAAATTTCTCTCTGAAATTTCTTTCTTCCTTCTTTCTTCATCTCTAAGCTACCTCAAAATGGCCAATTTGCTCTCAGAAAGGATCCCAACTTTACCATGCAGCTACACAGGCAACACAATCAGGTTGCTCTGTTAAGCTCTAGAAAGATCCTCATTTCTCATAGGTTTGTCATTTCTTAGCTCTGTCTAACTACTTCACCTCCCTAACCATTGATCCTCCACTCTATGAGGATCAGCTGCTTGAATTCTGGAAGACTTGCCAAGAGATCATTATGGACGGGGAGAAGGCAATGTCTGCCACAGTGCAGGGGAGAACAATATTCATCACTCCGGCCATTGTCAATAGGCATCCTCAGTTGTATGATGAAGAAGGTGAGATGTTCTTCCCAAAGGCAGCTGTCAATCATTCCTTGGAGCAGATGGGATATGAGGGAGATTTCTCTGTAAAGACCTTTAGGAAAGGGAAGGTCTCATGCCAGTGGAGATTCCTGCTCCGTGTGGTTATCCACAGCTTATCAAACAAGCATGGTGGATGGGACCAGATTCGAGGATCTCTCCTTCATAATCCATGGAATGGTTCAGGGGGTCAAATTCAGGTATTCTCAGTTTGTTTATACAAATTAACTTGCTAATTTAGACTCCTTAAAGTATTACATGTTTCCTAGATATGTCCAGTACATTCTTAACTGTGAACTGGGCTCACAGTTAAGGGAAATAGGTAACATTCTTAAATTGGGACAGATGAAGCCGGCATCTTTAAAATACTAAAGAAGCCCACTGTGGCTTCTCTGGGGTAAAAAAACCCTTGTCCTAAAAATGTTAGAGCTCATTGCTCAAGGTGACAACCTAGCAGCACAAGCTAGTGTTGAGCCCACACCTGCTACCTCCTAATCACCCACACAGCCTCAAATCACCATCACTTACCAAAGAAAATCCAAACGAACCCCTGCTCAGGCTATTCAGTCTGTGGAGCCCCCATATACTCACCCATACAGAAAGAAATGGACACTTGAGCTCCCACTTCTCCTGAGGAGTAGACCACTCCCATCTCTTCAAGAATCAGTGCTGAGGTTCCTCATGCTCAGCCTGATGAGCTCATTAGCCCAACTGCCTTAAGCCATCACTCTAAGTCTCAACACTCAAGTGATCACCCTTCAGGGGACAGTTACCATCCCCAGCCTATAGATCTCAACCAACCAATTCCCCACCTTGACTTCTATACTGATGAAGATCTAGGTTTCAGTGAGTATAATGAGTCTCTCTTCTTTACTCCTACTCAAAGAGAGATGAATGCTCTTGAGTCTCCTACATCTATCCCACATCAGTCACCTACAACTAAGGTGAACACTTCTGAACCTGTTCAGGATGTTCATATGGAAGAGGCTCTCACTTCTGAAAGTGATTACATCATTAAGACCTCAACCATGGCAACTCAGCCCACTGAAATCTCAACTGAGATTGTCAGTGAGCAGAGGAAAACAAGTGAGTTTGTTATAATCATCTTATCCCCAATGAGTCTTCTGATGAAGATGAGGGAAATCTGAGACTAAAGGTGCACAAACTGACTAAACATGCACCTATTTTGTCTCAAAGGTCAGTCACCTTGAATCTCAGGTGACTACCTTACACAACAGGATCAATGATCAGCAACTTGAGATTTCATATCTTAAGGAAAAACTAGCTGGGAGACCCTTAAGAAGAGCTCAACCAAGAACACAAGAACCTGTGGATGTGATTGGCCTATCTTCCAGCTCACCTATGCAAGTGGGTGATGCTACCAAAAAGGGGAGAAGTTATTACAGCCACAGAACCTGGGAGTTCTTCAGAGAGAGTGGACATTGAGGACTCACCATCCTCACTTGCAATTCTGTATTCTCAGTAACCTCCTCAAGTTCACATTGATGTGGACTGCACTCACTACTTCATATAGAGTCTGTTTGAGGATGGGATACCAAGGGCTATGTCATCTTCACCATCTTCTAATGACATCATTGGGTGGAGGTATGACAATATCAGGAAAGCCCTAATCATCATAAGAGTTCAAGGACAGCAAGAAGTCTTCAATTTTCAGACTTTGAACTACTATGAAGGTCTGGATTTAGTCAACATGCCACTTGTCAACCCAAGCAAATCAAGACAAGCTGACAAACTGGCTCAAAGAATCCAAGACAGGATCACTGTAGAGTTCAGCTTAAGAAGGAGACTTAGGCAATCAGGCAAAGCCATCGGTCAACTGGATGTTGAGGCAGACCCTAAGACTAGTTTCATAGGGGAAACCTTGACTGAAGGCCCAGTGGCAGAACCTGAGACCCCTGTTTCATCATCATCAACTGCTGTAGAGATCCACACTCCTATTGAGACACCTGCTGGTGAAGGTGCTTCTCAACCTCTCTCTAGCCAGAGCTTAGATACTGCAACAAGTAATGAAGGCCAAAGCTCTCTCCACCCTGAGTCACAAAGTTTGTGAGTGACAAAGGAAAAGAAAGATGACATCTAGGAGATTGAGGAAGAGGAGAGAGAGAGAGGAAAAGGAGGCTGAGGGAGAAAGTTCCTCTGCTGAGTCTTCAAGACTCATGGAGTCTACTATCAGAGCTGCCCCTAGACCAGATACTCAGAATGATGAGTTAAGGGCAGTCAGGATAAATTACTGTAGAAAAGAAACTATGACATAGACAGTGTCATCTCTCTCCCCTTCGAAGAGCTTAATGAACTCGTTGATCTGGAAAGGTCAAAGGAGAAGAAGGAGGCAGAAGATGCAGAGCTTCTAGTACAAGTCAAAGAAAGAGAAGAAGAAAAAACTATACAAGTATATGCCTACCCTCTCCCCAGTTCAGGAAGGTCCTGCACAAGAAGATGTGGTTCAACAAGAACCTCAGGTAGACAAAAAGAAGAAAAGGATCAAGATGATCAACTACCTGAGTGCCACAGGCTTCTATCAGGCAGATGAACTCCTCCCTTGTCCTATGACTATGTTGAGTTTGAGTACTTAAAACAGCTTGAACTTGAGATAATCAAGGATAGAAAGACAACTAAGAAGAAACTAAGGGAAGAAGCTGCAAAATCAAGAGCCATCATCCAAAAGAGCATGAAGAAGTCTGCTGATAGGCAGAGGATGATGAGCTTCTTGAAGCTATATGGACTCTCCAAAGGAGACTTGGCCCCATGTCTCTATCCACTATGGATGAGCATATTAGGGTGATCAAGCAGAAGATCAAAAGTGAAGAGCTCATTGACTTAAACTCCACTCCAAGTCAAGCCCCACCTGAAGTGAGGTTAAGGTTGAACAACCAGAGACAACACAACCTGGACCTCCTGCTGAAACAAAGCAAGCTTCATCTTCTAATCCACAGCAGGGTCAACCTCCCTCTCCTTTTGAGCCTGAGAGAGAGGAAGTCCTAACTGAGAAAGACAGTGAAGATCAATCTGGTGCTGCAGGGTAGTCTTCTTAGTTAAAACCTGTTAAGAGAAAGAAGAGGATGGCTTCTAAACAAAAGTCAAAGAAGAAGAAGACTGCACCCTCTTCTACACCCCAGGATGGTTAGAACATCTTGAGGTTGTGCAGCCAGAGGATGCTACATCAACTCCAATTCAACAACTCCTCTAGCATCAGGAAGACCCATCTTGTCTTAGACATACACCACAAATCTAGAAAGATGGCATGTCATTAGAGATTAAGGCACTGAAGACATTTACACATGGCAAGATATGTTTCAGTTGACATCTGAAGTCTACTAAGTGTTTTGGTAGCATCAGCCTAGGGGGAGTTTCTAGAGATTAATGAAGAGGCTGATGCAACCTAAACATCCAATGTCTTTCCTGAATGTTACACAAGTGCATTGAAGAACAATGCTTAGGAAGTTTTACACATGCAACAGAAAACTACTCTAAGTGTAAAATCTTCGGAAGCCAAGACCAATATCTTCCGAAGCCAAATATAAAGCCTTCCGAAGCCTCAGAGACAAAGTCTTCCGAAGCTTCAACTCATGAAGATAGATTTCTTCCGAAGACTTTTAATACATGCTTTATCTTATGTACTTTTCCATAAAGCTGGACACCTTTCCGCTGCATCTCTATAAGGTCTCCAACTTACATGAGTTGGTGAAAAGGTCCATGCTTTTGGTAACTGTACATTGAGGTCTTCAGTCTGTAACTTTCTACTTTATGTACTTTATCCTTTCTGTAATAGATAAGGATATGAGCTATGGCATGTCATCGTCACAAGTCAAAATGCCTTTTGACTCTACAATTGATTTTGTTTTGTGTCTAGTCAGTTGTATCCAGCTGGCTTTCAAAGTATAGCCGGCTATAGTATGTAGTATAAGTATCTTATGTTCTTGTATCTTTCTATTATGCTTTGTAACACTTGTAATAGAACATAGAGAAAGCAATATACTGCATTCTTGAAAACCATTTACTTGTGTTCTTTGTGTTCTGTCTCTTACATTACTTGTGTCTTAGTATCTTACCTTGGTTAATCCAGTTTATTGTTTGATTAAGTTTAGTTAATCTCCTTTTTGTGTTGTTGTATTGTAACTCTACACCCTTCAATGATCCTGCATTTGGTATCAGAGCTTTTTAGGCTCTTGATATAAGATCTCACCATCTTAAGATCCCTCACACACACAAATACTAAACTTTTCATATGGCAGCCATTTCCAAGACTAATATGGAAACTGGAACCATGAACAAGTCCCCACTGATCACTCTTGATGAGTTTGATACTTGGTGTTTGAGGATGGAAGGTTTCATCATGTCTCTTGATTCAAGAATGTAGGAGTCTATTGAGAATGGACCTTTCATACCTAGCACCCCTTCTGCTACTGGTGCTGGTATGATTCCAAAAGATGTGGCTAACTACTCTGATGAAGATAGGAGAGAG
Source organism: Flaveria trinervia (assembly GCA_025506515.1). Lineage (NCBI taxonomy): Eukaryota > Viridiplantae > Streptophyta > Magnoliopsida > Asterales > Asteraceae > Flaveria > Flaveria trinervia. Next base: position 88,225,511 of record CM046444.1, on the reverse strand, counting down.
TAGAGATTGACAGAAAAGCCATGACAACTCTTCAAACTGCCCTTCCAAACTCTGTGTACAGAGGTTTCAAGAAGTGCAAAACAGCCAAGCAGTTGTGGGATGCACTGAAACTGATGTATGATGGTTCCTCTGAAGACAAGGGGAACAAGAAGGATCTCCTGAAGCAGCAGTTTGAAAACTTCACCTTCAAAACAGGTGAAACCATGACTCAACAGTATTTTAGGTATGTTGAGATTGTGGATACCCTAGTGGATGGAGGAGTTTCTCTTGAGAACAGAGACATTGTAAGGAAGTCCATGTCCTCACTTCCTAGGTAATGGACACACTATTGTGTGGTGATCAAGGGAACTGAAAATCTCAAAACTCTTACTCTGACCGAGTTATATGGGATTCTTAGTGGCTACCAGATGGAGATGAACATGCAAGGTTCATCTGGTAACTCCAACAATCAAATGGGTTCAGCCCTACATGTGGTTGAAAGGGATAGCATAGAACCCAAACATCATCTCATATGCTACCCTGACAACTCACCAAAGGTTCCTTTCATCACCTTCCCAGAGACACCAAGGGAGAACTACACTCAAGGAAGCCCATTCCAAAAGACAAGCTCTTCTCAAGCTTTTGTGTCCTTTGATGAAAGTTGTGGCAACTCTCTTTGCACTCTTGAAGACCTGGACTGTATTCACCCAGATGATCTAGAATACATGGAAATAGTCCAGCAGATGGCTCTTCTCACTCACAGAGCCAAGTTCTACAAGAGGACTGGAAAGAAGTTCCCAAGCAATGCAACCAGTGGAAAATTTGGCTTGGACAAAGGCAAAGTCAAGTGTTACAACTATAACTTGATGGGCCACTTTGCTAGAGAGTGTAAGGCACCTAGATCAAATGGTGGCCAAACATAGTCCAGACCAAACTACACTGACAAAGCTCTCCAGAATGAGAAGTCAAAGCAGCAGGCTGCTGTTGCTGTTGAAGAAGGAGGCTTTGACTGGAGCTTTCAAGTGGAAGATGCTTCTCCTAACCAAGCATTGATGGCAGATCATGATGAAGCCAAGGTATTAGAACATATTTGCACTCCTGAATGCATTGCTAAAGTTAATGGATACAGGTCCTATAACCTGGAGATGAGATCTGACCTTGAGTCCTTAAACATTTTAATATATGATTTTAGAAAGTCTGAATATGATTATAAACTAAAAATAGAGGACCTAGAGAAAACCATTTCAGTTCTAAAACATGAACACACAAATTTTAGGTCTCAAATCAAAGATCTCATAACCAAGTTAACTAAGTGCCAGGCTGAGCTTGTGATCACCAAACCCAGGGCAGAAAAGAGTGTTCTTGAAGAAGAGACCTTCAAGAAAATAATATCCTCATCCTTGCATAACAAAGTGTGCTATGAAAACAAGCAGGGACTGGGATCCAATGAGATAGCTCCTCCACACACGATCTTGTCTGTAAGATCTCCTAGGTGTGAAACTTGTGAAGATGAGCTTCCTCTCATAGATCCTTTGAGTGAAGAGGATGAAGAAGAGATAGTGAAGAATTCCTCTGAGAAGAGTGAAGAGAAGGATTCCAAGAAGGGTCACTATCTTTCTAAGGAGAAAAAGAAGACTGTGATGACCAAGTCCATGGGGAAGAACTTGATCAGAAAGAGCAAAAGAAAGGCAAGGAAGGCTCAAGCAATCAAGGCTACTTTTGACTCTAAGTAGAAACAAGTTTTCATCTCTGCAGGGTTTAAAGTAGTAGGGACTGAAGACATCAACCAAAACTCTTCTGCTAAGAGTTCTTGTTCAACTCATCTCAGTAACAAGAAGAAGACTGATCTGTTGTGTACCAATACTGCACAGCCTGGACCATCAAACTCCAACCATAGTTCTCAGTCCAAGAGGACTGTCTCAACATCTGCAAAGATGAAGGTGGAGAAGGGATGTGACCAAAGGTAGTCTTGTTCTCAGGAGAAGGCTCTTGTGAAGAAGAATATGAATTATGTCATGTGTGACAGTACAACTCATATTGCTAAGGATTGTTCATACAATCCTAAAGGTACTATCCATATGATCAAAACAAAAACTTCAAAGGGTCTCAAGAAGATTCAAGCTTCGGAAGGAAAATCTGTTTCCCTCGAAAGCTCCAAATCTAGGAAGAAGGCAAGTGGAAAATTACCTTCGGAAGAGAAGTTGGTCTCGGAAGAAAGGAGTTCTTCCGAAGCACTAAAGTCTGCTGCAGTGTTTGCTGAACCTTCCGAAGGATCAATTATCAAAACTTCCAAAGTTCCAAAAGCTTCCGAAGTTTTGAAGGTCAAGTCCAAGACTCCAAAGGTGGTGTGGATGTCTAAGAAAGACCAAATGACTGAGAATTCTCCATCAGGAATAGCTCCAGATCCTCTTTATACAACCATAGGATCTATTACTGTTGAATTACCTTCTGTTAATGAGCCCAAGACAAGCAAGGTTTGGTTTTCCAAATGTAACTAATCATTTTCTTTGTGTAAGGACAGTTGAAGACAAAAAAAATGTCTGGATCATTGATAGTGGCTGTTGCAGGCACATGATAGGTAGTAGGTCACTACTCCAGAACTTTGAAAGGATTGATGGTGGACCAGTTGCTTTTGGAGGAGATGAAGGTGGTAACATTTCTGGAAGGGGCAAGGTCACAAATGGTAAGCTCAGCATAGAAAAGGTAAACTTTGTCAAGGAGCTTGGATACAATCTTCTGAGTGTATCTCAATTTTGTGATCAGAGTCATAACATGCTCTTTACTGAGCACGAGTGCATTGTTCTTAAGCCTAGTGTGGTCATTCCTCATGAGCATATCCTGCTTAGAGCCCCCAGGAAAGGAAACATGTACAAGATGGACTCGCAAGAAACCTCTCCCTCCGGAGAAGTTTCGTGCTTTCTGTCTTAAGAAAATAATGATGAGTCTTTCCTATGGCATAAAAGAATGTGCCATGTAAACTTTAAGAACATGAACAAATTGATTAAGCATGATTTGGTAACTGGAATACCAGAGAAAGAGTTTAGAAGTGATGACCATTGTGTTGCATGCCTGAAAGGGAAGCAACATAAGGTATCTCACATGCCTAAGGAAAAGAACTCCATCACTACACCCCTACACTTTTTACATATGGATCTCTTTGGCCCCACCAGTGTAACGAGTTTAGGAAGGACCTCTTACTGTTAATGATCACAGATGACTTTACAAGATTCACCTGGCTTTTCTTCCTTAGAACTAAGGATGAGACTCCTAAGATTCTGAAGAATTTCATCTTAAAGATTGAGAATCAATCTGATCACAAGGTCAAGATCATAAGATGTGATCAAGGAACTGAATTTAAGAACCAAATCCTTGATACATTCTGTGATGAAAAGGGTATTACAAGACAATTCAGTGCTCCCAGGACTCCTCAGCAGAATGGTGTTGCTGAGAGGAGAAACAGAATACTGATTGAAGCTGCAAGAACCATGTTGTCTGACTCTAAGCTGCCCATCACCTTCCGGGCAGATGCAGTCAACACTGCCTACTATGTGCAGAACAGAGTTTTAGTAGTTAAGACTCATGGCAAGACTCCTTATGAACTTTGGCATAAGAGGAAACCTTTCATTCATTTTCTCAGGTCATTTGGTTGTCCTTGCACCATCTTGAATACAAAAGATCAAATTACCAAGTTTGTTGAGAAATCAGATGAAGGACACTTTATTGGATACTCTTCTCAAGCTAAGGCTTACAGAGTATACAATCTCAGAACTAGAATTGTGACGAGTCGGGCAATGTGACTTTCAATTAACACACTGTTTTAACAAGTCAGGTTATTTGATCTTGATTTAGTTACCAATTGTTTTAACAAATCTTGTGAAAATGTTTTAGAATCTTTAGAAAATTTAAATACAGGTGATCTTGATCCAAGATTTGAGCTGAGAAGACCTTCAAGTCATACATCTTCAACTCCAGTTGGAACTACTTCTGCTAATGAGGTTTCTATCAACACTACAATGACAAACTCAGCTGATATATCTGGGGTGCCTTCAAATTCCAGCTCAGGGGCTCCACAACCAGATAAGAACACCTCAATTGTGGAAGACAACAATGGTGGTGGTGACAGTGACCAAGAATTTCTCGATGCCACTAACCACACCATAGATGACAACATCAATGATGTCACACACTACTTGGATCAAGTCTCTCTTGAAAAGTGTGCTGATGTGGTGGGAGAAACATCTATGCCAGATCTAAATTTCTCTAATTTAGATCTCTCTCAACAACTAGCTGTGATCCTTGAGCTTAGGATCCCAAGTCTCACCCACCACAAACATCATTGGAGAGTTGTCACACGAGTAAGGACAAGAGAACAAGCCCATGAAGCAAATGTTTCTCTTCACTCTTGTTTCTTATCCCAGATAGAGCCAAAGAAGGTTGATGAAGCTCTAAAGGATTGAAGTTGGGATGAAGCTATGCAACAAGAGCTACTTTAATTCAAAAGGCAAAAGTTTGGAACCTTTGTCCCCTTCCTTCTGGGAAGACTACCATTGGAACCAAATGGGTGTTTTGGAAAAAGAAAGATGATAAAGGCATCATCATCAAGAACAAATCTAGACTCATTGTTCAAGGATACACACAAGAAGAAGGGATTGACTACACTGATGTCTTTGCTCTAGTGGCAAGATTAGAAGCTGTTACGATATTCCTAGCATTTGCTGCATCCAAGAACTTGAAGGTTTTTCAGCTTGATGTGAAGTGTGCCTTTGTATATGGAGTGATAGATGAAGAGGTATATGTCAAACAGCCACCAGGTTTTATAAACCCTGATCATCCTGATTATGTCTGGAAGCTTGACAAAGCTCTCTATGGGCTGCATCAGGCACCCAGGAAATGGTATGAGACACTATCTGAGTATCTTGGTAAACATGGATATAAGAGAGGTACTATAGATGGAACTCTCTTCATCGAAGGACAGGGAAATGACATGTTGCTAGTTCAAGTGTATGTGGATGACATCATCTTTGGTTCAACTAATCCAAAGATCTGCAAAGACATTGAGAAGCTAATGAAAAACATATTTGAAATGAGTGCCATGTGGGAACTGAATTTTTTTCTAGGAATTCAAGTGAAGCAAGTTGTAGATGGCATCTTCATAAGTCAGTCAAAGTATGTTCAGGACATACTCAAGAGGTTCAACATGACTGACTGTAAGATTGCTAAGACACCCATAGCCAGAAACCACTCCCTTGGGCCTGATCTTGAGGGGGAGTGTGTAGATGAGCACTTATACAGGGCTATGATTGGGGCTCTTATGTATATTACTGCTAGCATGCCTGATATTATGTTTGCTACATGATCTGTGCAAGATATCAAGCCAACCCTAAGATGTCTCACCTCATCACTTTCAAAAGGATTCTAAGATACCTGAAAGGTGCTTCAACACTTGGTTTATGGTACCCTAAGAATCCTAACTTCATCTGTATGCTTATACAGATAGTGACTATGGTGGTTGCAACATGACTGCAAAGTCTACATCTGGGGGATGTCAAATCCTTGGTGGAAGGATTGTCTCACGGCAATACAAGAAACAATCTTGTGTCTTTGCATCAACTGCGGAAGCTGAATACATTGCTGCTGCAAGCTGCTATGCTCAAGTACCTTGGATTCAAAATTAGATGCTGGACTATGGGTTAAACTTCAAGGAGACTCCCATTCACATAGACAATAACAGTGCTATCTCAATCACAGAGAATCTTGTGCGGCACTGAAGGACGAAGCACATCAATATCAGTTATCATTTAATAAGAGATAACTATGAAAAGGATTAATTAAACTAGTCAAAGTTCACACAGATGAACAATATGTTGATCTATTTACAAAGGCTTTTGATGAACAGAGATTTAAATATCTAATATCAGCTATTGGGATGATACAAAGCATTCAAGTTTTAACTTTATCTTCGAAGCAAAATTCTCAAAACTCTTAGGAAATTCTTTCGAAGTCATTTTAGCTTCGGAAGCTTTTTAATTAAAACTTCCGAAGATAATTAACTTTCGGAAGCTTTTTGACTTTCAAGTAAACAACTTTTTGAGCAAAAGTAAACTACTTTTTTAGAGGTGGGACCGACATCCGGATTTCAAAGTTTATTCTCTTTCATTAAACTTTATCTGAAATCCCTCTCATATATAAACCCAACGGTTTCCCCCTCTTTCTATCATCTGTTCTTCCTCCAAACCTAAAAACCCAAATTTCTCTCTGAAATTTCTTTCTTACTTCTTTCTTCATCTCTAAGCTACCTCAAAATGGCCAACCTTGCTCTCAGAAATGATCCTAACTTTACCATGCAGCTACACAGGCAACACAATCAGGTTGCTTTGTTAAGCTCTGAGAAAGATCCTCATTTCTCATAGGTTTGTCGGTTCTTAGCTCTATCTAACTATTTCACCTCCCTAACCATTGATCCTCCACTCTATGAGGATCAGCTGCTTGAATTCTGGAAGACCTACCAAGAGGTCATTATGGACGGGGAGAAGGCACTGTCTGCCACAGTGCAGGGGAGAACAATCTTCATCACTCCGGCCATCATCAATAGGCATCTTCAGTTGGATGATGAAGAAGGTGAGATGTTCTTCCCAAAGGCAGTGTCCACAGTGCAGGGGAGAACAATCTTCATCACTCTTACTCCTACATCTATCCCATATCAGTCACCTACAACTGAGGTGGACACTTCCGAACCCGTTCAGGATGTCCATATAGAAAAGGCTCTCACTTCAGAAATTGATTACATCATTAAGACCTCAACCATGGCAACTCTGCCCACTGAAATCTCAACTGAGATTGTCAGTGAGCAGAGGAAAACCAGCAGTCACGAACCTGAAGCTAGTAGTGAGAGAGAGGACTTTGTTACAATCATCTTATCCCCCAGTGAGTCTTCTGATGAAGATGAGGGGAGTCTGAGACTAAAGGTGCACAAACCGACTAAAACATGTACCTATTTTGTCTCAAAGTCAATCACCTTGAATCTCAGGTGACTACCTTATACAACAGGATCAATGATTAGCAACTTGAGATTTCATATCTTAAGGAAAAACTAGCTGGGAGACCCTTAAGAAATGCTCAACGAAGAACACAAGAACCTGTTGATGTGATTGACCTATCTTCCAGCTCACCTATGCAAGTGGGTGATGCTACCAAAAAGGAGAAGAAAGTTATTACAGCCACAGAACCTGGGAGTTCTTCAGAGAGAGTGGACATTGAGGACTCACCATCCTCACTTGCCCTTGTGTATTCTCAGTAAGCTCCTCAAGTTCACATTAATGTGGACTACACTCACTCCTTCATACAGAGTCTGTTTGAGGATGGGATACCAAGGGCTATGTTATCTTTACCATCTTCTAATCACATCATTGGGTGGAGGTATGACAACATCAGGAAAGCCCTAATCATCATAAGAGTTCAAGGACAGCAAGAAGTCTTCAATTTTTAGACTTTGAACTACTATGAAGGTCTGGATTTAGTCCACATGCCACTTGTCAACCCAAGAAAATCAAGACAAGCTGACAGACTGGCTCAAAGGATCCAAGACAGGATCACTGTAGAGTTCAGCTTAAGAAGGAGACTTAGGCAATCAGGCAAAGCCATCGGTCAACTGGATGTTGAGGCAGACCCTAAGATTAGTTTCATAGGGGAAACCTTGACTGAAGGCCGAGTGGCAGAACCTGAGACCCCTGTCTCATCATCATCAACTGTTGTAGAGATCCACACTCCTATTGAGACACCTGCTAGTGAAGGTGCTTCTCAACCTCTCTCTAGCCAGAGCTTAGATGCTGCAACAAGTAATGAAGGCCAAAGCTCTCTCCACCCTGAGTCACAATATCTGTGAGTGACAAAGGGAAAAGAAAGATGACAGCTGAGGAGATTGAGGAGGAGGAGAGAGAGAGGAAAAGGTGGCTAAGGGAGAAAGTTCCTCTGCTGAGTCTTCAAGACTCATGGAGTCTACTATCAGGGCTGCCCCCAGACCAGATACTCAGAATGATGAGTTAAGGACAGTCAGGATAAATTACCTGTAGACAAGAAACTATAATATAGACAGTGTCATCTCTCTCCCTTTAGAAGAGCTTAATGAACCGGTTGATTTGGAAAGGTCAAAGGAGAAGAAGGAGGCAGAAGATGCAGAGCTTCTAATACAAGTCAAAGAAGAGAGAAGAAGAAAAAGGTTGTACAAGGATATGCCTACCCTCTCCCCAGTGCAGGAAAGTCCTGCACAAGAAGATGTGGTTCAACAAGAACCTCAGGTAGACAAAGAAGAAGAAAGGATCAAGATGATCAACTACCTGAGTGCCACAGGCTTCTATCAGGCAGATGCACTCCTTCCCTTGTCCTATGACTATGTTGAGTTTGAGTACTTAAAACAACTTGAACTTGAGATAATCAAGAACAGAAAGACAACTAAGAAGAAACTAAGGGAAGAAGCTACAAAATCAAGAGCCATCATCCAAAAGAGCATGAAGAAGTTTGCTGATAGGCAGAGGATGATGAGCTTCTTGAAGCTATATGGATTCTATCCACTATGGATAGAATATTAGGGTGATAAAGCAGAAGATCAAAAGTGAAGAGCTCATTGACTTACACTCCATTCCAAGTCAAGCCCCACCTGAAGTGGAGGTTAAGGTTGAACAACCAGAGACAACACAACCTGGACCTCCTGCTGAAACTCAGCAAACTTCATCTTCTAATCCACAACAGGGTCAACCTCCCTCTCCTTTTGAGCCTGAGAGAGAGGAAGTCCCAACTGAGAAAGACAGTGAAGATCAATCTGGTGCTGCAGGGTAGTCTTCACAGTTAAAACCTGTTAAGAGAAAGAAGAGGATGGCTTCTAAACAAAAGTCAAAGAAGAAGAAGACTGCACCCTCTTCTACACCCAGGATGAGTCAGAACATCTTGAGGTTGTGCAGCCAGAGGATGCTACATCAATTCCAATTCAAACAGCTCCTCTAGCATCAAGAAGACCCATCTTGTCTTGGACATACACCACAAATCCAGAAAGACGGCATGTCATTAGAGATCAAGGCACTGAAGATATTTACACATGGCAAGATATGTTTCAGTTGCCTCTACATGACGTCTTTGATATGAGAAGACACTTTGACAGTCTGAAGGATCCTGATCACCTTATGAAGAAAGGATTGGTGATCATCCTAATGAGGACTGTTGACATCTGAAGTCTACTAAGTGTTTTGGTAGCATCAGCCTAGGGGGAGTTTCTAGAGATTAATGAAGAGGCTGATGCAACCTAAACATCCAATGTCTTTCCTGAATGCTACACAAGTGCATTGAAGAACAATGCTTAGAAAGTTTTACACATGCAACAGAAAAATACTCTAAGTGTAAAATCTTCCGAAGCCAAGACCAATATCTTCCGAAGCCAAATATAAAGTCTTCCGAAGCCTCAGAGACAAAGTCTTCCGAAGCTTCAACTCATGAAGACAGATTTCTTCCGAAGACTTTTAATACATGCTTTCTGTAATAGATAAGGATATGAGCTATGGCATGTCATAATCACAAGCCCAAAGGCAAACTGCCTTTTGTTTCTACAATTGATTTGTTTTGTGTCTAGTCAATTGTATCCAGTTGGCTTTCAAAGTATAACCGGCTGTAGGATATAGTATAAGTATCTCATGTTCTTGTATCTTTCTATTATGCTTTGTAACACTTCTAATAGAACATAGAGAAAGCAATATATTGCATTCTTGAAAACCATTTACTTGTGTTCTTTTCTCTTACATTACTTGTGTTCTTAGTATCTTACCTTGATTAATCCAGTTTACTGTTTGATTAAGTTTAGTTAATCTCCTCTTTGTGTTGTGTGTTGTAAGTCTACACCCTTCAACGATCCTGCACATAATAATAAAAAGCATTTCTAATAGGAAATACAAATACACTTTTTGTAGAAACTTTTTATATAGTTTGTTTAATTAAGTCTGAAAAATACTTTACAAATGCATTATAAAAGCACTAACAATTTTTTTTTAAATGTAAGTATTATTATCCTTAACCTTTTGTACAAATATCTTATTAATATATTTATTTCTAAACCAATAAAATGAGAAGTGGGAAAAACTTTCAATAAAAATCACATACTTTCATGTATATTCTAAAAACACGTATTTTAATAAATACAATTTTACACTGTAATCTAATAGGAAAAAAACTCTCTAACGATAAAGAAATTTAATGTCATTTACAGTTTAAATTTAGGGTTGTTTGACAACATTTTAATTAGTCTTTTAATAATTTAGATATCTGAATGATTCAGTATTTAATAGTTTATACTGTTGTTTCGCGAGCAAATGTCTAAACAGTTTAGGTATTTGCATTTAAATGGTCAAGTATTATACTAGTGCTGAATGGTTAGAGCATTCACAGTAGGTCCCCCATTATAATATGAGTAAGCGCTTTATAATTTGGAGGATGATTGTTTGTGATTGTGAGTGAATGAATAAGAATATTTATGAGGGTTGTACCATAATTCCTCGTATTTAGGGAAATAAGAAGAATCACGATACAACCCCTGTAAAATTTTCAAGGTTTTTAAAAGTGGTTATGAGTGGAGGAAAGAAAAAATTTGATGATAAAATATATTAAAAGTATTACTTAATTAAAAGATATAGTAAAAAAACAATGTTTTTAGTGTAAATATAGGAATGGGGTTGGGTGAAAGCTCTTAATAGGTTTAATGCTAAATGATTAAAACATTTTATTTGAATTGGTCAAACATTGTATTTGAACAGGTAAACGATATATTAGCTCTTTTTTAACGACAAATGTACGACCTTACTTCGAATAATACATGTTATCTTAATCAGGCTCGCGTATCCGTTTTTTAGCCGGGATTACACCCCAACCCAGTAAAAAAAAACTTATTGTTAAGAAAACTTCATAGTTTAACTTTAAATATTTTGTTCAGAGAGATACTTAAACCCATGAACTCCACTTTATTTATATGTTATGAGCACTTTATTTTAAACAATTAAACTACATATCAATTGTGAAATAATAACTTTTCATAATTTAAATTTTTTAATAGATTAACACTTAAATAATTATTTAGAAGTTGCGAATAATTATTTAAAGGTTGCAAAACACGACTTTTAGTTGTATAAACACAACACTCTCCATTAACAGTATCAGACCGACGTGCATTTTGGGCTATTTTTGTAACACGCTGTAATTCCTGACCTACACCCAACACAGCACAACACACATGCTTTTGCGTTTACATGTCTGTCTTCTTCTCTTTGATCCATTCATCATCTCCTCCTAAAGCTTATCTCACTGTTCATACATTCACTCATTCCATGAATCAATTTCAAGATGGATTAGCAAAATCGTTCACGTCTTCATCATATCATTGGTCTGGCTGTTTGATGCGCTGCGGGTTTCAGCATTAACAACTTTATTAGGGCTTTGGGGCTGTAGTTTGGTGAAATGTGCTAAATGCTTGTATTTGGAAAGAAAATTGTGATGATATGCAAGGGGTTATAAGCTGAAGGAAGTTGCAATTTTTTGCTCGTTGCTCAATTGTTGTTGCTCAAATTTAGGGTTTATCTGCCGAATCAAAGTCGATTAAGTTGAGGTATTTCCTTTCTCAAATTTCTTCAATATTCATTCGATTTTTCCCCTTTCTTATATGATCCACATTGTTGTATAGCTGAAAGCAAATAATTACTGAATTCTTGAACGAATTTGAGGGTTTCGGCGTTGAAACTGTTGGACGAATGTCTCCTTTGCAAAAGCTGCTGGAAGCTATCTTTATTTGCTTTTCTGTTATCCGTTTGTTTATAAAGAGAATCAGATTCTAGAAACTACAACGGTCATTCTCAGCTTCTTTTTCGAGTTCTTAGTATCAAAAATTCCTCTTTGTCTTATTTTGGATCACATCTGCATATTTTGTATCTTCTCCCTCAAGGATTTTTGTGCAGTTCGTTTTGATTTTCGGCAAATTTATGCATCGATGGGGCTTCAATTTCGAAGTCTCACGATGCTTCTTGTATTGATATGGTGGTCAAGAGTTGAAGCTCAAACACTTGGTCCTGAAATTACGCCTGCTAGGGCTCTTGATTCTATACTCCAGGACTTTGCTTATCGTGCATTTGCATTAGTTCGGCCAAGAACCGGCCGTCCCTATGACGGTGTTCCCCCTTCGAATTTGTCTGGAATTCAAATATCAGCAATGAGGCTTAGAAGTGGTAGCATGTTTACTAAAGGTGTCCCCCTGTATAAACAGTTCACAATCCCAGTTGGAGTTGTTGAAAGGCCTTATGTCGAAAGGCTAGTTCTGGTCTATCAGAACCTTGGAAATTGGTCTACAACATATTACCCTTTGCCCGGATACATGTATCTAGCACCTATATTGGGTCTTCTTGCTTACGACGCTTCAAATTTAACTGCGATAAACCTACAAGAATTGAACATTCATGCCTCTGAAGAACCCATCTCGATAGAGTTCACACAAGTAAAACCAGTGCCGATGGTTCAGTAGCAAGGTGCGTGTGGTTTGATCTACTTGGTCAAAAGAGCTTCACAAATGTGGTGTCTGGCAATAAGTGTACGACTTTTGAACAAGGGCATTTCTCTATTGTAGTCGAATCCACAGCCCCATCGCCTGCACCAGTGGCGCCACCACCTCCACATCATGAAGGTGGGGGGAGCAGTTCTAGGGCATGGATTATAGTCGGCTCTGTAGTCGGTGGGGTTGCGTTGTTGGTGTTGTTGGCATTGCTGATACTGTGGGTGTGGAGTTTCAGCAAGAGGAAGAAGATGCATCATATGGAAAAGGCTGCAGAGGCTGGTGAAGCACTGAATATGACCACGGTTGGGAACACGAGAGCACCAGCAGCTACAACAACTAGAACACAGCCAACTTTGGAAACCGAATATGTTCCGTGAAGTTGATATTCTTGCTCTATTAATGCAAGGTATTCTTCCAATCAGTACTTCCTCGTTCATTCTTTTGTAAACTTATGGCTGTAATGTGTATGGTTCTTGTGTGAATAATTACGTTTTCAATCTCACAAAACCTGTTCATAGTTTGATGATTTGTTGTGTGCATTTTAGGTGTTTAGTCAAGAGTGATTCTTTAGGTAAATTTTGTGAACCATTGTGGGTGAATAAATTGTAATTAGTATTATTATTATTTGGAATAATACATCTCTATCTTCTTTTCTAGCAATCTTATTCTGTGTATACAAGATTTTAGTTGCAGTTGGTGCAAGCGAAATCGTGATTTGATTATACATTCAACCTTGATCTTGAAGTGTAGAGGCCAAGTTGTAATGATTAAACAAATTTTTTTGAATTGGTTTTGCATTGGTCATTTGGCATCAATTATTGCATTACATACAATGCAAGCACAAATTATATAAAACAGCTGCCTGCCTAATAGTTTGCTTTATAATTTTATTTTTAAACCTCTTGTGCTAGATGTATAAAATTAGGAGAATAAACATATCTGGTTGGTGTTTTAACTTTATTTTTTTTAATTTTAAGTACAGAGTCTTGTGTCGCTTTTGGCTGTCGTTATCCCTTTTCTTCTTCTAGGTCATGAAATGATTATACAACTATATCTGTTCTTGAAAACGTATGTACCTGACAAAAGATAAAAGACTTTGTATATTTGTTGATTGTTGTATTTACCGGTTAAAATTAAAATATTCTTTTTATTTGTTGTTATATAATATACGTGCCGAATGTAGATATTCATTTAGACACTCGACACGGACAATTTCTTTGGTGATATTGTGCGATGGCACTAAGTGTGTGAAAACACACAAGTCAACGAAAGCAGCCAACACGTTGAGAGTTGAGAGCAGATTAGTATTATTTATTGTGTACTCGCGCAAAGGAATCATCTTTCCTCCTTCACCTGCCGACTATGCACCAATCATTTATCTAACGTTTAGTCACTCTTTCTAGAATTTAGCAGATTTGATTTGAACTTTTGCTTGATATCACACCCAAACACTTTTGGTCACGAATTACATGACAGCCAGGGGATTTGTTCATGCATGCGGCTGCTCGGTTTTATGTAAAGTTTTTTATTGAAAACATAGAAAAAAATGAGACAGTTGCTATGATTTATATGAGATTTATGAATATAGATATAGGAACCAAATATATATTATATTTGACCCGTTTTGAATTCAAATGCAAATTTATATTGAATCATAAATAAAAATAAATTATAGAGAGTCAAAATTTAAGAATACATTGCATATTAAAAGGTATCAAAGAAAACAAAATATGTTTAGAAGTAATTATAAACATTATTATTAAATAATAAAAGAAAAACCTTAAAAACTAGGGAAGAGGCGATTGATCGGGCGCAAACATGTTTGGATTCCGATTAGACTTGTATTTTTGGAGAAGCTCTAACGTGATGGAACTAACCAGAATGAAAGGATGAACTTCTAGAAAGAGAGAAGAGTGAGCTTCTGATTTCATTGCATGAACTCAAGTGTATCTTACAACGACCTTTTAACGACTAACCAACCAAAGTATTTACCCACTGTTAAGCCACTTCTTGAACCAAATAAGGAAAATCAGGAAAGTGAAGTTATATGTCAGTTAAAAACTCCCAAGTGGCGTAAGCTCAAGAAGAGTTAAGTCACTACACCAAAACTTGTTAATCCGTCCATTATCGCGCTTAGCCTGGGGACGGTCCAAAACATAGGGAGTCAAGTGAAAATGAGAATCAAAAGGAAAAGGAACAATCCTAGTAGGAGGACCAGACGCATACTTCAACAAAGAGACGTGGAAGGTAAAGTTCAAACAGAAATCACTTGGCAAATTCAGGTGATAAACGCCTTGCCCCACTTTTTGCAACACCAATAAAGGTGAAATGTATTTGGTAGTAAGCTTGGAATGTGTACACAAGCTGAATTTTGCCTATACGGTTGCAAACGAAGGAAAACATAGTCACCAACTACAACGAAATGTTCTGAACGATCTTATCCAGCTGTTGTTCCATATGATTATGGGGTTCTAACAAAGATCGATGAAGGAGCTAAATGGTAGCTTCACGTCTTTGCATGGTCGAATCAATAAAGTGTTCAATCGATTCATTAGGAGCATAAGGTAAATGAAGAGGAAGATCATAACCATACAAAGCACGAAAAGATGGTAAATAGTAAGGGTGCAAACATATTCATCCACTGACGAGCTACTTGAGATCGGATAAATAAAAAACTCGAAACAAGGAGTGTTTTATTGAGCCCAAGCCAAGCTTGAGAAAAGCTCATTTAATTATTAAACCCGAACTTCACGTATTCAGCTCGAACCGACTCGCGAGCCTAAATGAGTTTTTTATTTATATATTTTTATATACTTATTAAATATATTATATAAAACATAATTGTTATATATAAAGATATGATAAAAGATTTTAATAATATGTATAATGTTATATATAAAATATATAATTATAAATATATATATCAAAATTAAATATAAAAATATTCAAAATAATATTTAAGTAAATATACAAGCTAGAGAAAGTAAGCTGAGCTCGAGCTTAAGCCTTTGTAAGTTATCACAAGCCGAGCTCGAGCCTATACGAGCTCGGGCTCGGCTTGCTCGTTTATAACACCAGTTGCCAAAGATAACCACTTACACCATTAATTGGGTCGATCCATTACCATGCATCTTTAATAAGCTTTTATAGAACGGTTCATTGCCTCATTTTGGCCATCTATTTAAGAATGGAAAACCGCAAGATCGGGTTTTGTTACTAAACACTCGTTTTCTCTCAAACTCAGTTAAACACACTCGGTTAGATGATGTAGAATCTCTCTAAGAATTGATAATAATATATTAAGTAACTAAGAATACAAAAAGATAATTTTCCAGGCACTTGTATATATTACTTTTCAACTCAAAGGTACTACAAGACTCTTACAAGCATATTACATGAGTTACAATAAGAAACTATATATATACTATTACCTACAGTCGGATATATGTTGATATCAATTGGAAACCTATGACTAAAGATCAGATAGTCAGACATGTCCATGACTTACCTTAAATAAAATATTATCTATGATCAGGTAGTCATGACATGTCCATGACTTACCTTTTGTCACCAACTAAAGTTGGTAACTGTACTAACTGATAAAAAATGAATAGTGAAATAAAATATGGTCAACTACATGGGTGTGGGAAAGTGCATTGCAGTATATCAGAGATTTGTAGCGGACTGTCAAAAGGACCATACTTATGTCCACTAGTTCATAGTAGGTTCTTCCGAACGTTAACTGGCTTCGGAAGAACTTGTTCTTCCGAAGCCACTTATAATTCAGAAGAGGCTACTTCTTCCAGGCTTGAGGCTTACATTAGTTCTTCATGCTTCGAAAGTCATGTCGTGGTTTTTTCTAAGTGTTGAACTTCGGAAGAGAGAAGACTTTGTCATCGGAAGTTGTAGTTTTTTTCGGAAGATTTTTCAGACGTAATCTTCAGAAGTTCTGGCCTTGCCTTCGGAAGAACTCCATTTGCCTTCGGAAGTTCTTGACTTAACTTCGGATGACCTTTATTAGTTGCACCAAAATTGTCTAAATGTTTGGTTTTGGTTGCACCAGTCTTTCTAGATCCAAAAAACTCTCCCTAGGCTGATGCTATCAAAACCTCACTTATTCATACTTCTCAAAACCTTCAGGTGCTTAACGGCTTGGTCCAATGTTCCTCTAGGCTATTAGCACCATTTTTGGTATGGAGTACTAACTAATTTACGTGTGTACCAAACCAAATAATGCAGAATCCTATTTGATTGGCGATGCAAACAGTGAGTTCGCAAGTATAATCAATCCAAGAACGAAACTAAATGTTAAGAACGATAATAGGATGATTTACTGCGATCTATGAACTTGGAACATGTGTTCTAGGGTCTCTGGATAGCTAGGGTACGATTTAGTACGTAGGGATTCGAATTGTCTTGTTTTTCCACGAATTAAGTGGTATTATAGGTTAGGGTTTTCCATTCGTGCGACTGAACCATTCGCATGGTTCAGTCGTGCGATTGAAGCATGCGGTTGATCAATTCGCATGACTGAAGATTTAGTTGTGCGACTGAGTCAATCTCATGTTACAATCGTGCGACTGATCCAGTCTCCTGGTTCAGTCGTGCAATTGGTTCATTAGCATGAAGTATTCATGTGTATGGTCCATTAGCATGGTCCATTCACATGAGAACTTCATACGATTAAGTTTAAGCACGTTTCAAACCATTATTGACTAAGAACTATAACAACCACAAACCTATATAGTTAGTTCAATATGCGTTAACACACAATAATCAATGACATATTAAACATTATAAGCATGACAAACACATTATATTTTCTGTTACATATATGTAAGACATGGAAGACATTTTACATTAAGCTCATAAACTAGGTACATATGTATCTACAAACTGCCCCTTGGACCTAGTTTACTCTATTGTCAAACATTCTTCATCCCCTTGGACCTAGTTTACTCTATTGTCAAACATTCTTCATCAGCTCTTCATACTTCTTGTACTTTTCCTTCCTGTAACTCTTGCATGTATTTCGAATACAAAGTAAAGTCTTATCACGTTTTGGAACTGGAGGGCTTGTACAATGTCTTGCGCGTCATAGAACGGTGGCCACTTGTATAAAGTGTAGACGTCATCAGAAGACAAGTTAGTTAGCCACATTGGGTCAAATACCTTGATAGTTTCCATATTTCCATCTCTGTTTAGAACTATGACCGCCTCATCTATTCTCCAATCATAGTACCACCACTTGAAGTGTGGAGTGAAGTCTTGTGGCATTTCCCTTAGAGAGATTCTTGACATTGTGCACGACGGACTCCACTTCAGCATAATCTTTGGTTTTCCAGTAATGGCATCAACTTCACCACTTGTTAGGACCGTTTTCGGTACGAATTACTAACTGATTTATGTGTGTACCAAACCAAATAGTGCGGAATCCTATTTGATTGGCGATTCAATCAGTGAGAACGCAAGTATAATCAATCCAAGAATGAACTAACATTAAGAACGATAGTAGGATGATTTACTGCGATCTATGAACTTGGAACATGTGTTCTAGGGTCTCTGGATGGCTAAGGTACGATTTAGTGCATAGGGATTCTTGACATTGTGCACGGAGGACTCCACTTCAGCATAATCTTTGGCTTTCCAGTAATGGCATCAACTTCAGACTGTCGGATGTACCTTGTCGATTGTTGAGGTTTGAAGTTGACCCACCTGGTGTGGTACTCTCTCTTCAAAGCAGCTTCAAACCAGCCTGACATCTTTCTTGGGTCAGCATATAACAGCTTCAGTTTGGCCAGCTGGTTGAGCTCAAAACCAGGTAGAGTCTTTACATCATATGGGAATCTAAAGTACTTTATACCTTTCTCCCTCTTGATAGCATAAACATTAAGATCATCAAAATATGCCCATGCTATGATCTTTCCTGACACCTTCTGATGCTTCTTCACTTTGTAGAGCTTGGTGTCGGCACTCGGCTTTGGAGCACTACGTTGGGCTTTGATCTCTGAAAAACATGCCGCCATTCAACCTTTTTGATGTTGACATCGGCGTCTGAGGCTTGGGCTTGATCCTTATTCTTCTCCGACTCTTGCTCCATCTTATCCAGTGTTTCAAATGTATCACTGACAAGAGTGTCACCCAGATTGGGGACTACATTTCCCTCATTGTCAGCATACTCTGGATAATGCTGGACTGTGATGTCTTCAATCTCTATCTCGTCCATATCATTAAGCTCATCATGACTATCCATGTCAACTGTAGGAGCATCCATCACTATTTCATCTGGATTCAGTCGGAACATCTCAGGTAGTTGCTCATCAGTATGGTCATGAATTATTTCTCCTTCTTCAGGAGTATAACTCACAGACCTCCTAACAATCCTTTGCAAATCAAGTATCATTGTCAGTTGAGACTTGATTTGTTGAAGGGGAGCAACATCGTACTCATCTTGCTGAGATGAATGATGTTTGTCCTGAATCATGTGCTCCTCTATAGCCGAGGCTGAGGTCGAGGCACCCTGATCTTGATTCTTCTTGGTCCGCCTCTCACTAGCTTGTGTGGCACCCGATGTAGATGCATCACCTTCTTCTTCATCATCTCCTCCATCTCCTGCATCTTCATCATCTCCTCCCTCTGTTTCATCCTCATCATCATCCTCTTCATCATCATCCTCATCATCATCATCCTCATCATCATCGTCATCACCATCATCATCACCATCCCTTTCTCTTATCTTCAGAGGCTCATCCTTTGTTCCTTTAAGCTTGAGCATGATGATCTTTTTGGCAGCCTCCAATTCCTTTATCTTCTTTGTTGATAGAACTTTATGCTCCTGGAGTTGGGCAATCTCTTAACTTTGAGCAGCCATCTACTGAGCCTAATCCTCTATTAGCTGGGATGCTAAGCGATCTGCTATGCTTGGGCAGCGTTCTGCTCCACAAGCTGTCTGATTTATGCAGCTCTTTCCTCGTCAGCAGCCCAGAGCTTCAGCTCCATCCTGTTAAGTGCTGCCAGCTGATCCTCTACCCTAACAGAAGGTAGGGAGGATCCTGTAGTGAATGGCTAGTAGGATGATGGTACGGGCTGGTGGCTGGTGGTAGTGTGGTGGCTGTGGTGAATTTGGGTGGTGGTATATGTGTGGGTGGTGATGGGTAGACTGTAGTGGTGGTGGAAGTAGTGTATATAGGTGGTGGAGTGGCTGTGGTAGTGATGTTAGGTGAGGTGGTAGTAGTGGTGGTGGTACGGTGGTAGTGGGTGAGTTAGTGGTGGCGGTAGATATGGTGGCAGTGATGGTAGAGGTAGGAATAAGCATGAACCTCCATCTTTTCGACTTCATCCCATGGGGCTAAGCCATCCTCATCTTCCTTGAACCCCTCGTAGAGGATTCTCCCCCTAGGATGTTAGGCTGGTCTGGGGTATAAGTAGGATCTGTAGTAGTCTTCCCAGACGCAGTTTGGCGTCCTCCAACCGCCTCCATTCTACGTTCGGTGGCAACCACCCTGCTGCCCACTGTTCTCATCAACGGCTCATCATAACTCTTCTCCTCCTTATCAGGTCTGAAATCCTGATGGAAACCTGCTATATCACCTTCTTCATGAGTGGGTGGTCGAGGTGTAACATCTGTAGTGGTGGCCCTAGATGGAGTGGTGCTAGTGTCTCCACCATCGCCACTGTCATCATCTCCTGAGTCATCGGTGGGGAGAACAATCTGCTTAGTATGGAGTCGCTATCATCGTGGCGCCACTTCTTCTGTGATGGCACCACATAGTCTTCCCGGGCTAGATGTCCAAACAATCGCTTCACAGGGGGTTTCACCTGCTTCCCCCTGTATACCTTCATCCTGCCCAAGGTGGTATCATCCATCACCTCGAGCACTACAACGCCCTCCTTCTCCTTAGGTAGTGGAGGGAGCTTCTGATCAATGGTCATCTGCATGAAGCGTGGGTACATACAAATCCCTCCTTCCCCTTGGCCTCGATTTTCTCTACCAGATAGGTGAAGATCATCCTGGAGAAGCTGAACGGATGATTCAGCACCAATGCCACGTAGGCGTTCTAAATCTGATCCGATAGCTCATCGAAGCCTCCCTTCCTGGAGGCAATGCACTTAAGCAGCACATGTGCCAAGTACTTGAATTGGGGGCACAGGTTGCTCTTGTTGAGCACACCTGCTGTGATGTCCCCCGAGTACTTGGCTCGTAGGAAGCAACCACACACAGTCAGTGGGTGCAGTCGGGTCGGACAGTCGGTGTCGTCTCCAAACTCTAAAACAGTCCTGAGATCCTTCTCTGTGATCTCTATAGGATGACCCAAGATAGAGCTCCTAATCCGATGGGGCACTGCGGTCCTATCGACAACCGCGCCTTCCCAAAAGGCCTACTGAAGTGATCGGTATGGTGTGCATGGAGTAGATATGGCACAGAAGATCCTCGATCTTTGTAGGAAAGTAATAATGCCTGAGAAATATGTAGCATTCCTGGAGGTGAGATCTACATGAGCACAAATATTATGCTTAGTGTTCATGGGCCAACGACTCGTCATCTATCACACAATGCAAATAAATGTTAGTGTGTGTCGATGAGTAACAATTTGATTCATTTGAACTTGAAGTTTTATGTTATGTCATGCGAATGAACTATGCTACTGAGATTTAGTCATGCGATTGAGCTCTTACGCACAACTGGGCAGGCGACTTGGATCAGTCGTATGCTATCTCATGTGGTTACACCAGTCGTGACACTGAACTCATACGCATGGTACAGTCATGCGATTGAGCCATTCGCCTAGCTCAGTCGTGCGATTGAAGTTCATCCTGGTGTTCATTCGCATGACAGACTGTTTGTTCAATTCAAATTCAAATTTTGAGCAAAACTTAATGTTAGACGTTGTGGTTAGGCTCATTAGTTTCACAAGTGACCGATATAACACCTAATAGCCTTATTTTCACAATATACTTGGTTTTATTAGTTTATTGATCAAACTAAATCTTGGTTCTATGTAGGGCTACATTCAGTCAATTAGGGCATGAATCGATTGACATTTGAGTAGATTGCACCGCACTGTACCTGTATGATCACTGGAAATCGTCAGAACACAACAATTTGTAGTCTATAATGGTCAAATGAAAATCGGGCAGAGTAATGGTTGAGCCCAATCGCACACTTAATTCGTGCGACTGAGGATCAGTCGTGGGACTGGCACAGCCGGTCACCTTTAGTCGTGCGACTAGATG
Source organism: Flaveria trinervia (assembly GCA_025506515.1). Taxonomy (NCBI): domain Eukaryota; kingdom Viridiplantae; phylum Streptophyta; class Magnoliopsida; order Asterales; family Asteraceae; genus Flaveria; species Flaveria trinervia. The sequence continues at coordinate 88,203,727 of CM046444.1, read as the reverse complement.
TCAGTCATGCGACTGTGTCATTCGGTCACCTCCATTCATGCATTGGTTCATTTTGTGAACCAATCGTGTGAGCTTACTCATGTTGATGGTCCAATCGCACGTTGGGCCATGTGTGTGGTTAGTTGTGCAATTGGACTAATACGAATGGTCCAGTCATAAGGCTGGTCCATACTCATGGTCCAGTCATACGGCTGGTCCATACTCATGGTCTAGTCATACGGCTGGTCCATACTCATGGTCCAGTCGTGCGAATGGGCTCATACGGATGGTCCAATCATACGGCTGGTCCAATCGTACGGCTGGTCCATACTCATGGTCCAGTCATGCGAATGGCCTCATACTTATGATTTTGACTTTATGACTATTTGACACTTAACCCTTTTAACTATGAATAAAACATTTTGCCCATTCGATCATCACAGACATGACCATTTCAACTTCGAAAACTTTTGATCACCTCAGATGTGATCCTTTTAACATTTGAAAACCTGTTTTGGTCATCTCAGACATGACCCTTTTTAGTGATTAAGCTCCAGACAAAATTTCAATACGTAGTCCGACTTTTAACACTAAACTGACAAAATTAAACAAATGAAACTACTAGAATTGAAAAACAAAAGTAAAACATATTTTTGTAAATTTTGTGTGAGGTGGAAATCCTAAGATTGATATCTAACAGATTTATTTCTAGAACAGCAGCTTCAAGTTATTTTCACCATAAGTGGAACGATTCATTATGGAATCATATAGGTAAGTCAAATTATTCGGGACATGTTATCAAAACCTTTTGATGCTCGATTCTTGTTTTCATCGAGAGTCATTAGCAAGTCTAGGAAATCATACTAGTACCACAAGATGCACACAGTGGCGTTGACTTTCTAGAGTTGCAGCCACGATGATTGTCAGTATACTTGTCCTCTTAAATCCATACACAGACTTTTGACACAGATTGGTGACGGTTTAAGGTTTAATTATTTCAACAAGCATTTGTGGATCCCATGCTTATATGGTAATCAACATTCCTCAGGAGATTTTTGAGCGGTCTACGGGTAGTATTCAAGAAGAAACTATTCTAGAGCTTTCAAGGAGTTGCAAAGCCTCAGGTCAGTGCCACCGCACGGCAGAGCGGTGTAAACGCCAATGAATATATTTAGGTTGTGCTTATCCTCAGGTCAGTGCCACCGCACAGCAAAGAGACACACAACCTATCTTCTTGTTTGAGCAATTTTATTCTTTTTGCACAAATCGCACCAACAACATAGGTTATTAGCTTGATTGCTTTTTGCATTTTTCATCATGTGTTTTGCTCATTTTATGGTCATCCGCACACATTTGTGGCGTTTATTTTGCTCGTGACCCCTTATGGGAACTCTATTGATTGTGTTAACTAGGGATAAGATGATAACCCACAGCTTGTTGAGCAACTTAGTTTGATCTTGAAATCACCAACGAGGTCTACTTATCTATTGTGTTGAATCTCCCGACACATCATCTAATGATCTAGCAACCTCCAGGTCTACTTTCTCTGTGTTACCTAGTAGTAGCTAGTATTACTATCATTTTTCCATTTATTTTTGCTTAGACTTCTCCGACTTATACTTTGAATTTTGCATTTTAAACAATTTCTTCTTTTAAATTCCCAAACTATTTGTTCCTATGTGCTATCATTTTCCATAGTTATTGAATCAGTATCACACATACGATCTCATTTCTTTTATCTTGCCTGTCCTCCTCCCTCATTTTTTTAAATTAAATACTAACTTAACCTATTCTCCCCCTAAAATTCTAAAACCGAAAATTTTTGATTTAGGATTTTAATAGGCGAGGAAACAAAATAAAATAAAATAAAATAAAATAAAAGAAAAATTAAAAGTAAAATGAAATCTACTTGTCGAACTGAGTACTGTCATCGTCGAAAATCACATCACTTTTCTTTTAACGCCGTTGACCTCTAACAAATATAGAAAACGTGGTTTATCAAAGGCTTTTGTGTAGAGGTCAGCGTGTTGAAAATCCATATTAATTTTAACAACATCGATTAAATTCTTTTCAAAACAATCACGTATAAAGTGATATTAATTCCGATGTGTTTAGTCGTAGGATGTTAGACTGGATTTTTAGTTACGGCTATAGTAGCAGAATTATCAACAAATATAGGAGTGTTAGAGAATTTCAAACCGTAGTCCCGCATTTGTTGTTAAATCCAGATGATTTGAGAACAGCAGCTTGCCGCAGCAACATATTCAGCTTCATAAGTTGACAGTGCAATTAATGTCTACTTCTTACACTGCCGCGTGACTAATCTTCTCCTAAAGAATTGATATCCCGCTGATGTTGACTTGTAGTTCATTTTGCAACTACCGTAATCCGAGTCAGTATATGCTGTAAGTTCAAAATCATCATCATAAGGATACCACAACCCGAGTGTTGGGGTACCCTTCAGATAACGAAATATCCTTTCCAATTAGATGGTTGACTTTCGGTTTCGCTTGATATCTTGAGCAGAGACGTGTTGCGTACATGATGTCAGGTCGTGAGGTAGTGAGATACATCAGAGATCCAATCATGCCTCGGTACATGGTAGCATCCACCAGATCACCATTCTCGTCGGACACTACATGATGGTTTGTAGCAAGTGGAGTTCCAGCTGCGGAAGCATTCTCCATATCAAACCAACTGAGAATATCGTCTACATACTTTGTTTGATGTAGAAATATCCCCTGTGGTGTTTGATCCACCTGTAACTTCATTTCTCCCATTGCACTCATTTCGAACTCTACTTTCATTAATGCTTCAAATTCTTTACATAACTCTTCGTTTTTGGATCCAAAGATTATGTCATCAACATAGATCTGTACAAGCAGCAAGTCACCATCTTTTTCTTTGATAAATAGTGTACAATCAATCACTCCTCTTCGAAACCCGTGTTTCACAAGATGAGCTGAGAGTTTCTCGTACCATGCTCTAGGGCTTGATGAAGCCCGTATAGAGCCTTGTCCAGCATGTAAACTCTGTCCCGATGATACGGATCCTCAAATCCCTCGGGTTGACTGACGTACACTGTTTCTCGGATCTCAGCATGAAGGAATGCACTTTTCACATCAAGCTGATAAACTTTAATCTTCATATACGATGCATAGGCTAGGAAGATACGGATGGCTTCCATTCTTGCCAAGGGTGCAAACACTTCATTGTAATCGATTCCCTCGACTTGTCGAAATCCTTGAACTACAAGTTGAGCCATGTTTCTGATAATGACCCCCTTGGACATCCTTCTTGCATTTTAAGACCCATTTAGTGCCAATGACGTTAGCACCTTTAGATCTGTCCACCAGAGTCCACACACCTAACTTCTTGAATTGAAGAAGTTCTTCTTGCATGGCACTCACCCAAGCCTCATCACTTAAGGCATCACTTACATATTTTGGCTCAAATTAGACAGAAAACATCGATAAGCACCATCATGAAGGTAGCCTTTTTCCATAACTGAGGCATAATCAACTGAATATAGCTGATTTCTTGTCTGTACTCCTGATTGTAAATCCCCTATGATATTTTCCAGAGGATGGTAAACATTTAGACGAGATCCAGGAGTGGTGGGTACAACTACCTCATTATCCAGATTGTGAACCATAGGTTTAGTATCTGAGGCAGTGGGAGTATGGGGTTCCGAAGTGTCAGAGGCATCAACATTTGATACGTGTATACTTGTAGTAGTTTGAACCTGTTCCTCCTGATCCACCTGACCATTTTCCACATCTTCATTGTTAGAAGAGGAGTCACTTAGTTCCAGTGCTCCCCCTGAGTTACTAGAAGACTGGCCTTGGGAGCCGAATGTTGTTGAGTCTAGGGGCGGTGTGTTTAAGACCTCATACATCATCTTGGTTGCTAACTCGTCTTCAGAAGTAAAGAGAGGATGTTGAAGGACTTAAAAAATCCATCATAATCGAAAAAGAATGCGGATCCTTTTCTAGCTGGGGGTGGTGTATATCTGAACGTCCACGTTACACCACACTTCTACTTGACCCGTTGAGTTATTGTAAACTCTCTTATTCGGTATGTTGTATGCTAGGAAAATTCCTTCTTCAGCCTTCTCACTAAACTTTCCCTCCTGAGTTTTCTTCAAAACAGTGCAAGGTGTGCCAAATGGTTTGAGGTACTCCAGATTTGGCTTACGTCATTGAAGTAGCTAGTAACATGTCTTACCATGACGTTTTACCACCAGGACTCGATTTAAAGTGTAACATGCATTGGAAACTGCCTCATTCAAAATTGGATGGGCAGTTTTGAGTCTGCTAGCATTGTCCTTGCTGTCTCTATCAAGCTGCGATTCTTTCTCTCAGCAACTCCATTCATTTGTGGGGTGTAGGTAGAAGTGAACTGGTGCACAATTCCCTTTTTTCGCAGAAAGCCTCCATCCACTGATTCTTGAACTCGGTACCATTGTCTGAGCGTACTTGTCTTACCTTCAGCTTGTAGAGAGACTCTAAAGTAGTTACCAACTCTTTGAATGACTCCAATGTTTTAGATTTGGATTTCAGAAACATTACCCAAGAGAATCTTGAGTAGTCATCTGTAACTACATAACAGCACAAGTCGCCGGCGATGCTCCTTGTACTGACTGGACCAAACAGATCCATGTGGAGAAGCTCAAGAGGTAGTTCTATAGAATGAACTTTCTTTGGCTTATTAGACTTCTTAGTCTGTTTGCCTTTCTTGCAGGCGACACAAAAATCCGGTAGTTGGAAGTTTTTGACGTTTACTCCTCGCACTAGATCATTCTGGATCAAGTGGTTCATCTTCTGTGGATTAATTTGTCCCATTCTCCTATGCCAGGAGATCGAATCCTTTTCTGTAGCCTTCGACAAGAAGCACTGAACTTGATGATCCATTGTGGAGGCCTTTGAAAGATCCAAGACATAAAGGTCGTTATATCTTGAAGTTGGCATTAAGACTTGGTCCTCCGAGATCACGTAGTCCTTTTTCAGAACATAGCATTTCTTGTTGTCGAATACTACTTTAAATCCTTTGTCACAGATATGGGAGACAGAAAGCAAATTATTTTGAAGTTGTTGAACATAGTTTACCTTGTCAAACTTCACTTTCTGATTCCCCACTTCCCCTTGAGCTGTGATGTAACCTCCTGTATTTCTAGCAAATGAAACATGACCTCCTTTTATTTGTTTTACGTTTGACAAGAGTGTCCGGTTCCCATTCATGTGCCTGGATGCTCCGCTATCTACAATCCAAGTGTTTGTTTTAGCATTATAGCGAACACCCTGCACATTCAATGGAAAACATTAGTTAAGGTTAGGGAGCCAAGCCTTAACCAGCTTGGGTGTCCTAGAGGCATCACACATCATAAATTCCATCCATTGTCCATTAAAGGGTGAAGGAAGATCATTCGTCTTCTTATTCTCATTACCAGGCATTGAATTAGACTTTTTTTCCATAAGCAGTTTTGTGTAAGGCCTGTTTGTGATAGATAGATGATTGGCTTATGGTTTGAACATTATGTTCACTAACTCTTCTTGATGGAGTTATAGAACTCCTTTTAGAAGAAATGGGTTTAGGCTCTTGAAGTTCAACTTTCTTCCTAGGTGTCTGATAGTAAGGACGGTTAGACGCGATGTGTCCATACTTTCCATAATTATAGCAAGATCTACTTTTGACATGCTGGTATGGATGTTTCTGTGGAGAAGTGTGTGACACTCGTGTGACTTTGACTTGGTTGAGTTTTGACACTTCTTGTTTAACAAAATTAATTATTTGAACCTTTTTAACATCTTTACTCTTTTGTTTATCTAGACTTAGACATGACGCACGTGTTTAGTTTACTTGTTTGGTCTTTTTAGGTTCAAAATTAGACATATTTGAACCAGACTTTACCTTAACCTTCTCAGTTGTTCATCCAGATTAACAATAGGCATCTTACCTTTTGGCTTTAAAGTGGTCTCCTTTTGTTTATTGAAAGATTCAATGGGTTTACTTGTGGAATCTGGATCACTTACAAGAGGAGTGGACACCACATGATCCTTGATTAGGTTGTCATTAATTGGTTTGCTTTTAGAATTCAACAAGGTCTCATGTGGTGGTGGTACTACTTTGTAACCCAAACCCTCCCTGTTGTTTTGTTCTCTCACTAAGTGCTGGACTATGTGAGAAGAACTAGTCCAACTGTGAAGTTTTTTAATGAATTACTTCGACTTTCAAAACTGCTTCTTGTTTCTTAGCTTCTTCTAGGGAGTTTAGATAGAACTTTATGTCATTAGCTTGGTTAAAAGCCACAACTTTATTTTCCCTAAGTTGTTTATTTAACAGTTCTATTTTCTCTTTGTAACTGTGCTAATTTAGTTTTAAAATACGATTTGCTTCAGTGCATAGTTGCAAGTCCTTTACTAGGCTATCATTGTGATCTAATAACCTAGAAAATTTCAAATCTATGCTTTTCCTAAATTTATTACATTCAGAACAAGCATGGTTATTGAAATTTGGTTAGTGGAACTTACCTGAGAAGGTTCTGTTGAAACAGCCATCATAGCAGTGTTTGACTTTTTTAGTGCAGGTGATTCTGAACATGTTGAACTTTGCCCATCATCATTCAGGTGATTTACCACATTTGTAGTTTCTTCATTATTTGACATCACGAGCTCCACTGCTATATCACCTTCGCTTGCAGAATCATCATCGAAATCCTCAACACATGCAATGTTGGATTCTCCTGGAGAAACAAACCGAAAGCTCCAATCTTGCCCTTCATCATCATGACCCATCAAGGCTTTAGGATCCTTGCTTGATGATGCAAGACTTGTGGGTTTATCTTGACGATTGAAGGATAAGAACGGATTACCATTTCCTGTCTTCTTGGGCTTCACACACTCACGCTGAAATGCCCCTTCTCTCCACAGTTAAAACAGGTCACTTTGGTTTTGTCAAAACCAAAGGTTGTACCCATTGTGGCAATCAAGTTATGTCCGGTCTTTTTAACAAACTTCTTTGCCCTCCGGACAACACTTACCAATGCCCACATGATAGCATCCTCTCTAGCTCAGTCTCATCTACTTGTTCGTAGTCTTCATCTGCCAGATGGCAGTTTCCAATCTTCCCCGTGACTAGACCGTCATAGGAATGAACGACAACTGCTAGGAGATGCATATGCTCCTTTGCTACCTCTATAGTCACATTACCGAGATTCTCGGTCTTCAATCTGGTAGCATTGGCTTCAGGTGCTATGTGTTGGGTGCACGATGACCCTAATGTGTCAGATCCTGAAGTAGTACCTTGAGACGGAGCGGCTGAACTAGATACAAACGCCATTTGAAGTGGTGCTCCAGACGTTTTTGCTTGAGGAGTGGAGTTGTAAAGTGACAGGTTCCGATCATATGATGCCTTTTGACACCTTTACTTCATCCTCAAATCTTCCTCTCTCACCTTCAGAATGAAATTGTTGATATCCAACTTCGCCAGCATATCATCCTGCCTGAGGTTTGACACAAAGGAGACCCACTTTTCTGGTAATCCATCTGCGAAATTCGATACCTTGTCTTCCATGGATGTAGTAACCCCATGAGTGTGTAGCTCACTCATCAAGTGGTAGAAACGATCGATGATGTTATCCAAGCTCTCCTTTCCTATCGATGAGAAGTTATCAAACTCCTTTTTCAACGCTTTAGCCCCTAGAGCTTTTATGGAGGCATTCCCTTCATACCGTTTTTCGAGAGCATCCCATAGCTTCTTTGCTTGCTTGTTCTCAGAGAACTGATGAAATATATCCTTAGGAATGGACTGAGTTAGCAGAGCGTACACCTTCTTCGCTACATGTACTTTACCTTTTGCCATCAGTCATCCCCCCTAAGGTAAGTTTAACTCCATCGGCTCCAACTGGCATGCTATACCCTGTCTCTATTGATTCCCATAGATTAGGGTCTACTCCATTTAGGTAGATCTCAAACCTTTGCTTTCACTGTGGGTAATAATCTACGTTATTAGCTTAGGAGGCTTATTGTGATTCCCCACTTCATTTCCAGAAGCAATAGATTCTGGATCCGTGAATCTCTACCTGCGATGAATGCTGAATACTGATCTTCCATTGCTATTAACTTTTGATTTTAAAACAAACTTTTGTACTTGTGCAAATGGAAGAATGCGATTGGGCAATTCGTGCAATTGAGCAATGTGAATGGCTCAATGGTGTGATTGAACAGATGCGGATGTCTCAATCGTGCGATTGGACAGGTACGGATGAACAATGCGAATAGGGTGTTCAGTCGTACGAATGGATGAACGACTGAGTGCAATCGTACGTTGGGAGATGCGTATGAGTCCAGTGGTGCGATTGAGTCAATCGTGCTACTGAAGTTGCTGGTTTTTGAAAATTCGAGGGTTTTAGGTACTTTGACGCGAAAACACAAATTTTTCACAACCCTAATTGCCGTATGCCGGAAAAACGTTAAGTTTTTGACCTGGAGACGACGAAAACACTATTTGACACAAAAAGATTACGTTTTTGAGTGAAAAACACGATTTTTATATCCAAATCGATTGAATCAACACGCAAATCAAGAGTCAAAGCACTGATACCACTTGTTAGGACCGATTTCGGTACAGAGTACTAACTGATTTAAGTGTGTACCAAACCAAATAGTGTAGAATTCTATTTGATTGGCGATCCAATCAGTGAGAACGCAAGTATAATCAATCCAAGAATGAAACTAAACGTTAAGAACGATAGTAGGATGATTTACTGCGATCTATGAACCTGGAACAGGTGTTCTAGGGTCTCTAGACGGCTAGGGTACGATTTAGTGCGTAGGGATTCGAATTGCTTTGTTTTTCCACGAATTAAGTGGTATTTATTGGTTAGGGTTTTCCATTCATGCGATTGAACCATTCGCATGGTTCAGTCGTGCGATTGAAGCATGCGGTTGATCCATCCGCATGATTGAAGATTCAGTCGTGCGACTGAGTCAATCTTATGTTACAATCATACGACTGATCCATTCTCCTGGTTCAGTCGTGCGACTGGTTCATTAGCATGAAGTATCATGCGTATGGTCCATTAGCATGGTCCATTCGCATAAGAACTTCACACAATTACGTTTAAGCACGTTTCTCAACCATTATTGACTAAGAACTATGTAAACAACCACAAACCTATATATAGTTAGTTCAATATGCGTTAACACACAATAATCAATGAAATATTAAACATTATAAGCATCACAAACACATTATATTTCATTCATATCCATTCTGTTACATATATGTAAGACATGAAATACATTTACATTAAGCTCATAAAATAGGTACATAAATAGGCAGATCAAGGAATTGATCTCTAATGAGGGAACTTGAGGAGTTGTCAAAATAGGTTAGCTTGATTGACTCCCCCTGATAAGAGATGTCGCTCAAGGTTGAACATTTAGTGAGCTTCATCTTGATCTTTGTAAACTCCTCCAAGGAGAGATGTTTGGAAGGCTGAAGGGATGGTTTTGGTGGTTGTTGGGTATGTAGTGGTGTTTGTGTTAATAGGAAGTGTTTTGGGTATGTGTATGGGTAGTTGAGATGGTTGTTGTGAGGAAGTAGGTATGGAGGATGGTGTGGGTTTAGGAGTAAATGGTTCAGATGTAGGTTCGGCTTTGATGGGAAAAGAGAAAGGGATTGGTTCAAGTTGAGGTTGGGGTTGAGGTGTTGGTTTGAAGGTCATCCCTACTCCCCTTCTATACATCTCTTTCCTTTTCCCTAAACGAATGTCAGCCTTAATGTCACTGACATGTCACTACAAGGTTTTCTCAGACATAGGACCCACCTGCCTACTAGAGAAGCCATGAGCCTTTAGATAATTCTTCATCCAGGCTTTATCACCTATATTCCAGAAAGCAACGAGTCTCGCTTCTTCCTTCTTCTTCTTTTCCTTCAGTTTCTCCTTTGCACCTTTCTATCTCTCTTTCTCCATTTGATCTTGCTCTTTCTTGAAAATCCACAAGATCATGTCATTGTTGTGTGGATTCAATTCCTCTATAGAGAATCCCCTAAAGCTTAGGAAAGATAACCTTTCACTCCTCATGTAGACCTTAGGTTGACCAACTTCTTGGACAGTAGACCTTAGGTTGACCAACTTCTGGACAGTAGAGGCGGTGCATTCAATCTCTAAAGCTCTTTAGCTCCAAAGTATGCCATAAAAACATTAGGGCTTGGCTGTAATGGAAGATCCAATTAGGAACTTGGAAAAGAACATGTTCAAATCTTGGAACATCCTTTGATCCATTTGAATAACAATTGGAGGAGGCTCAGGAAAAACTATTGCTTGTTGAGCTGGGTATCTTGAAGTTAAGGTTGTTAAAGCTAGACTCTGTGGTTCCTCTGATGGTTGTCTCTGAACACTCTCCCCCTATTTGGTAGCATCATCCTAAGAGATTAATGAGCTTGAGAAAGAAGTCAAGGAGACCAGAATGGGTACATGCCTAACAAATCTCTCAATCTATTTCTCAACTAGTTTGACCTTTAGACTTTCAATCTCAAGTTGCTGATTGGCAGACCTATCCTCTAAAGTCTTAACCTTTGATTCAAGGTTTGAGACTTTAGAAAGTAGGTCCTGAATGATGAGTTGCAGACTTCCCTCATCTTCTTTTAAGGAATCATGGGGAGATAAGGTAACATGTGTTGTATGTTCATCCTCACCACCAGATGTGGTTTATTGGCTATCTAGTTTCCTTACCTAATGATGTCTCTTTCAGACTCATCGATAGGCACGATTGCTATAAATTCAGTCTCAGAGATGTTACCATTGTTCTGCGGATCCAATGAGCCTCCTTTAGTGTTATGGATCAACTTCATTGGCTTGAAGAGACATAATCTCTTCATGAGTTCCGGTAAGGAGGTTAGTGAAGGATATAGAGGTTAATTCTAATGACCTGGGACTTTGGTCAATGTTTATTGACGTTGAACCTATGAGAAGTCTGTCCCTTTTTAGTTGCTCAGGAGAGTACAATGACTCATCCTAAGGGGTGTCAGCTTGGGTTTCGGGCTCATAGGATTGAGACCGAGGAGACTCAACACCCATATTGTGGTCAATAGTGAAAGAAGGTGAGACCTCTGACTGAGTGGGAGCCCATGTTTCCACTCTAGTCTTTTTTGCAGCAGTGAAGGACTATGTGGAACACACACTTCCAATGCTAAGAGAAGTTAAATTTGTACACCGTGGACCTGCTCACATCACCGCCACATCCCATTTTGGTATGTGTCATCAAGGTCTGCCTTGGGGAACTCTGTAGGAGAGCCTTTTTCATGGATCTCCAGATGCTCCCTGATGGTTTGTTTTGAAATGATCAACTCTTGACAACAAATGCTCGACTTCAGAACCCTAACTCTGTTCAGGGTTGTAATATATCATTTCCCCAAAAATTCAACCACGTGGTTTGAGTATACAATGGGGTTGACAGTTAGGGCTATGAAGTAGGTTGATTGGTTAGGAAGGAGCTGATTTAAGAGAAGTCAGCATCCTTGGACGAATCCAAGAGTGCCACTTGATTGTAGAGGGTTTAGTGCCTGTTGGAACCCTAGGAAAGATTAGCATTTTAGTCTTTAGATAATTTTTGTCATAGTTTAGGGACTTATTATGTAAATATATATTCCTTTTTGTTTCTTGTTATTAGTATAAATAGGATTTCTTTGTATTTGTGTAGGTTAGACTTTTGCAAATAGTTCTCTCAATTGCACATTGTAATCCTACTAATATCAATAGAAACTCTATGAATTTTTCTGATATTTGTATGTGTTGATTACATTGTTCATATATTGTCAATTGCTTGATAACAATCACAGATTTATCCATTTGAACCTATCAAATGGTATCAGAGCTTTAGGTTCAGTGATTTGAAATTCAAAAATGACTTTTTGAATCTGTGATTTGATCATAATTGTGCAATTAACTGATAATTTAGTTATGTTTCATCACTAGAAACATGATTTGAATCTCAATTGAGTGAATTTACATAATCAAATCTGAGTTTTTGACAAACTTTGTGTTCGAACAGTTCTTCAAACTCGAACACTGAATTTGCAAAATTGAGTCTCAAATTATTGTTAATTGTAAGAAATGATGCTAAAGGATTGATTATAGGTGTAATTGTGACTTGATTGAAGAATTTCAGATCGTTTTATCAAGTTTTGGAAAGTTTATTAAGATCAGGTTGTTACAAAGAAGATGAATTAGACGTTTGAGGTGTTGAAATCATCTAAAAAATCACCTAAGTATTCCGACGCATGAACACTGTTCAGACGCTTTAACAATGTTTAGGCGTTTCAGAGTGGCCATTTTGACACTGTCTGGGCATTTCAGCACTACTAAGATGTTTCTCAGAAGACTAAGTCCCAGGTGCTTTGGAACTGTTCAGGCGCTTTGCAACTGTTTTCAGGCGTATTGCAGGACCGGTGAAGGGTATGCAAATACAACACAACAAAAAAAATGAGGAGAGTTGCTAAAAATACTTAACAGATCAAATAGGTAACTAGTTAACCTTGGTGACGATACTAAGAACACAAGTAAGTATGAGACAGAACAAGATAGCAAAACACACAAGTAGTTGGTTTTCAAGATTGCAGTATATTGCTTTCTCAAGTTCTGTTACAAATGTTACAAAGCATACTTAGAAAGTTACAAGTACTTGAGATACATATACGACATCCTACATCCGGCCATACTTTGAAGGCCAGGTGGATACAATGGACTAGACAACAAACAAAATCAAATGTAGAGTCAAAAGGCAGATTGCCTTTTGACTAGTGACTATGACATGTCATAGCTCACATCCAAATATATTACAAAAAGGATAAAGTACATAAAGTAGAAAGTTATAGACTCAAGACCTCAATGTACAGTTACGAAAAGTATGGACCTTTTCACCAACTTATGAAAGTTGGTGACTTTACAGAGTTGCAGTGGAAAGGGGTCCAGCTTTATGGAAAAGTACATCAGATAAAGCATGTCTTCAAAAGTATTCAGAAGAAATCTATCTTCAAGTGTAAGCTTTGGAAGAATTTATCTTTAAAGCATTGAAAGACATCATATTTGGCTTCGGAAGATATTGGTCTTGGCTTTGGAAGATTTCACACTTAGAAATTTAGATCTGACATTGATGTTTCACCCACCACATCAGCACACTTATCAAGAGAGACTTGATCCAATGAGTGTGTGACATCATTAATGTTGTCATCTATGGAGGGGTTTTCAGCATCAAGAAATTCCTGATCACTGTCACCACCACCATCATGTTCTTCTACATTTGAAGTGTCATTATTTGGTTTTTGAGCCTCTAAACTGGAATTTGGAGGCATTTCAGATGTATCAACTGGATTTGTCATTGTGGTGCTGATAGAAATCTCATTTGTAGAAGTAGTTACAACTGGAGCTGAAGATGTGTTGCTTGACGGTCTTCTAAGCTCAAATCTTGGGTTAGGATCACCATTTGTGACCTTGCCCCTTCAAAAAACGTAACCACCCTCATCTCCTCCAAAAGCAACTGGCCCTCTATCAATCCTTTCAAAGTTCTAGAGTAGTGACCTTTTGCCTGTTATGTGCCTGCAATAGCCACTATCAATGATCCAGACATTATTGTTTGTCTTGAGCCATTCCTGCACAAAGAGAATGATTAGTTACATTTGGAAACCCAAGCCTTATTGGTCTTGGACTCATTAAAAGAAATAAAAGGTAATGCAACACTAATAGATCCTATAGTTGTGCTTTGAGGATCTTGTGCTATTGTTGATGAGGAACATTCAGTCACTTGGTCTTTCTTCGACTTCCACACCACCTTTGGAAGTTTGGACTTGACCTTAAACACTTTGGAAGCTTTTGAGACTTCGGAAGTTTTGATGACCAGACCTTCAAAAGATTCTGCAGACACTACAACAGACTTTAGTGCTTCGGAAGTATTCCTTTCTTCCGAGACCAAGTTTTCTTCCGAAGGCAATTTTCCACCTGCCTTCTCCTTTGATTTAAAGCTTTCGATGGAAAAAGAATTTCCTTCCAAAGCTGAAATGTTCTTGGAACTCTTGGAAGTCCTTTTCTTGGTCATATGGAGAGTACCTCTTGGATTGTATGGACAATCCTTAGCAAGATGAGAGATACTTTCACACATGGCCAAGAGCCTTCTTTTGAGAAAAAGACTGATCTTGATCACATCCATTCTCCACCTTCATCTTTGCAAATGCTGAGACAGTCCTTTTGGTTGAGAATTGTTCTTGGAGTTGGATGGTCCAGGCTGTGTAGTAGTGGTACATAATAGACCAGCCTTCTTCTTGGTGCTGAGATGATTTGAACATGGATTAGAACTCTTGGTAGAAGAGTTTAGGTTGATTTCTTTAGTCTTCACCACTTCAAACCCTGCAGAGATAAAAACTTGTTTCTGACTAGAATCAAAAGTGGCCTTGATCTCTTGAGCTTTCCTAGCTTTTCTTTTGCTCTTTCTGATCAAGTTTTTCCTCATAGACTTGGTTATCATAGCTTCTTCTTCTCCTCAAAAGGATAATGACCCTTCATAGAATCCTCTTCTTCACTCTTCTCAGAGAAATTCTTCACTATCACTTCTTCATCCTCTTCACTCAAAGAGTCTATGAGAGGAAACTCATCTTCACAAGTTCCACACCTGGGTGTTCTTATTGACAAGATTGTATGGAGGAGCTATCATATTAGATTCCAGTCCCTGCTTGTTTTGATAACACACCTTGTTGTGCAGGAATGAGGATACCATGTTTTTGAAGGTCTTTTCTTCGAGAACACACTTTTCTGCCCTGGCTTTGCTGATCATAAGCTCAACCTGGCACTCAGTCAGCTTAGTTATGAGATCCTTGATCTGAGTCCTATATTTGGTGTGCTCATATTTTAGAACTGAAATGGTTTTTTCTAAGTCCTCTATCTTTAGTTTATAATCGTTTTCAGTCTTTCTAAAATCAGCTTTTAAGATGTTTAAGGACTCAAGATCAGATCTCATTTCTAAGTTGTAGGACCTATATCT
This sequence comes from Flaveria trinervia, assembly GCA_025506515.1. Classification (NCBI taxonomy): domain Eukaryota; kingdom Viridiplantae; phylum Streptophyta; class Magnoliopsida; order Asterales; family Asteraceae; genus Flaveria; species Flaveria trinervia. Next base: position 88,188,713 of record CM046444.1, on the reverse strand, counting down.
GTTTACTTTAGCAATACATTCAGTGGTGCAGAGATGTTCCAATACCTTGGCTTCATCATGATCTGCCATCAGTGCTTGGTTTGGAGAAGCATCATCCACGTGAAAGCTCCAGTCAAAGCCTCCGTCTTCAATAGCAACTGTAGCTTCCTGCTTTGGCTTGTCATTCTGGGTAGCTTTATCAATATAGTTTGGTTTGGACTGTGCTTGGCAACCATTTGTTCTTGGAGCCTTGCACTCTCTGGCAAAGTGGCCCATCAAGTTACAGTTGTTGCATTTGACTTTGCTTTTGTCCAGTCCAAACTTTCCACTGGCTGTATTACTGGGCAACTTTCTTCCTGTCTGTTTGTAGAACTTCTTGGTTCTGTGAGTGTGAGGAGCCATTTGCTGGACTATCTCTATATACTCCAAAGCATCTGGATGGATGCAGTCCAGGTCTTCAAGGGTGAATAGAAAGCTGCCACTACTTTCATTAGAGGACACACAGGCCTGAGAAGAACTTGTCTCTTGGAATGGGCTTCCTTGAGTATAGTTCTCCTTTGGTGTCTCAAGGAAGGTGATGAAAGGACCCTTTGTGAGTTGTTAGGGTAGCATATGAGATGATGTTGGGGTTCTATGCTATCCCTTTCAACCACATGAAGGGCTGAAACCATTTGATTATTGGAGATGCTAGATGAATCTTTCATGTTCATCTCTATCTAGTAGCCATTGAGAATCACATGCAACTCTGTAAAATTGAGAGTTTTCAGGTTCTCAGTTCTCTTGATAACCACACAGTAGTGTGTCCATTGCCTAGGAACTGAGGACATGAACTTCCTTAAAATATATCTGTTTTCAGAGCTACTCCACCATACATTAGGGTATCCGCAATCTCAATATACCTGAAGTATTGTTGAGTCATGGTCTCACCTGCTTTAGAGGTGAAATTTTCAAACTGCTGTTTCAGGAGATCCTTCTTGTTCTCCTTGGCTTCAGAGGAACCCTCATACATTAGTTTCAATGCATCCCATAACTGTTTAGCTATTTTTCATTTCTTGAAACCACTATATACAAGTTTGGAAGAGCAGTCTGAAGGGCTGTCATGGCCTTCTGGTCAATCTCTACTCTCTTTCTATCTTCATCTGAGTAGTCAGCCACAGCCTTGGGGATCATACCACCTCTAGTTGTTGAGGAGGTGCTTGGTACGTAAGGTCCATTTTCAATAGACTCTCATATTCTTGAGTCTAGAGACCTGATAAAGCCTTCTATTCTTTGACACCAAGTGTCAAGGTTATCAAGAGTGATCAGTGGGGACTTTATCATGGTTCTAGTTTCCATATCAGATTTAGAGAGCTGCCATTTGAGATGTTAAGTATTTTGTGTGTGTGAGGGATCTTAAGATGGTGAGATCTTATATCAAGAGCCTGGAATGCTCTGATACCAAATGCAGGACCAGTGAAGGGTATGCAAATACAACACAACAAGACAATGAGGAGAGTTTCTAAGAATACTTAACAGATCAAATAAGGAACTAGTTAACCTTGGTGATGATACTAAGAACACAAGTAAGTATGAGACAAAACAAGATAGTAAAACACACAAGGAGTTGGTTTTCAAGATTGCAGTATATTGCTTTCTCAAGTTCTATTCCAAATGTTACAAAGCATACTTAGAAAGTTACAAGTACTTGAGATACATATACGACATCCTACATCCGGCCATACTTTGAAGGCCAGGGGGATACAATGGACTAGACAACAAACAAAATCAAATGTAAAGTTAAAAGGCAGATTGCCTTTTGACTAGTGACTATGACATGCCATAGCTCACATCCCATTGTGAATCCAAGGATTGCAATCAGGAACTATCAGTGTCAGTTGAAGGCAAGTCAACGTTTGCGGAATCAACATTGGCTTGGTTTAATTGTTTTCTAGTAAATTTCAATATCAATAAAGATTCAAGAACACACTAAAGAAACACATTTAGTGAATAATATCTATTTCATTAAAACATGTTAGTGATTACAAATAATGAATGAATGATATTACATTTTGAGATGAATGATGCGATGGCTGCTAGGGTTTGATTGTGAGATTTGATGTGATGTTTGCTGTTTGTGGAATTGTCGTATTGCTATTGCTGTTGCCATTGAAGCCGCACATGATTCTAAACCTAGGATCCATTTATATAGACAATGATGTTTCTGTTATAGGAAACACCGGATCTCTTGGGATTTGAAATGTTTCTGTTAAGGAATCATCGGATTTCTTGGGATTCGCATAACTATCTTGTTGACTTGTTGACTTGTAACACTTGTATTATACAAGTGTTTGGACTCCGCAGGAATAGTGTCTTGCATAGATGTTTTGTTCTTCCGTAGAAGTCTTGTTCTTCCGTAGATGTTTTGTTCTTCCATAGATGTTTTGTTCTTCCGAAGCAATCTTGTTCTTGCAAAGCAATCTTGTTCTTGCAAAGCAATCTTGTTCTTCCGAAGATGTTTTGTTCTTCCAAAGCAATCTTGTTCTACCGAAGCAATCTTGTTCTTCAGATCTGGTTGCTCATCAGCAGAAGATCTTCGGATGTAATTTTACTTGTAAGAAACATATCTACAGAAGAACAAAATGTTCATCCGTAGATGTTTCTTACACTTGGTCAATTTCAGAAATTAACCAAGTATAATGTTTGTACGTGCAACCATACATAAATCAACGCACATATAAATGGGTTAACCTATATATATAATGCATACACAATAATGAATTACAACCATTCATTATAGATATTAATTCAAGTACTAAGCCTATACAAAATGGACTAGATCTACTAATCCTAGACCTAACAATACTCCACCTTAGGCTTAGATACTTGTAATCAGTTCTTCAAAACTGAAAGTTCTTTCAATCTTGCCACCATCCTTTTGTTGAAGTATGATACTGCATCCTTTTGATCATCGTACTTTTACTTGATCTCCATTCTGCATATCCTTTGCAGAGTCTCAAAACTTAGGCCCAAAATGTCTTCTCAGTGGTGAGGGTTTCCACTACACTTTCATTATGCACTATCTCGAGCTCATCTTCCTCTAAGATTCTTAATTCTGATACTTCTTCAATGTTGGCTCCTTTCAGCAACCCAACATCATGTCTTCTTCTTTTGTATGCTTTCGCATGTAGTTTATCCACCACTTGAATCATGTGCATATATAAGCATAGATCATTCTATGATCTTTCATCTGATAACTTTGGAAAGAACTTATCATGCAGGTATGATGTATAGCTGGGGTGTAGCAGTTTGATTTCTACTAGGTCAAAAATTCTTATCTTTTCACCTTTCTTCCCCTTAGCATTCCTTAGTAGCACCATTTCTTTTGTCTTTTCCACATATCCCTACTCAGTTATGGGAATAGTATTTGATTTCCTGCTATGACTTTGATGGCTGCTGTTTTTCTAGTTTGAGTATCCAACCCTCCTTAAGAGTTCATCATCAACCATAGTAGAGGAGTTGATGTTTGATCTTTTTCCTTTTTGAAGTCTTTTCTTATGTTCAGCATCTTCCCTCTTAGCCTCCTTCAGTACATCATCTACAAATCTTGTTTTCATCCTACCCACTGATATCAAAAAGTCCCTTCCTTTTGGATGGATTGGATAGTTTGAGATGATCAGGCTTTGCAGGTCTTTGATGTCTCTCCTAGGAAGTCTTTGTAATGTTATATATCATGGAAGTATTCAATTCTTCCAGATGTCCACTTGATGATAACAAAGTCTCATTCTTGATCATATTTCGATGCCATGATTCTGTTGTCTTCCAGAGAGGATGGACTAGTAATGTGGTCAAAAATTCTATTAATGTAGACTTCTTCTTTGTGATTTCTCTGACTGTTGTTCCCAATGGCCACACATTTCCAGGAATGACTGCTCTTGGTTCTCTGATCAGTTTTTCTTTTCCTTTGTGCTAATCATTAGCTTCAACAGTTATAGGATCAGCAGGAAGTTTGCTTTGTTGCTCATAAGATGGGTGCGGAGCTTCAGTTCTGAATCTGACTCCGGTATCAAGTTCAACAGACATTACATGCTCCATCATTCTTCTCAGCTCAACAATACTTCTTACTTTAAGCTCATGACCCTTATAGTTGTGACCCTGTAGCCAACATACCATATTGTACTTGCTCAGTTTTGTTGTATCACAGTGACCTAGATCTTTCTTGATTTTCTGAATGGCTTGAAAAGTGGTGAATGCTTCATAGTCACAATTTGGAATTATGAACCTAGCAAGCTTAAACTCTTTCAGCATATCTTTCATCTCAGTCAAGTTCATTCTTTCAACCATGTCAAATGGGAACCCAGGATTGATCAGTGTCATAAACACAGATGACTCGGGCCTCTCTTCCATAATGTATTTTGTTGTAAGAATAACATCAGTCTTTGATTCTTCTTGAGCATTGTTAGATTCATCTTCAATCAGTTCTCTCCATTCAGCATCACTCTCAGCTTCATCTTCATCATGAGTTACTTGCTTTAATGGTGACACATCCACTGAAGGAGTGTGTTCTGAAGATGTATGCCTTGACTTCTTGGGCGTCTCTTCAATATTTATTGTTTGTATATTTGTTGAACCCAATACTTCCTTTTTCTTGAGTATTGAATAAGTTTCTTTGAAGTTTCAGTAGGTTTCTTTAGTTGCTCTGATTCAATAGCATATATCTTCATCTTCAGCTGATCAATCTCTTCTTCTTTTATTCTCAACAAAGCTGATTGATCATAGAGAGAGTCATTAATTTGATCAACCTTCAGCCTTAGCTTTTTATCTTAAATATTCTCATTCTTTGCTGAGTCTTTAAGTTCTTTAACCAGCTCATGCAATGCATCAATCACTTTAGTGTTTTCTTGAATGTTCTCTGTCAATCTTTTTATACTTGATTCTTGCTTCATCAGCTGATCATCTTTTACTCTCATCATTCCGTTCAACTCTTGAATTCTTTGCTTTCTATTGTTAGACTTTAGAACAAGCTTGTTGTATTCAACAACTAGATAACTATTGCTGACAAGGATATCAGTATCACTTAGATCATCTTCATTGTAGGCAATCACATCAACATAGTTCGCCTCTTGTTCTTCCTATTGTTGAGAAGCAATCTCATAATCATTTACTTCTTCATGGGCTATACTTAGTGAGCTTGAACTGGCCTCAATAGCTTGATCTTCCGGTTCTTGATGTGGTTGTTGTTGTTGTTGATGGTCACTGACCGGAGAGACTAGTTTAGTTTCATTTAAAAGTGTAGGGGATTCAGTTTTGGTTAATGACAGTTGAAATGTACTTGCTAGTGAGGCTAACTCTGTCTCCCCGGTGTATATGCTCTCAATGGATGAATTTTCTGGATTTGGAGGTTGTTGAAAAAGTTGCATTGAAGCTGATTTGGTGATTGAGGATGAATTGGAGATTTAGGTTCTGTGTTTTGGCTGGCTGGTGATTGTGGTTGGGGTGTTTGTTGTTGATTTGGTGATAGAGCGTGAATTGGAGAGATAGGTTTTGTGTTTTGGCTGGCTGGTGAATTTGGTAGGGATGGTTGAGGTTGATGATGTATGGGTGATATATCTGGTGAGTGAGTGTCTTGAACAGAGTTGGTTGATGAAACCTCCTGTTGATCTTCCCACACAAGCTATTGTGGAATGTTTGTATGAGCATCTACCACATGATCAAACATGGGCATGTCTCCGCCTTCATATTTCCCAGATATTTTATTCAGTACGGATCTGCCAAGGTGTGCTTGAATGAACACACCACCATCCACGGTAGTTCCAGGCAAATCAGCATTAATAATTAGTTGCAGAAACCTTGGAAATATATACATCTTGTCAGCTTTCTATACTTTGATGTGATCACATAAGTAGGTTGAACACGTACTTTGAGTAATTGTAGGTTCTTCCCTCAAAAACACCAATATTGCCTGAAGAGATATGCCCTGAAAATCTGTCAAGTCCAGATTTTCTGTTTGAGATGCACTTAAGATAGGTGTGGCAGAGAAATCTGTACGGCTTGCAGAGTCTTCCTTTCTTGATTTCTCCTTTCTTGAAATCACCATCATACCCCATCAGGAGAAAAACTCTCTCTATTAATCATTTTTGAACATATAGGATGACCAGCTTCTGAAGGGTTTGCAAGAACACAAAATCATGTTTAACCATTTAAACTTTCAGAAAAACGCAGCGGACATATATATAGCTTTAAAACCAATTATAAGCTGAATATTTCATGTTCTTAGTGTCCATTCAATTGTAGAAATGCAAACCCAAACAAAAGGATCATGTATGTGAATGAAACAAGCTAAGAACATACAAAACCGTACATAAAATCACAGCTAGAACAAGCTGTGACAACTACCTTGTTCCAGCAGCAAATGTCGACCAAAATGGGGTTTTGATGCTTGTTCTTTTGGCCAGACTCCAATGGAGGACTCCTCAAGCTAGTATACCCCAAGCTTGATGGCAACACCCTTTCTTGTTAGGTAGAATCACCCAAAATCGGCCTCAAAACTCTTCCCCTTTCTTGTTAGAACCGTAAGATTGAGAGAGAGAGAGAGAGAGCAGCCTCTTGCATGTAAAATCTGTGGTACACACTTGTGGAGTGTTCAAGACAAGAATTAAGTGTGTGTGGGTGTCCAAAGCAAGTTTGGTCCAATGGGGAACAAGGGAGGGCGGCCGAAACTTCCATTTTAAAAAAAACCCTTCCATTTGATTATCACACATTAACATGTCTTGTGAACTAGACATATAATAAATTGTATGTACAATATATATATATGTATTTACATACTTATACAATTAACCATTTAATTTATAAGTTGTAATTCCCACTATTATTTGATGTCATTTAACTAATTTAAACAACACTTCAAATAATATATTGTTTGAACAAATTATCCTAATAAGTTGTTCCCACTCACATGCAACTTATTTAGAAAACCCATTTTCTAAATTGGTGTAAATATTTAATTGCATGATCACATCATCAATTAAATATTTAATTGGTGTTTGCCAAACTTGTTATTGGGTATAACCCGACTTGGATCATAACGTACTAACCACATCAATATTCTAAGTGTCTTGGGCACACAGAATCCAACAATCTCCCACTTGCCCAAGATTCATAGAAGATTGATGTAAGCAGTAAATACCGCCTAACAACGGTTCACTACCCTTAATACGCATGACTTGTAGCCATTCAATAACATCATCTCTTTCAAGTACCCTACTTGAAATGATCTAGGTGAATCAAACATCTATCCTTTTGTTTCAGATGTCATGTTAAATCCAAGAACACAGAATGATCATTTCTTGTTGATTTAACTTATCAGGCCTTAGACATCTAACTCTCAACGAATAAGAGGAACAAATTCCATCTTGACTACATATGTTTCTCACAGACACCTCGTGTCATACCTGAATATACCTTATGTACTTTCCACTATTTCAGGATAGTGAAGAAGAAGCTCAAGGTGTAACACTTGGTGAATATCAAAACCCAATATGTATCTCAGGTCGGAGGATACCAAATGATATTCGCCTTTACTCAAAATTACTTATGATCAATCAATAAGATTCCATGTAGTAAAATTTGAGATGCGGTTAGTCCAATATTTGTATCCCACAAATATCTATGAACTTTGGTAGCAACCCATTGCTCTATATTCATCCTTATGAATATCAACCAATCCAAGTTCATAATAGTCTTACCTTCAAACTTGTTCCCACAAGTATGAACGACTACGGACATTTAGAGTAAACATTTTACTCATGGATTAAACATGCTAAAATGGAATATTATTTGAAAATTATAACCAAATAACTTTATTCAAAAAATAGAAAGTTCCACATATCCAAATACAAAATTTACAGATCAAATCCAATCACTAGAATATCGAAGTCCCATGGCACAAGTATGACCTTCATGCTTTGCCTTTTCAAGGAGCTTCGTGAGAGGATCCGCAACGTTTTGATTGTGTGAACTTTGCGAATACATATCTTTCCCTTTTCAACTTCATCTCGTATGTAGTTGAATCTCCGCTCAATGTGCCTAGTCTTTTGATGAGCACGAGGTTCCTTGATTTGAGCAATCGCACCCTCGTTGTCACAAAAGATCTCTAGGGGGTCCTGAATGGAAGGGACAACCCCTAGATCGGCAATGAATTTCTTCAACCATGCAGCTTCTTGGCTGCCAATGAGGCGGCGACGTATTCTGATTCTGTAGTTGACAGAGCCACCACATCCTGTTTGGAGCTCTTCCAAGAGACAGCTCCTCCATTCAGAATGAAAATGTATCCCGATTGAGACCGTGAATCATCACGATCGGTTTGGAAACTCGCATCCGTGTAACCTTTTACAACGAGCTCCTCGTCACCAGATCCATAGATTAGGAACATATCTCTTGTCCTCCTTAGGTACTTAAGTATGTTCTTAACAGCCATCCAATGACTGTTTCCAGGATTTTGTTGGTAACGGCTTGTCATACTTAAGGCGTATGACACGTCCGGTCGAGTGCATATCATTGCATACATGATGGATCCAATAGCAGATGCGTATGGGATTGCCTTCATTTTATCTTGCTCATCTTTGAGCTTGGACATTGAGTCGTACTCAACATCGTTCCTCTCTTGAATAGGTACGGTACCTTTCTTAGAGTTTTCCATCTTGAACCTTTTCAAGATTTTATCAATGTATGCACTTTGATTCAAACCAATCAACCGCCTTGATCTATCCTATAGATCTTTATTCCCAGAATATAGGCGGCTTCACCAAGATCCTTGATGAAAAAACAACTTCCAAGCCAGGTTTTTACACCTTCCAAGGTTGGAATGTCATTTCCAAATAGTAGTATGTCATCAACATACAATACTAGGAAAGTTATTGTGCTCCCACTAGCCTTCTTATACACACAAGCCTCATCAGCGTTTTTGATGAAACCAAATTTCTTTACTTCCTCATCAAAACGGTGATTCCAGCTTCTCGATGCTTGTTTTAATCCATAAATTGATTTCTTTAACTTGCATACTTTATTAGGATGTATTGGATCGACAAAACCTTCAGGCTGAACCATATAGACATCTTCCTCAAGATATCCATTTAGGAAAGCGGTTTTGACATCCATTTGCCAAATCTCATAATCATAATGAGCAGCTATGGCAAACAATATCCTTATAGACTTTAGCATCGCAACAGGTGAGAAGGTTTCATCATAATCAACCCCTTGAGTTTGAGTGAAACCTTTTGCTACAAGTCTAGCTTTATAAGTATCCAAGTTTCCATGCATATCCGTTTTCTTCTTAAAAACCCACTTACTTCCAACTACCTTGGAATTAAGAGGTGGTACTACAAGTTCCCAAACTTGGTTGTCATACATGGATTGCATCTCAACGTTCATGGCTTCTAGCCATTTGTCACAATCCGAATTGGACATTGCATCATGGTATGTGGTTGGTTCATCAGAATCTATCACATAGCATCCATCCATGAAAAATCCATATTTTTCTGGTGGATTACTAGTTCTACCACTTCTGCGAACGTGTTGTGTGTATTGATCAACCACTTGATCATCCTCAACATCCTCATGTTGAGTGCTAGTTTCAACCAAACGCGCATCGGGCTGTGGTTCTTGATCTTCCTCAAGATCCACTGTTCTACTGCTAGCTCCTTCCATAAGGAACTTTGCTTCTAAGAACTCACCCTTCTGGCAACAAACACCTTTTGTTCCATTGGATCATAGAAAATATCCCATAGAATCTCTAGGATATCCAATAAAGATACACTTGGTGGATCGGACATCCAATTTGTTTAGGGTGGGAGTCTTAACATAAGCCTCACAACCCCAAACCCTTAAGTACGATAGGGATGGAACTCTTCCATGCCATATCTCAAAAGGTGTCCTTTCTACCTTTTTGGTTGGGGCCATATTTAGAATACGGGCCGCGGAGAGCAGAGCGAAACCCCAAAATGATAGAGGTAATGTGCTTCTAGCCATCATAGATCGGACCATATCCAATAAGGTTCGATTCCTCCTCTCAGACCACCATTATGTTGTGGTGTTCCAGGTGGAGTGAGTTGTGAGACAATCCCACAACTCCTAAGATGATTTTGAAAGGCATCACTAAGGTACTCACCTCCTCTATCGGTACGAAGAATTTTAATTGACTTATTGAGTTGATTTTCTACTTCATTCTTGAAGTTTTGAATATTTCAAAAGCTTCATCTTTGTGCCTCAATAAGTACACATACCCATAGCGACTATAGTCGTCGGTAAAGGTAATGAAGTATCTTTCACCATTCCTAGTCATTGGCTTAAAAGGACCACATACATCCGAATGTATGATTCCTAATAAATCTTTTGCCCTTTCGGTAGTTCCACTAAAGGGTGCCTTAGTCATCTTACCTTGTAAACAAGATTCACAAACATCAAATGAATCACATTCATTTGTTTTTAAAAGACCATTCTTTTGAAGTGTTGTAAACGATTCTTGTTTATATGACCAAGACGACAATGCCAAAGATAGGTATCACTCAAGTCCAACTTGAGTTTCTTGGTGTTAGTTTGGTACAATGAACTATTTAAAGTATTTTCATGAACCATTCATAAATACCATTAATTGGAATAGCTTTAAAATAGAACATACCATTTAAAGAAACATGAATATCATTTTCAATAAAAGATAATACATAATCATAATGTCTTAATTGGGATACAGAAATAATGTTCCTAGTCAAACTAGGAGCATACAAAACATTCTTCAAAATAACTTCCAAACCACTTGGAAGTCTTAGGATGTAGTCTCCACGAGCTTCAACTAAGACTTTAGTTCCATTTCCCATGAAGAGGCTAACATCCCCTTGTTTGAAGTCCCTACTTCTTGTGAACCCCTGCAACAAATTGCAAATGTGAGTTCCACATCCGGTATCCAATACCCATGTGTTAGAAGATGTAACATTGAGATCAATATGAATCATGTATATTGTACCTGAGGTCTGCCCGGCATCCCTCTTCGCTTTCAACTCTTGGAGATGGACAGGACAATTCCTTGCCCAATGTCCAATCTCCCCACACTTGAAGCATGGGTCATTAGTAGCAACCTTTTGCTTCTTCTCTTGTGGTTTGGGAGGCACCCTTGCCACCCCTTTCCCTTTTCCCCAAGTAGGTCCCTTACCCTTGGCAACCTTTGCCTTGGGTGCGGGACGAGGCCTTTTATTGTTCCCACCTTCATTGATGGTGAGAACGGGTAAAACCCTTTTACCCATGGCCGCCTCGGCCGTTTTGAGCATTGAGTGAAGTTCACCAATGCTTTCCATCCAGCATTCATGTTGTAGTTCAACACGAATGTCTCGAACCTTTTGGTAAGGCCATTGAGGATCAAATCCGTGGCCAATTCCTTCGAGACGGGACAATTAAGCCTCTCGAGGCGGTCAATATGACTTTTCATCTTAAGTACATAAGATGAAACAGATTGGTTGTCGTCCATACGACATGCATGGAGTGCTCGAACCGTTTCGAAACGCTCAACCCTCGCTTGCTGTTGGAACGTTTCCTTCAGCTGGGTTATCATGTCATAAGCCCCGTGGTGTTCATACTCCTTTTGGAGATCCGGAGTCATGCTCGCTAGCATGAGACAAGACACTTGGACGGAGTCCTCAGTGTACTTCAGCCAATCATTAAAGGCCTCCTCATCATCCTCGCTAGGTTGATCGGGGACAGGGTCGTCTAAAACATACGATCGTCTCTCTTGCTTGAGAACAATCTCAAGTTTCGATACCAATCGATGAAGTTGTTATGGTTTAGACGTTCCTTTTGGAGGATCGCTCGTAAAGATTGGTTGGACGCGGAAGAGTTATCGGAATTATCATTATTAGAGGCCATCTACAAAATTTTAACAAAGTTTTATTTAGTATTTTCGATATTATCAATTTTAATAATTAATGCCTATTAAGGTCAATTATATATTAAAATCTAGAACCCAACATTACATTTGAATTGTGGTTAGGTGACCTTTATCCCACGATTTAAATTAATAAGGTGGTCAACGATTGACGGTTGCAACCATTTGCAACTTCTAGAGGTATGGGATCGACTCTTGAACATCATATGTAAAGTCGGCATGTAAATCCCATCAACACCATTTGGAAACCACATTGTAGGTGATCCATTTAACATGGTTTGCAAATCAAGACATCCTACTTACACCCACGTGTGAGTTTGCCAAAACAAATGGTTAGGTGACCTTTATCCCACAAGTAAGGCATTCTCACCTCAAATCACAAGTTCCCTCAAAATGGTTAGGTGACCTTTATCCCACTAAGAGTTCCCAAGTGACTCAAGTGTTGTGTAAAAGGACGGTGTTGATCTGTTTTATTTTATTTTATTTTTAAAATTTTAGAGATTTCTTAATTCTAGTTAGGAAAACTCTATGTACTTGTATTTGTATGCTTTCAAATACAAGGTACTCTATGGTTCTTAGATTAAAACCAATTTTAATCTTTAAAATCATTAAACCATTTTAATAACTTTTATTAACTTTAAAGAACCAACATTTTCAGCTTGTTAAGTTTGTTAATGAGTTTGTGATGAATATTCAAATACAAACCAAACAATCAAACAACAAACAATCAAACAAGCATATATATACAAACATGAGTGCATAACCATAGCTACTAAGTTGACAACACTTGTTTGCCATCACAAGTGTTGTCATAAGGTCAATTCTAAGGTTGAAAACAATCACAAAAGGTAGGTCATCTTGGACCCCACTAGAACTTGCATCCATATGCTTCAAGTTCCATGTCTTTGATGTCCATCTTCGGGTCTTGAACTTGTGCATCTTCCTTTTACAAAATTGTATCCTAATACATTTTTCTAATAAAAGAAATGCACCTAATCTATTACAAACCCAAATGAATGAATAATTACAACCCAAATTGAAACAAAATTACAACCAAATTGAATGAATGAATACAACCAACACAAGCATCCAAACATCACAAGGTCAATGGCTAGGTTATGCACTTTATCATCCAATGATCATAACATCAAAACAACTAATGAAACCCCTTTAAAACCACCAAATTTCAGCCAACATAAACTGAAATTTTGGTTTTAATATTGTCCAAACAATCAACACATCAAGATATGTATCTTTCAAGATCTAATCACTAGCATGTGTGATATGACCTTGAAAGTTGGGGAATCATTCAACCAAACAATAACAGCCCAAAACAGCCTAAAATATGTCTATAAACATCCTTTAAAACCAATTTTAAAGAACAACACTAGCAAGTCATCCACATAACCGGCTCTAGATGCCATTGAAGGGTTTGCAAGAACACAAAATCAATGTTTAACCATTTAAACTTTCAGAAAAACGCAGCGGACATATATATAGCTTTAAAACCAATTTATAAGCTGAATATTTCATGTTCTTAGTGTCCATTCAATTGTAGAAATGCAAACCCAAACAAAAGATCATGTATGTGAATGAAACAAGCTAAGAACATACAAAACCGTACATAAAATCACAGCTAGAACAAGCTGTGACAACTACCTTGTTCCAGCAGCAAATGTCGACCAAAATGGGGTTTTGATGCTTGTTCTTTTGGCCAAGACTCCAATGGAGGACTCCTCAAGCTAGTATACCCCAAGCTTGATGGCAACACCCTTTCTTGTTAGGTAGAATCACCCAAAATCGGCCTCAAAACTCTTCCCCTTCTTGTTAGAACCGTAAGATTGAGAGAGAGAGAGAGAGCAGCCTCTTGCATGTAAAATCTGTGGTACACACTTGTGGAGTGTTCAAGACAAGAATTAAGTGTGTGTGGGTGTCCAAAGCAAGTTTGGTCCAATGGGGAACAAGGGGAGGGCGGCCGAAACTCCATTTTAAAAAAAAAACCTTCCATTTGATTATCACACATTAACATGTCTTGTGAACTAGACATATAATAAATTGTATGTACAATATATATATATGTATTTACATACTTATACAATTAACCATTTAATTTATAAGTTGTAATTCCCACTATTATTTGATGTCATTTAACTAATTTAAACAACACTTCAAATAATATATTGTTTGAACAAATTATCCTAATAAGTTGTTCCCACTCACATGCAACTTATTTAGAAAACCCATTTTCTAAATTGGTGTAAATATTTAATTGCATGATCACATCATCAATTAAATATTTAATTGGTGTTTGCCAAACTTGTTATTGGGTATAACCCGACTTGGATCATAACGTACTAACCACATCAATATTCTAAGTGTCTTGGGCACACAGAATCCAACAGCTTCTACCTCTCCCAACTCAGAACCCTTCATATTGTCTGTTCATCGACTCTTAGTCTTCGATTCTTCACATCAGCCACAATAACTTGACCATCTTCTTCTATTTATGCGGAGTTCCAAAAATAAGTGATGTCTGATTGATGAATCATAGGCTCTGCTGATAAGGCATAGGACGACCTAGATCGTCTTAGATATCGAATAATATCTTGATACCCTTCTGGACAACCTAGATCTGCTGACGATGTCTTAACGACATCTTGATGAATAAACTATATTTTCACAGATTACCAAACTATGAAATAAATTTATTTGTTGATCTACGGATATAAACATTTAAATTTTCAACACTGTAGGTTCTGCAGATGCTTAAGATGGCACAGTGCAGAGAAATATTGTTGTATGCTCCAAGTCCATTGCTTAGAACTATTTATTGCTTTTGGACCTTGGTGATTTTGTATTCATGACATTTAGCACAAGAAAGAAAAATGTTTTTGAAGAAAATTTCATGTTTCCAGGAGCTAAGATGGTGCTCAGATTCCAATTCCTTCAAATTGATCATGAAATAGACAAAGCTGCTGATTGATAAACTTAACTCATGAATTCTACTCCCCCTAAGTTTATGGTTAATGATGACATTAAGCATTTATCATAAATTTCTAAGAAGAGTAGCATGAGTGACATGATGATGCTCAGACATATATACACATATGATGGGATCATACTATAATACTAAGCCTTTTTCTGATGAGTTATTTTGTTGAATTGATACCTGAACAAAGTTTTGATTGCAAGTATATTGTCCATTTAAATCCATACAATAGCTCATGTATCAACTAGGCATGTTGTTTATCATGTTTTCATACTGATTTGAAAATAACTGTTATGGGCGTCACATTCAATTCACAAAGATTTTGTCCTCCCTTTGCAAGTCAAATATCACTTTTTCACACTTAAGAACTATGTACCTTAAGTTATAAGTTCTATCTTGAGATGCATTTGGCATCTCATTAATGCAATGATGTAAAAACTCTAGATTAATATACAATTGATCACATGGGATTCTTTTGAGAGCTTAGATATGATCATCATCAGGTCACCAGGTCTTTACTCAAGTAAAACAGAGGTGCCTTTAATCCATGTCTTTGTTGACACAAAACAGAGGGATGATGAGGATCATGATCTTTTCACCTTTTGTAACTGATATTTAGTATGGTGATCACACACCTAGGTCTTTGTTCACACAAAATAGAGGGAGTATGATTTGAAAAGATAGATATTATAAAGTGTTGGTACATAGTGTGTTTAGATGAGTGATTTGGTCACATCAGAATAAGACTCACTTTGTATTCTCGGAATGAAGTTTCCTACAAACAATCACTTAGCATTATGTTTGGCATGCACTCAGTGTAGTTTCCACTCAAGATGAATCTACTCACATATCAAGAAACTTGCTTAGATTTATTGTTATTTATGAATTCAGGAATAAGCAAAGATATAGTGTGCTATCATTTCCCAAGCATATGTCATGCTGAAGCATCATTATACACAGTATTTTGTTTGTTCAAGTTGATTAATCTAAGTTAATCATGCCTAGAGACTCAATTAGAAAATTAAATCTGACTGAATCAAAGGCTTTAGTGAATAAGTCAGCAAGCTGATTTGTTGTATCCACTTTGACTAACTTAAACAAACCCTTTTATGAGCAATCTCTCAAAAAAAGACATCTTATCTCAATATGTTTTGTTTTACAATGTTGCATAGGATTAGCAGTTATAAACATAGCAGCAGAATTGTCTATGTAAATTGAAGTTTGAAGGAAGTTGTAATCACAATCAAGCAATTGGTTTTGCAACCAAAGGACTTGAGAGCAACCAGCTGAAGCAACTATGTACTCAACCTCAGCTGTGGATACACATACATTGGTTTGTTTCTTGCACTGCCATGATACTAGCCTTGGTCCGATGAATTGACATCCACCGGTTGTTGATTTTCTATTATTGTTACATCCACCATAGTCACTGTTTGAGTATGAGTAGAGTGTAAAGTCACCATCCTTTGGATACAAAAGACCAAGACCTGGTTTTCCTTTGAGGCATCTAAAAATCCTTTTTACAGCATTCAGATGAGACTCCCTTGGATCAGATTGGTACTTAGCACACACACACACACAACAAACATAATGTCAGGTGTACTGGCAATTAGATACATAAGGGAACCTATCATTGATCTATATAAATTTTTATCAATAGATTTTCCTAAAGGATCAGGAACAATCTTGTCAATTGTTGATGCTGGTGTTTTGCATGAGGATACTTCAGCAATGTTGTATTTCTTCAAAATTTGATGTATGTATTTTTCTTGATTGATGAATATTCCATCTAGTTTTTGATGAACTTGAAGACCAAGAAAGAAGGTTAATTCACCCATTGAACTCATCTGAAATTCAGATTTCATCAGCTCTTTGAAATTACACACAATCTCTTATTAGTTGAGCCAAATATGATGTTATCAACATATATTTGAACAACTAAGAGATCTTGATGTTCTTGTTTGAGAAAGAGTATCTGATCAACTGTTTCTCTTTTGTAGCCATGCTTGAGCAAGAAAGATGATAGTGTTTCATACCACTTTCTTAGTGCTTGATGAAGACCATACAAGGCTTATCTAGCTTGTATACCCTATGAGAATAATGAGGATCTTCAAAACCGGGGGGTTGTGACACATAAACTTCCTCATCAATCTTTCCATATAGGAATGCACACTTGACATCCATCTGATACACAATGAACTTCTTATATGATGCATAAGCTAGAAACACTCTTATGGCCTCAATTCTTGCAACTGGTGCAAAAACTTTATCATAGTCTATTCCTTCTTCTTGTGTGTATCCTTGTGCAATCAACCTTGCTTTGTTTCTTACAATAATCCCTCTATCATCTAGTTTGTTTTTGTATATCCACCTTGTTCCAATAGGATGTTGACCTTCAGGCAAATCAACTAGAGACCATACCTTTTGCTTTCTAAATTGTTGAAGCTCTTCTTGCATAGCTTCAATCCAACTATTGTCTTTTAAAGTAGCAGTGATGTTTGGAGGGCCCATTTGAGAAAGAAAACAACTGAAGAGACAAACGTTGGCTATACCACTTTGGCTCCTTGTAGTTCTCTTTGTAAGATCTCCAATGATGTTTTTGACGATGAGTCTTATGGATTCTTATTGATGGGGTTGATTCAACTGGCATAGATGATTCCAGGTTAGTCATGTCCATTGCCTCAGACTAATCCAACCCAGGTTGAGAGTTTAGAAAATAGTCAAAATGTTCAACATGAGGTGAAGGATCATGAGTGCCTATTGTATGGGCTGTAGAAGCATCTCCAGTATCGGTTTGCTCTTCTGTAGTAACTTCTACGGAATCATTTTGCTCTTCCGTAGGAGTTACAGGAATTCCTCCGAAATCATTTTGCTCTTCCGTAGGAGTTACAAGAACTCCGGAATCATTTTGCTCTTCTGTAGGAGTTACAGGAACTCCTCCGGAATCATTTTGCTCTTTCGTAGGAGTTACAGGAACTCCTCCGGAATCATTTTGCTCTTCCGTAGGAGTTACATGACTTCTTCGGATGATAAGCGAGGACATGAAACATTTCCAATGTTTGTTGTATTCAATTAAGAGCATGGATCTGTTGAAGGGACAACATTCACATCTCCGGATGCACCATGTTCATTTCCACATGTAGTGTCTGCAGATAATGTTACTTCAGTCATATGAGGTGGAAAAAATGGATAACATACTTCATCAGATCGTGTAGTGTTCAAATGATCATAATTAAATGATTTAGTTAGAGCATCTACGTCAAACAACCATGATGAACCTTTAACTGACTTAGTAAATACAGATTCATCAAAGGATTACATTAGGAGTTTCTTCCACAATGTTATGTTGTGTAATATAAATCCTATAAGATTTAGATGTTAAAGAGTATCCAACAAAGAAACCATCATATGCTTTTTTTGAAAATTTTCCCAATGACTCTTTTATATTTAAAACAGATACATGACATCCAAAGACTTTAAGATATCCTATGTATGGTTTTCTTTTAAAGAAGAGCTCATAAGGAGTTTTGTTATGTTCTTTGACAATTAATGTTCTGTTTTGAACATTGCATGCAGTATTCATAGCCTCAGCCTAAAATGTGATGGGCAATTATGAATCAGCTAGCATTGTTTTGGCTGCTTTAATGAGAGTTCTGTTTCTTCTTTCAGCAACTCCATTTTGTTTTGGAGTTCTAGTTCAAAATTGACAAATTCAGTTCTATTGTCACTCCTAAAAATTTTAACTTTTGTATCAAGTTGATTCTTAATCTTGATCACAAAGTCCATTAATGTTTCTAATGTTTCACTTTTTTGTTTTAAGAAAAAGACCCATGTGAATCTTGTGAAATCATCAACTATCACCAAACAACATTGCCTTTTTCCAACGCTCATCACATTAGTTGGACCAAACAGATCCATGTGAAGCAACTTGAGTGGTGTAGTATTAGTATTTATAATTTTGGATTTATGTGACACTCTATGTTGTTTTCCTTTGTAACAAGAAGAACTGTGAGTTGAGCAATGAAACTCTTTGTTTGGCAAACCAATGACCGGGTCATTTTTCACCAATTGGTTCATGTTCTTCATGTTAGAATGGACAAGCCTTCTATGCGATAGTTGATATACATCTTCTCATAACTTAGATAGAAGGCATGTTTCATGTTTTGTGAGTGATGTGTTGTTCATATCCAAAACATAAGTGTTTCCTTTTCTTGCTGCTTTGAGGAGGACCCATTCTTCTGGAACATTAAATCCTGGCTTAAGAATGAAACAATTAGTATTATCAAACAATGTGGTATAATTTTGATCACAAATTTGAGACACACTTAGTAGATTATACTGTAAATTTTCACAACAATTTACTTTCTCAAATTTGAGCACACCATTTGTTATCATTCCTTCACCAACAATTTTACCTCTCTTTTTATCCCCACCAAATGCCTCAAAAGAAGCATTTTTATGTTTGAAATCATGGAGAATTGAATAGTTTCCTGTCATATGCCTGGAACAACCACTGTCAACATACCACTTGTTGTCAGCTCTCCAATATTGTTCCTGCATTCATAAATAAATCAGTTAGAATTGACAACCCAAGTCTTAATGATCTTGGGTTTGTCAACAGTGTCTAGAATAGTTACTCTTTCATGAACAGGTCTTGAAGTTTCAGTTTTAGTTTTGGTTGATTCATTCTGAGTTATTTTAGATGAGAATGATTCTGTTGAATGGGATGTTGATGAACTAGGTTCTTATTTCCCAATCTCTTCTTGATTCAACTTAATTTTGTTCATTTGGTACTTTGGTTTTGATAATGAAACTTTATGATTAAATGTCTCACAATCTTTTGTTTTTGAATGAGGTATATGATTTCCCTTTTTAAATTTATCAAAGAATGCATCATCATCCTTTGTTTCATTATCAGTCAAATCTACCCTTTTGTGAGGTGTTTTTGACTGCTGGAAAGTTGGTCTTTTCTTTAATGGATGAGCACTTGATGATGTTTTGTCCTTTGATTTTGACTTTGATTTTAGTTCAGACTTCTTTAGTTTTGAACCCTTTTCACAATCAGTAGATTGAGTATCTGATTCAGACTTATCTAATTCTTTCTTCTTTGTGCCTTTTGTCTTGTTTTTTTTTGTTGAAATAACATTCCTGAGTGGAATGGTTATTTTTGTTGCAGATGGCACAATGTTTGTTGAAGTAGCAATTAGCAGTCATGTGATTATTGATATTGCAAATAGAGCAGTAGCTACTGAAGTAACAATCTTCAGTATTATGATTTTTCATGTCACACCATTGCAATACTTTTCATCTGATTCTTTCTCAGAATCATTCTTATGCTTTGCTAACTTTTGATGTTGTTCTTTCTTCTTCAGCTTTGGATGTGCTTCTTCTTTTTCCACTTTATGCATCTTTTGATTGTTTGTTGCTAAATTCCTCTTCAATAGATCATCTATTGAAACATCATTAACTTCTACTAAAGTTTTCTTTTTCCGTAGATCTGGTACAGGAAAGATGTTCTTCTTCCGTTGATGATCTGGTGATGCTTTTTCTTTCCTTTTTCCATGGATTTCTCTCTTTCCTCAGTAGAAGTAGATTTGTCATTTAATTCATTGGAGGAGGCTTGTGGCTGATTTCGTTCTTGAAGACCTTCATTCAACTGAGCTATTCTCTTGCAAATGGTTTTCAACATGTTTCTTTGTTTAGGAGGGTATAGCAACTTTGTTTCTTCAAGCACTTTTGGATTATTTGTTTCAATCACAACATTCTTACCCTTATTTAAAAAATCAGCATCATGTTCATCAGAATCATCCAAGTCATCCCACTCATTTAAGTTGAATTCTGAATTAAATTGATTAATCTTTTCTGATTCAGAAGACTCAGTTTCATTCACCTCATTATCAATGTTTTTTTGATTTGAGCTAGTTCCTATATTGGTGCTAGGCACAAAATGTTTTGACAGAGTATTTGTCATTGATTTAGGCAAAGAAACATAGTTATTGTTAACTGGAGGTGCCACAACATTATATCTCAACCCAGACCTTTTCTTTGATTCAATATGAGAATTTAGTAATTTCTTATATTGCTGAGATGAGAGTTGAAACTTCTAAAGTTTCACTTCAGTTGATGCATGATCAGCCATGGATTTGGTTAAGGAAGTTGTCAGATGCTCAACTTGTGCTTTCAAACTGTAATTTTCAGAAACAATTTTGTCTAAATCCTTTTGTAAAGAGTTAATTTTAATTTGATATAGTTTATGTTCTCTTACATGAGATTCATTCAAAATCATTGTTTCTTTCACTTTATCAGCTAATTGTTGAGCATGGACTCTATATCTTTCTATTTCCTCAACACATATCGATAAACATAACCTGTCTCTTACCTTACTTGCCATGGGTGGAACCTTGTTTTCCATGTGAGCCATTAGAGCTTGATTTTCTTCTAAGACTTCCTTCTCATACACACTCCAGTCATAGGTTCCATCTTGAAGAATGATCAGCCTAGAGTCTTTAGAGTTGCTAGTTTCTGTTGGTGAATTGGTGGCTTGTAGGGATGAGTTGGTAAGTTGTGGCTGTCTAAAACATCTTTAAGTTGATGTGGGTTGTTTGGCTTGATGATTCTGCTGTTATGTTGAGTCAGAATTTTGTTGATTGCATTCTCCAGAAAACTGTCCATAGAGATTACACTTGAAGCATCTTACCTTTGACTTATCAACTCCTATACGTGAAGATTTTCTTGTAGCAGCCAAATTCTTGTTTCTTCTCAGATATTGTTTGGCTTTATATGCAATCATTACCATCTGCCATTGTAGATCCATTTCCTCCACTACATCCAGAGGCAGTTCTTCTAAATCTTGTTGGCACATGTTGGCAGTGGGCAATGTACATCCTAGGTAAGCTTGAAAGCTTGAACTGAAGGCTGCGAAAGATGACTTTTGTCCTTCAGAGTCTAGAATGATAGTGATAGACTCTGATTGATCGTTGGATGATAGTTTTTCAGATGATTTCTCTCTTTGATCATCAGATCTTTCTTTCTCTTTTCTTGACTTACTTTGAGAAGATTTCTTAGGAGGTTTTGAAGCATAGAAACTTACTTCCTCTTTATCTTCACTCAAAGTACAAGAGTTATCACCATCATTACTGACATGAAAGCACTTCCAACACTTCTTGTTTCTTTAAAGTGATATGGTGATACATGAGTTCTTATACTCTTGTTTCTTGATTTCTCATCCAGTTCAAGAGCCTCAACTTTAGCCACTAGAGTGTCTAGTCCGACTACTTTGAGATCTATTGTATTCTTGAACATGGATACAGTTTGCTTCCAAATTTCTGGTAAAGTATGGAGCATTTTCTTGTTCAATTCCTCATTTGTGTATTTCAACTCCAGAATGTTCATTTATGTGACAAGTTGCATAAACCTGTGGAGTTGTTGAGGAATTGATTCACCCTCATATGATTAAAAGTTTCATATTGTGAACGAAGGGTGTCCTTCCTAATGCTTTGGATTTCATCACTCACTTCACAAAGTGTATGAAGAATCTTCCATAAGGAATTTGCTGTTTTATAATTTTCACATCTGATCAATATTTCTTCTGGCAAAGCCATACTAAGCAAGCTATATGCTTTGATATAAACTTTAACCTTCTTAATATCATGAGGTGAAAGATCTTTTGTGCTTATGGGTTTAATGTTATCATTATAATCCGGCCCAAGGGTGGATGGAATATAAGGACCTTCTGTTATAGAGACCCATAAGTCAGAATCTGTATAATTTACATGATTCCTAAACTTGATTTTCCATGATTTGAAGTCTGCTTTTGTTTCCAACTTTGATGGTTGGTAAGATGATCCACTGAAGTTGCTCATGATTAGTTAAGATTTGAGATGTTAATTGATGAAATATGATCAACAGGATCTGCTATTCAATTGATTTGAATATAGATCCAAGTTAATCTATCCGACAACTATTGAACAACAAACAAGATTCACACAACACCCTTTTAAAGACAGTAGATCTAATCAGTAAAAACTGACAAATCTACAGATTCAAAGCAATTAAACACAACTATGATAGATCAATCGATATAAATCAATGAGCACTTGGCTCTGATACCACCTGTGAATCCAAGGATCGCAATCAGGAATTATCAGTGTCGGTTGAAGGCAAGTCAATGTTTGTGGAATCAACATTGGCTTGGTTTAATTGATTTGTAGTAATTTCAATATCAATAAAGATTCAAGAACATACTAAAAGAAACACATTAAATGATGTATTTCATTAAAACATGTTAATGATTACAAATAGGAATGAATGATATTAAATTTTGTGATGAATGATGCGACGGCTGCTAGGGTTTTATTGTGAGATTTGATGTGATGTTTGCTATTTGTGGAATTGTCGTATTGCTATTGCTGTTGTCATCGAAGCTGCACATGATTCGAAACCTATGATCCATTTATATAGACAATGATGTTTCTATTATAGGAAACACCGGATCTCTTGGTATTTGAATTGTTTCTATTAAGGAATCATCGGATTTCTTGGGATTTGCATAACTGTCTTGTTGACTTGTAACACTTGTATTATACAAGTGTTTGGACTCCGCAGGAATAGTGTCTTCCGTAGATGTTTTGTTCTTCCGTAGAAGTCTTGTTCTTCCGTAGATGTTTTGTTCTTTCGAAAGAATCTTGTCTTTCGAAGCAATCTTGTTCTTCCAAAGATGTTTTGTTCTTCCGAAGATGTTTTGTTCTTTCGAAGCAATCTTGTTCATCTGAAGCAATCTTGTTCTTCAGATCTGGTTGTTCATCTGCAGAAGATCTTCGGATGTAATTTTACTTGTAAGAAACAAATCTACGGAAGAACAAAATGTTCATCCATAGATGTTTCTTACACTTGGTCAATTTCAGAAATTCACCAAGTATAATGTTTGTACCTGCAACCATATATAAATCACACACATATAAATGGGTTAACCTATATATATATAATGCATACACAATAATGAATTACAACCATTCATTATAGATGTTAATTCAAGTACTAAGCCTATACAAAAGGGACTAGATCTACTGATCCTAGACCTAACACTAAGATATTACAAAAAGGATAAAGTACATAAAATAGAAAGTTACAGACTCAATACGTCAATGTACAGTTACCAAAAGCATGGACCATTTCACCAACTTATGAAAGTTGGTGACTTTACAAAGTTGCAATAGAAAGGGTCCAGCTTTATGGAAAAGTACATCAGATAAAGCATGTCTTCAAAAGTCTTCGGAAGAAATCTGTCTTCAAGTGTAAGCTTCGTAAGACTTTGTCTTTGAAGCTTCGGAAGACTTCATCTTTGGCTTCGGAAGATATTGGTCTTGGCTTTGGAAGATTTCACACTTAGAATATTTCTGATGCTGGTGTGAAACTTCCGAAGCGTTCTACTTCAGTGTACTTGTGCATGCATGTCGGAGAGACTTTGGGTGTTTGGGTTGCATCAGCCTTTATATTTAATCCTTACACATATCAACACTGTTTCAGCATTTGAGAACTATTGGGCGTTTTGTTTATTGTTTAGGCGTTTCTACACTTGGAAACTTCAGAAGTTCACTAATTCAATTTTACTGTTTAGGCGTTTTACTACTGTGAAGACGCATCACTACTATTCAGGCGCATCTAATTCAGACTTTTCACTCAACACTTCAAACATTTATCAAAATCTAAAACCAAAAATATTTTTATTTCTTTAATTCATTTCAAATCTAAAAACAACAAAAATAGTATATTTTCTTAAATTCAAAAAATTAAATAGGGTTAAGTCTGAAGGCTCAGAGAATAGAGTTCCAAAGCTGAAGAATAAAGTCGATTTCAAGAATTGGTCACTCGGGCTCAAAATTCATTTAACTCAACTGATACTAATTTGTGGAAATCAATTGAGAAATGACCTCACATGCCAGTCACTTCTGATAGTCCTTATAGAGGATTTGTTTATACTAAAGATACTCAAGAGCCATATCTTGAAGATGGCTTACATGATGATGGTTTAAAGAAGGTTAAGAATGATGTTAAAGCATATTCTCTCATGTTGAAAGGGTTACCTCTAGAGGTACTTTCAAGACTAGAGAACTATCAAACTAGCTATACCATGTATAATGCTTTGAAAGTTATCTGTGAAGGAGGTAAAGAGATACAAGATCTCAAAAGACAAAAGATAAAGAGGCAACTTGAACTCTTTGAGCATATACTAGGAGAAACTATAAATCAGATGATGAATAGATATGTTCAACTCACATCTGAAATTGCAACTTTAGGAATAAAAAATGATCTTAAAAACCTAAATGACAGACTCCTAAATGCACTTCCATCTTCATGGAAAGAAACTGTAACCCTGGTAAAGCACACTGAAAAAGTTCCTATGGATCTTGATCTTCTCATTGCTGAGATTGAATCTTTGGAAATTCATGAGAGTTCAAGAAATAATGATAGATCATCTTCAACATCTCAATACAAGTATGTTTCTTTTCCAGCAAATACTGTAGAGAATGCCTTTCTTGCCAAAAATGATGCTACTCTTGAAGATGAGGGTGATCTGTTCGTGGGAGCTGAATTTTTCACGAGTACCCCAGTCTATTCAACTCAGCCACAAACATTGTCTCCTCCAAAATCTACTCTGCCTAAAATACTCCATCTTCTAACTTTGCTAATCCTAGCAAAGTTAAAGATGCCAGTAATATCCTGTTACATGATGAAGAGTCCGAAACTGCTTTTACCGCTTTTATGGCAACCTTCCAAGCCTATCTGGGTGGTCATCTAACTCAAATTGATTTGGTTTTGTAGGATTTATTTGAGATGGATCCTGATGACACAGAAGAGATGGACCTTAATTGGCAAATGGTGATGATTTCTTACATAACACAAAAGCACTCATATGTCAACAGGAACTACAAGTCTAGTGCTAATAATTCAATTGGATTTGACAAATCAAAGTGAAGGTGTTTCAACAGTTATAGCCATTTTATAAGAGAATGTAAAGCTCTAAGAACTCTAGGTGCAAATGGTCAAGGCAGTTCAAATAGTCAGAGACATCAACATCAGACTGAAAAGACATTCCAGAAACCATATTAGAGTTTGCCTACGCCATAGTTAAAAGATGATCAAAAGACTACTAAAGAACCAAAGAAAGCACTGGTTGTAAGCTTAAAAGATGGTTATGAATGGAGTGCATATGCTGAACAATTTACTTCTGATCTTACTTTAGGTTTAGCATTGATCTCTGAAATGAATGAAGACTGGTCTGAAGACTATGATCTAAAAAAAAGATGAATAAAAAAATGAGACAGACTATGACTAGACTGAGAAGTCTGATCCAATGGAGGAAGAAGTTGCTCTCATGTGAAAGTCTAAACAACCAAAGATTGTAAACTCTGCATTTGACACTGAGTCTTTAACTTCATATCCTGAAACTCCAATAGAAGTAAGAGAAAAAATGTGCACAAAAGCATGTTTTGAACATGTTGAACATTATCAAACTTACTCATTCAAAATATGTAACAAATTAAAGCAAGAAGAATCAATGCACAGAAACTGATAGATGATCATAAAGTTGGTAATGAAAAAATCATGTCACTTTAAGCAAGTTGGAATAAAACTATAAAAGAACTTGAATTAGTTAAGAAAAAACTTGAATAAATTACAAAAACACTTGAACAAGAAAAAGTGGCATATGCTGCAACTAAAGTTGATTTGGCAAAAGTAAAAAGCTCAAAGACTATTGTTGAGCAACTGGTAAATAGAAGAAAAGATAAAGATAAATCAGGATTAGGTTTTACACATGAGCCTATGCCTGAATCAATTTCTAAAACTTTGCCAGAAAACTTCAATACTCATGATCATTCACCAGAAAACAAGGCTAAACTAAAAGAATATCAAGAGAAGAAGAAGATTAATCAAGAACTGTTGAAAGTGAAATTGAAAAAACAAACATTCAAATATTCAAGCAGAAAGACTCAAAAAAGATTAAGAATGGCCACTCAATTAAAGTAAAATCTTATGAACCTCGACTAAAGAATAAAAAGCTATTTGTTCCAAAAGGTGAATGTGTCATAGAGAAGTGCCAAGTTGATCAAGAAATTGAAAAAGCTAATGAGATCAATCTTAAAATGAAAGGAAAATATCAAGAAGAAAAATCAGACACTTCATGTTCTGATAATTCAAGTTCATGAATTAAGTCAAATAAAAAATTGTGAAAAAGAATCTTCTCAAGATTCAACTAAGACACAAAACACTAAGAAGTCATCAAGAAATCAAAAAGAAGAAAATCAACTCCTAAAATGTTTGAACCAATCAACAAAACAAGTCAAATTAAACCTGTGAAGTTTGTATCAGCAGGAACTTTCGACATGAACAAAATATCTCAAACAATATCAAAACAAAAGATTAAATCTAACTCTGATTTGAAAACGGGTTAGGTCCTAAGTCTTCCGCTGTTCAAAATAGATTTGTATCTAAGGAGTTAAAGAAATGTGATAGCGTTCAAAAGAAAAATCCTAAAATTCTAAAGACCAAACTCACACAACAAAAACAAAAGCTTAACCTGTCTACTTCTAAATCTAGACCAGGATCCAATATAGCATCTAGATCCATGGTTAAGCAAATGTTTTTTAAGAAGCCATAAAAATACTATGATATATGTGACATGTACAATCATAACACATCTGAGTGTTATTTCAACAAATACTTTCACATATGTGATATGACAAATCACACCACAACTGATTGTTATTTTAACAAATACTATGCATTGTGTGATGAAAGGAATCATAATACAAAGGATTGTTTCTTCAGAAAGAACTCACCCACAAAAGATTTTGATAACCAAGGATGTGCTAATCCAAAGTTTCAAAGAAATTTTAGAAGAATCAATTCAGATTATGATAATCAGTATAATGTAAGATCACACAGTATAATCAAGGACAAGTTGTTCCACGTTTAGTGAGAATGAATAATGAAATATACAATAAGAAAAACTTTTATAATGTTTCAAAAAATGGTTCAAAATTTCTTGATGATGATCTTGAAAATAGATTTAATGTTTTGAAAACAAAACAAAGAAAGGATAATCAAACTTTTTTCAAAAGTGGATATGAAAATCATAAATTTCAAAAGAAACCTGACGTAAATAAACTCCATTTCAAACACTTTACCATCGTTGATAAGTTTGGAAAGCCCAAGACCATTTTGGCTTGGGTTACTAACTTTACTTAAATGTCTCTGAATGTAAGTACGCCCGCGGAGACAGGTAACACATGGTATGTTGATAGGCAATCAAGCATTGCTTCAATACTTTAAGCTAAAAGATGGTACTCATGTGGAGTTTGGTGGAGTTGCATGTGGAAAGATAACCGTGAAGAAACAATATCTAACGGAGTAATAAGTTTTGATAAAGTCAACTTTTGTGAACAGTTGAACTTTAATCTTTTGAGTGTTTCACAAATATGCAATAAATCTTACTCTACCTTATTTGATGACTCTTTTTGTTATATTTTAAAATCAGGATTTCAGATAAGCAAGGAGTGGATTGTTGTTAATGCTGTTTGAGATAGAGATGTCTACAAACTGGACCGTTTAAGAACCGAATACTACTAGATTCTGCGTTTATACCGAATCAAATAGTATGGAATCATTTTTTATTGGCGATCCAATCAGTGAGAACGATTACCCGATCAATATACGATTGAAACTAAATGTTATGAACGAATAGGAACCGATCAGGAACGATCTATGAACTTGGACAGGCTTTCTTGGACGTTCTGGACGGCTAGGGTTCGTGAAAGTATCAAGTGTTCCTCAATTGTTTCGAATCCTTTTGTTTTTCCTTGAATTAAGTGGTATTTATAGGTTAGGGGTTTCCATTCATACGACCGAACCATTTGCATGGTTTAGTGTATCGACTTAATCATGCGATTGATCCATATGCACGACTGAAGGTTCAGTTGTGTGACTAAGTCATCTTATGTCTCAATCATACAACTGATCCAGTCTCCTGGTTCAGTCGTGCGACTGGTCCATAAGCATGATGTATTCATGCGTATGGTCCACATGTATGGGCCATTAGCATGAATAATCACCCGACTAGGTTGAACATATTACTTAGTCATTATTGGCTCAGAATTGTGTACAACAACCTCAAACCTATATAATAAGTTCATTATACTTTAAAACAATAATAATATGAAATATTAAACATTAATAATATCAACCAGATATTATATTTCATTGAACCAATTCATTACATATGTGTAAGACATGAAAGACTTTTACATTTAAGCTCATAAACTAGGTACACATGTGTCTACAAACACCCCCTTGGACCTAGTTTCCTCTATCGTCTAACACTCTTCACATGTTATTGGAACTTATTGTACTTCTCCTCTTTTGTAACTCCTGCATGTATTTCAAATGCAAAGTAGAGTCTTATCACATGTTGAAAGTGGAAAGCTTGTATAATGTATTACGTATCATAGAATAATGGCCCCTTGTATAATGTGTAACATCTTCAGCTGACAAGTTTATAAGCCATATTGGTCGAATACCCGGATAGTATCAATCCTCCCATCTCTATTTAGCACTATGACCGATTCGCCCGTTCTCCAGTCGTAATACCACCATTTGAAGTGTGGAGTGAAGTCCTGAGGCATTTCCCGTAATGGAATCTTTGACATCGTGCGCGGGGGACTCCACTTCAGCCCAACTTTAGGCTTCCCAGTTATAGGGTCCACTTTAGAGTTATGAATATACCTCTTAGGTTGTTGAGGTCTGAAGTTTACCACGTGGTGTGTTATGTCACACCCCCGCTAAGAGCGGAAACACGGGGTTGCGACGAGACGGGAATCATCATAACACATGGTAAGCGATAGAGATGCAATAATAAAATGATGACAAGCGTGTCATGACGACACCCGACAACAAGGGGACTTGTGTCGTGTATAGTCAATGTTCACGACAACATAGCCATATGCATAACAGGATAAACGATACACATAATCACATAAAGATGAAATTGTAATGTAAATTTCCACAACCCGGGAGCAAGTTTCAAAAGATTGTAATTGTTTACACAGTTCAACATTGTTCAAAGTAACTGTTTGTCAAACATGTTTAGTCCAAAAATGCATCCTAGGGTCTCCACTAAGGCAGCACACCTAGAACCTCAGCTAGCTTGATCACCTGAAAAGATATGCTCAAAATGGTCAACAAATTGTTGGTGAGCTCGCAGGTTTAAGTAATAAAAATGTAAGTGATGCTGTAATAAGTAAATGATATGGAATACCGTGAATACAATTATATACACAAGTAAAATCACATGTCATGAGCTTTGCAACCAAACCTAGCGACGTACACAAAGAAATTGTCGGCGTATATTCACCCAAGACCCGTACCTGGCTATTGTTGGTACTAACTAGTATACCAACACGAGGGTGGGGGTGTCAACCCAGTAGTACTACCAATACCTAACCGTCGGTTCCCACACTGGAATTAAATAGTTTCAAAGATAGAACCACACAGTAGACCCAAGCATGTATTAGACAAGTACGTGCAACACAGTATCACGTTGATTCCTTGTATGAAAATTGTATGTATGTTGTACAGCATAGAAAACGGGCGAGCATACTTTTCCCCCATGTTTGTAAATGTTTGTAAAATAGTATAAGCACAAAAGGGGCGCACGAAACTCACATGTTAAGTGGTAAGTATGGAAGATCGAGATTCCAACAGTTGAATTCAATGACCGGTCAAACACCTATTGACAGTTATGTCAAGCATTAATGACATGTATAAAGCGTATAGTAATGTTTGGTCGTTCGGGTTGTATCGGTTCGGTCGTGGGTAGCACACACACAAGCGGACACACGCATCATCAGACACACGACGACCAGACGCCCGACCCACGTTCCATTCGTACGAATCAACCTTCATTCGTGCGAATTAGCTACTTTCGTGCGATTGAACCTTCATTCGTGCGATTGGACTTAGTCGCACCACACAACACACCCATTCGCACGACCCAACCTCCATGCGCACGAATCAACCCTCAATCGTACGAATTAGCTACTTTCGTGCGATTGAACCTTCATTCGTGCGATTGGACTCCAGTCGTGCGAAACACGCACAATCGCATACACTCAGTCGGTCACCTGACTCAGTCGCACACACATTCATACGCATGACTCAATCGTATACACTCATTCGCACGCATGACTCAATCGCATACAAACACCCAGTCACACGTCTTCAGTCGCACGGCATGCCTAGTCGCACAACTCAGTCGCACGATTGACTTAGACGCATGATTCAGTCGCCCGACTCGCTCAGTCGCACGGCTCAATCGCATGACAGACCCAGTCGCCCGAACTGCAGAATCGCGACTGTGGTCGGGCTGAGCAGCCCCCGAGCTGCTCTAGCGCGGGTTTTATACCACGAGGACCTCCAGAAACACTCAACAAACATACATAAACATGAAACACAAGCAGAAAGACCTCACACGCACCCACTCAACCTCATGTGCTCGGATGAACCCGAGCACCCGAACCCTAGAAAACGCAGCAGTAAAACCGAACCAAAAACGGGTTGAACAAGGTTGTCTACCTGCTAGGAACGCGTACACACGATGATACCCAAGATTTGGTAGTGAAAACGCGACAAACGTGACGATTTTGGTGCTAGATCGAGAGAGAAAGTGGAGAAAAGGTTGAAGGTGAAGAAGATGAAGATGAGGATGGATGGCTGGAAATGGGGCTTATATACCCAGCCCAAGTTTGCAAAATTACAAGTTTAGTCCCTGCACTTAACCCTCGAGTTTCCCAAAATTTGTTTCGGTTGATTACGATCTTAAAATGTTCGTTATATTACGGTTAAAAGCGTATTTATGGCATTTGATAGCCTAAAATGGTTTTATTAGTGACAATGGTCGAAATTAAAAATGATATATTTGGTGGTAATGGTGATGAGATTTATAAAAGTTTTATGCTTAACACACGTTCTCAAGGAAGTACAGGCACAAGGGAAAAATAAGCAGACATGACTCCGTGAAGCAGGAGTTCATGAAGAAAAGGAAGATTAATTAAAATATTCCATGTTTTTATGTCGTTCGACGGACCTTAAGGTGACGGATGTCACAAGTATCCCCCAGTTGAGAGAGTTTCGTCCCGAAATTCAGCTGGAGTTAGGTCCAAGAGTGTCATCCACGAATAATGTGGGTATTTGAGTTTCATTTGATCTTCCCGTTCCCATGTAAACTCTGGCCCTCGTTTCGAATTCCACCTTACGCGAACAATTGGTATTCTACTATGCTTCAACTGTTTGACTTTACGATCCATGACCTCAATGGGTTCCTCAATAAAATGAAGCTTTTCGTCGATTTTGATATCGTCAATGGGTATGTGAAGTGATTCTTCAGCCAAACACTTCTTGAGGTTCGACACATGGAAAGTATCATGCACACCGTTGAGTTCTTGTGGTAACCTTAATCGGTAAGCCACTGGCCCAATTCTTTCTGTAATCTCGAATGGTCAACGTATCTTGGGGCTAACTTCCCTTTCTTTCCAACCGAACAACTCCTTTCCAAGGAGAGACTTGAGTAACACTCGGTCCCCAACGTTGAATTCTAGAGGCTTTCGACGATTTCAGCGTAGCTCTTTTGGCGATCTCTAGCGGCTTTCAGTCTATCTTTGATTTGGAAGATCTTGTCGGTTGTTTCTTGGATGATCTCTGGGCCTGTTAGCTGACTTTCACCAATCTCGGCCCAACAAACGGGTGATCTACACTTCCTCCCGTACAACGCTTCGAACGGAGCACACCCAATGCTGGTGTGGTAGCTGTTATTGTATGAGAATTCAATCAATGGCAAATGAGTATCCCAACTACCACCAAAGTCGATTACACACGCTCTCAGCATGTCTTCTAGCGTTTGTATGGTTCGTTCACTTTGGCCATCTGTTTGAGGGTGATAGGCGGTACTCATGTCTAATCGAGTGCCCATTGCTTTCTGTAGTGTTGCCAAAATCGTGAAGTGAATCGGCCGTCACGGTCGGAGATGATCGACACCGGCACTCCGTGTCTTGTCACGACCTCTTTAATGTACAATATCGCCAACTTGTCCATTTTGTAGTCTCTCGGATTGGCAAGAAGTGTGCTGATTTCGTCATCGATCCAACTACGACCATATCGAGTCATGCCGTTGCTTGTTTTAGGGAGTTTGGTATGAAATCCATGGCTATGTTCTCCCCATTCCATTCGGGATCTCAGGTTGCTGTAACAGTCCTGATGGTTTTGATGTTCAGCTTTAACTTTCGAGCATGTCAAGCATCTGCTGACGTACGTGGCAATGTCTTCTTCAGGCCTGGCCACCAGTACAGATCTTTAGATCGTGGTACATCTTGTCTGCGCCAGGATGAATAGAATATCGTGTCTTATGTGCTTCATCCATGACCAAGGTACGTATACCTCCCCACTTGGGTACCCATATACGGTCCACGAAGTACTGTACGCCATCGTCCTTGCACATCAGTTGTTTATCCAACCCTCGGAATCTTCTCCGCGAGGTTTTCTTCTTTAAACGCTTCACTTTGTGCAATTTGAATTGAGCTTTCAAATTGTTTGAATGGTCAATCCCAAAGCTCGAGCACGTAGTGGTTTCACGCGTTCCTTGCGGCTTAGAGCATCAGCCACCACGTTAGCTTCCCCGGATGATACCGAATTTCACAATCGTAGTCACTAAGTAGCTCTACCCAACGTCGCTGTCGCATATTGAGTTCCTTCTGATCCAGAATATGTTGAAGGCTTTTATGATCTGTGTATACGATGCATTTGGTTCCATACAGGTAATGCCTCCATATCTTAAGTGCGAATACTACAGCGCCCAACTCAAGATCATGAGTCGTGTAGTTCTTCTCGTGACCTTAAGTTGTCGTGAAGAGTAGGCGGTCACCTTATCTTTCTGCATTAGTACACATCCCAACCTTGATGCGAAGCATCACAGTACACCACAAAATCATCAGTTCCGTCTGGAAGGGACAATATCGGTGCATTGCACAGCTTATCTTTCAGCGTTTGGAACGCCGTTCTTGTGCATCTCCCCAATCAAACTTCTTGTCTTTCTGAGTCAGCAATGTCAACGGTTGAGCGATCTTTGAAAAGTTCGCAATGAAACGACGATAGTACCCGGCTAATCCTAAGAACTGTCGTATCTCTGAAGGTGTCTGGGGTGTATCCATTCTTTACCGCTTCGATCTTGTGGGATCTACATGAATCCCGTTTTTGTTAACCACATGACCCAAAAACTTCACCTCTCGCAGCCAGAATTCACACTTCGAGAACTTGGCGAAAAGTTTCTCCTCTCTTAACAGTTCCAGTATTGCCGAAGGTGTTCTTCATGTCCTCCTTCGATCGAGAGTAGATAAGTATGTCGTCGATGAATACGATCACAAACTTATCCAAGTAAGGTTTGCACACTGATTCATCAAGTCCATGAACACAGCTGGTGCGTTAGTCAATCCAAACGGCATGACCAAGAACTCATAGTGCCCATAACGAGTTCTAAATGCTGTCTTCGGTATGTCCTCCTCGAAAACTCTTAGTTGGTGATATCCAGACCGAAGGTCGATCTTGGAAAAATACGAAGCTCCTTGTAACTGATCAAACAGGTCGTCGATCCTGGGGAGAGGATACCGATTCTTCACAGTTAATTTGTTCAACTCACGGTAGTCGATGCACATACGAAACGACCCATCCTTCTTCTTGACAAACACTGGTGCTCCCCAAGGCGAGTGACTCGGCCGATAAAACCCTTCTCCAGTAGTTCCTGTAACTGGCTAGATAATTCTTGCATTTCAGACGGTGCCAACCGATACGGTGTCTTTGCTACCGGTGTAGCTCCAGGAACCAAATCAATACGAAATTCCACCTGTCGTGGAGGAGGCAAACCAGACAAGTCATCTGGGAATATCTGGGTAATCCCGCACTATAGGGATATTTGTCAATTCCTGTTCCTCCTCTTTCTTTTCCACCACATGAGCCAGAAAAGAGTAGCACTGTTTTCGTAAGCTCCGGCGTGCTTTCATGCAGGAAATAAGCTTTAAGTTTCTCCCCGGTCTTTCTCCTTGAATTCTGAGTACTCCCCCGTCTGACATAGGGATTCGCACTACCTTGTCTCGACAGACAATCTCGGCCCCGTGTTTCGACAACCAATCCATTCCCACAATCACATCGAAACTTCCTAGCTCAAAGGGTATCAAGTCTATATCGAAGGTGTGGTCCTCTAATATTATCGAGCACTTTCTAATAATTTCATCAGCCTGAACAATCCTACCGTTGGCCATTTCTACAGAGTAGCTAGTTTCTAGCCTACTAGGGCTCAAATCAAGCAATTGCACAAACTCAGAAGATATAAAGCTATTGTCTGCTCCAGTATCAAACAGTATAGATGCAAAGTGATTATTGAGTAAGTGCGTACCCGTGACAACATTCGGGTCCTGGCGAGCATCGTTGGCTCCAATGACGAATGCACGTCCCCGAGCTGTATTCCCCTGATTGGTCGGGCCTTGATTTCCAGCTATAGCCATCACTTGCTGCTGGTTGTTTCCTTGTTGACCGGTGCCCGATTCAGCCTGGGGCACATGTTTCGGTAATGATCGAGACTTCCCACTCATAACAAGCCTTGCATTCCCGATGGGGTTAACCGCGTTGACCGGTGCAACCATATTCGGCGTGTTCTGCAGTCTCTTGCAAGATGCCCCGGGCGTCTACAATTCGCGCACACCCGACACTGCGTTCCTGGGGGATGATGATAATTGCACTTGTCACATTTGGGGTGCGGACCCACATACTCTCGCCTGCCCTGCGTCACTGCCACAAAGTTTCTGGTTGTCTTGGCTCTTTTGTCAAACTTCCCGGCACTCGACCGGCTCGTTTCCCCAAAATCCTTTCTCTTCTGCTCCTCTACCCAAAACTCCCGTTCTCACATTTCATCAGTCAAAGCGCCAGCCTTTAGAATCGCGCTCTGAATAGTAGGAGGAGCGGTAGCGGTTACCATTGCCCGGATTTGAGGCGCAAGTCCCCAAATGTACCTCTCTATCCTTTTTGATTCCGGGGTGACTAGATGTGAACCAACCTTGCTAACTCATGAAAACGGTCGGTGTAAGCTGCGTGCCCAGCCCCCACCATGGCATGATTCCAGAACTCATGCTCAAGTTTTTGCATCTCATTGAGAGGACAGTACTCCTCGGTGATTAGGGCCTTGAACTCATCCCACGACATTTGCATCGCGGATTCCTTCCCCTAGCCTGAATCTGAGTGTTCCACCATGTCAGTGCCTTGCCCTGTAGTGAGCAAGTGGCGTACTTAATTCTTTGGCTGTCGAGGCATTCGCTGATGTCGATCACGGCCTCCATCTTTTCAAGCCATCTGGTCAGAGCTATGGCTCCACCTTTGCCATCAAACTCTCGTGGTTTACAAGCCACGAATTCCTTGTACGAACATCCCCGTCTAGCATTCACAACCCCGGTCTCGTTAACAATTACAGTTTTGTTACCGGCTGTACCACCATTTCCGGTCTCCTGATTGCTTTCATTCCCAGTCGGGTTACCGTTATCCTCATTTTCATTGCCACCGTCCCCGTGGGGGTGAGAATTCTGAAGAGCATCACTCACTTGGGCCACGATTGTCGGAATTAGTGCGGCCAGCTGTTGAGCGATCAGGGCTGCCATATCAGTGTTCCCTGTTCCTTGATTGTTACTGGTTGGAGCATCACTTGTTCTTGGGGTTCTTCCCCTGCCTCTGCCTCTGCCTCTGCCCCTTGGGGCTTCAATTCCGCTACTATTACTGCGAGTAGATCTTCGAGGCGGCATGTTCTATTCATAAAAGAGGTAATAAGTAAGCTTTAGTCACCATATGATACACAAGTATTCCGTTTATCAAGTTCCAATGTTCATGTTCCGGTCGGTCAAGATCACCATGCAGCCCATTTCAAGCATATTCTCGGTATACCGGTGATGTTTATATATAGGGTTCCCCGCAGCGTTCCCACCACACCCACGATGTACCGAGAATGATGCCCGATCCGGTTACATGACATCCGACTTTCCTTTACATCATATCCATAATAATCATCAGGTCAACTGAGAACCCCAACACGTAATCACGTATAGTCTGGTGGAGGTTGCCTATCTCGCATCCTTAAAGGATTCAGACATAGCCTCCTCGGGTCGGTCTCAGTATCCAAGGTAAGCGCAGTATATGATCTGTGAAGATCTCTTCGGGTCTTAATACCCGAATCTGGTTATGATAACTTGGCGCGCAGAGGGAACGTAAATCTAATAGGAGCATCCACAAAAGAGTGAGCACAAGGCTCTCTCATAGGGTGAAAAGATCACGAAATAGATAGATAACGAACAAGTAGTAAGGAACACGTATGAGATACAAAATGCACACAACCCTGGCATGCAATCTACATGAAGGTTCCTAGGTTATAGTCTAGGTCAAGCGTATTGCCTAATTTTCTATAACCTGGCTCTGATACCAGTCTGTCACACCCCGCTAAGAGCGGAAACACGGGGTTGCGACGAGACGGGAATCGTCATAACACATGGTAAGCGATAGAGATGCAATAATAAAATGATGAAAAGCGTGTCATGACGACACCCGACAACAAGGGGACTTGTGTCGTGTATAGTCAATGTTCACGACAACATAGCCATATGCATAACAGGATAAACGATACACATAATCATAAAGATGAAATTGTAATGTAAATTCCCACAACCCGGGAACAAGTTTCAAAAGATTGTAATTGTTTACACAGTTCAACATTGTTCAAAGTAACTGTTTGTCAAACATGTTTAGTCCAAAAATGCATCCTAGGGTCTCCACTAAGGCAGCACACCTAGAACCTCAGCTAGCTTGATCACCTGAAAAGATATGCTCAAATGGTCAACAAATTGTTGGTGAGCTCGCAGGTTTAAGTAATAAAATGTAAGTGATGCTGTAAAGTAAATGATATGGAATACCGTGAATACAGTTATATACACAAGTAAAATCACATGACATGAGCTTTGCAACCAAACCTAGCGACGTACACAAAGAAATTGTCGGCTATTCACCCAAGACCCGTACCTGGCTATTGTTGGTACTAACTAGTATACCAACACGAGGGTGGGGGTGTCAACCCAGTAGTACTACCAATACCTAACCGTCGGTTCCCACACTGGAATTAAATAGTTGCAAAGATAGAACCACACAGCAGACCCAAGCATGTATCAGATAAGTACTTGCAACACAGTATCACGTTGATTCCTTGTATGAAAATTGTATGTATGTTGTACAGCATAGAAAACGGGCGAGCATACTTTTCCCCATGTTTGTAAATGTTTGTAAAATAGTATAAGCACAAAAGGGGCCACGAAACTCACATGTTTAATGTTGTAAAATAGTAAGCACAAAAGGGGCACGAAACTCACATGTTAAGTGGTAAGTATGAAGATCGAGATTCCAACAGTTGAATGCAATGACCGGTCAAACACCTATTGACAGTTATTGTCAAGCATTAATGACATGTATAAAGCGTATAGTAATGTTTGGTGGTCGGGTTTTTTGTGTTCGGTCGTGGGTAGCACACACACAAGCGGACACACACATCATCAGACACACGACGGGACCAGACGCTCGACCCACGTTCCATTCGTACGAATCAACCTTCATTCGTGCGAATTAGCTACTTTCGTGCGATTGAACCTCGTGCGATTGGACTCAGTCGCACCACACAACACACCCATTCGCACGACCCAACCTCCATGTGCACGAATCAACCCTCAATCGTACGAATTAGCTACTTTCGTGCGATTGAACCTTCATTCGTGCGATTGGATTCCAGTCGTGTGAAACACGCACAATCGCATACACTCAGTCGGTCACCTGACTCAGTCGCACACAATCATTCATACGCATGACTCAATCGTATACACCATTCCCAGCATGACTCATCGCATTCAAACACCAGTCGCACGACATGCCTAGTCGCACAACTGAGTCGCAATTGACTTAGACGCATGATTCAGTCGCACGACTCACTCAGTCGCACGGCTCAATCGCATGACAGACCCAGTCGCCCGAACTGCAGAATCGCGACTGTGGTCGGGCTGAGCAGCCCCCGAGCTGCTCTAGCGCGGGTTTTATACCACGAGGACCTCCAGAAACACTCAACAAACATACACAAAACATGAAACACAAGCAGAAAGACCTTACACGCACCCATCGACTCATGTGCTCGGATGAACCCGAGCACCCGAAACCCTAGAAAACGCAGCATAAAACCGAACCAAAAACGGGTTGAACAAGGTTGTCTACCTGCTAGGAACGCGTACACACGATGATACCCAAGATTTGGTAGGTAAACGCGACAAACGTGATGATTTTGGTGCTAGATCGAGAGAGAAAGTGGAGAAAAGGTTGAAGGTGAAGAAGATGAAGATGAGGATGGATGGCTGGAAATGGGGCTTATATACCCAGCCCAAGTTTGCAAAATTACAAGTTTAGTCCCTGCACTTAACCCTCGAGTTTCCCAAAAATTGTTTCGGTTGATTACGATCTTAAAATGTTCGTTATATTACGGTTAAAAGCGTATTTATTGGCATTTGATAGCCTAAAATGGTTTTATTAGTGACAATGGTCGAAATTAAAAATGATATATTTG
Organism: Flaveria trinervia; assembly: GCA_025506515.1. Classification (NCBI taxonomy): domain Eukaryota; kingdom Viridiplantae; phylum Streptophyta; class Magnoliopsida; order Asterales; family Asteraceae; genus Flaveria; species Flaveria trinervia. The sequence goes on along the minus strand of CM046444.1, from coordinate 88,149,110 downwards.
GCGGTAATGGTGATGAGATTTATAAAAGTTTTATGCTTAACACACGTTCTCAAAGGAAGTACAGGCACAAGGGAAAAATAAGCAGACATGACTTCGTGAAGCAGGAGTTCATGAAGAAAAGGAAGATTAATTAAAATATTTCCATGTTATTTATGTCGTTCGACGGACCTTAAGGTGACGGATGTCACATGTTATTCCTTCTTTAACACAGCCTCGAACCATCCTAACATCTTTCTTGGATATGCATATAGAAGATCTAAACATGCCAGACGGTTAACTCAAAACCAGGAATAGTCTTTAGTTCATGAGGATATCTGAAGTAATCGATTCCTTTCTCTCTCTTAACAGCATAGACTCTAGGTCATCAAAATACGCCCACGCTATGATCTTACCAGACACCTCTGATGACGTTTGACTCTGTAGAGCTTGGTGTAGGCATTTTGCTTTTGTGGCACGCGTTGGGCTTTCATCTCTGCAAAAAAAAGCTACCCATTTAGCTTTGTTGATATCAACATTTGCGTGTGAAGCTTGGGCTTGGCTTTCTTCTTTCTCTTTCTCTTTTTCTATTTCCTCAGTTTGTCAAACGTGGCACTACCAAAAGTATCACCCAAGTTGGGTATAACATTACCTTCATGGTCAGTGTACTCTGGAAAATGTTTAGCAGTGACATCTTCTATCTCAATCTCATCAACATCATTTGGCTCATCATCACTTGCAACATCTACTCTGGAGCGTCTTTGACCGTTTCTCAGGATTCAGCCTGAATATCTCAGTGATCTGTTTATCAGTTAGATCATGATAATCTTCCCTCTTCTGGAGTGTAGCTCACAGATCTCCTGATTATCCCTTGCAAGTCAAGAATCATTGTAAGTTGAGTCTTAACTTATTGAAGGGGTTCGACATCATACTCGTCTATCTGAGCTTCATCTATTTGATTAAACATTAAGCACATCACACATAAGTCATCATATAAAGCATTAAAGATAAACACACATAGTTGATTGTTAATTACATTAATGTAATATACAATTCAAGTACAACAGTTTTTAAATACAAAGACATCTAAGAATTACTTTTGTCTTGATCGATCGATTCTTCAGCTGGAGAAGCGGAGGACGAGGCTCCTTGATCTGGGTTTCTTTTAGTGCGCCTCTCCTGAGCTTGAGGATTTGAGGCTGATGCAGATGCATCACCTTCTTGATCATCATCCTCTTGATCTTTTTCACTCGGTCCTCCCTCCTCAACATCTTCCTCAATATCATCTTCATCCTCATCCTCATCCTCCTCCTCATCATCATCATCATTATCATCACCATCACTATCCTTGATCTTTAGAGGCTCACTCTTTGACCCCTTGAGCTTTAGCAGTATCTCTTATTCTTCTTCTCAAGCTCCTCTATCTTCTCCACCGAAGCCAACACCAGCTCATTTTGACTAGTAAGTGCTTGGTGGGCTCGGCCAAGAGCTCTCTCATATTGGTCACTTTTTTGGCTGAGCTCTGCGATCTTCTTTGCTTCAGCTGCATTAACCTCCATCATCTTGTGTAGCTGAGTAGCCCTTAGCTCATCAGTGGCAAGTAGCGTTAGCACAATGCTGTTGAGGTTAGCCGGCTGTTCCTCTAACCCGATGTGGGGTAGAGTGGGTCCAGCTGTGAATCGAGAATGTGTGGAAGGACTGCATGTGGTGAATATGGGAGGTGGAATGTGTGTGGGATGTGGTGGAGTGACTGTGGTAGTGGTGGTGGATGGAGTGATAGTGGTAGTGGGAGGAGTTGTGGTGGTAGTAGTAGCTGTGGTGGTGGTGGTAGGAGCTGTGGTAGTAGTGGTGGCTGTGGTAGTGGTGGTGGTTGTGGTTGTGGCAGAAGATGTGATCAAAGAAATCCTAGGCCTTTTGCTCTTCTTCCCGTGGGATGAGCCGTTCTCTTCTTCCTGGAGCCCTTTGCAATAGACGATTCCTCTTGGCTGTTGGGCTGGTCAGGGGTGTAAGTAGGATCAGTAACATCATCAGCAACATCCCTCGACTCAGCCTGGCATCCGCCAACCACCTCTATCCCTTTTTTAGTGGCCACGACCCTTCTCCCAACAGTCCTTACTAACGGCTCATCATCTGACTCCTCATCTTCATCAACCAGAAAGTCTGGGTGGATAGTAGCCTGCTCAGATCCACCTGGAGCAGAAGAAGTACTAGGTGGAGGTGGTAAAGATATAGTAGAAGTGTCGGTGGCCCGTGAGAAGCTGGGACCTGCATCTCCCCCACCTTGACCATCATCATGGTCATCATCATCGTCGTCGTCTTCGTTTGTGGTGGCCATGATGGGCTCAATATCATAATCACTATCATCGCGACGCCACTTCTTACGAGAGGGCGCCACGTAATCCTCATAGGCTAGATGGCCAAACAGTCTCCTGATCGCGGGCTTCACCTACTTCCCCTGGTATACCTTCATCCGACCCAGTGTCGTATCATCCATTACCTCGAGCACCACTGCATCATCTTTCTCCTTTGGCAGCATAAGAAGCTTCTCATCGATAATCATTTGCACAAACCGTAGGTACATGCAGTAGCCTTCCTTGCCCTTGGCCTCGAGGTTCTCTACCATGTAAAAGAAGATCATGCGTGAAAAACAAAACAGATGGTTCAGTACTAGTGCAACGTATGGATTCTGGATTGTGGTCGGGCATTTCGTCAAATCCTCCCCGCCTAGATGCTATACAATTAAGGATCACATGTGCCCAATATTTGAATTGCGGGCACATGTTGCTCTTGTTCAGTACCCGACATTTATGTCACCGGGGTACTTGATCCTCAGAAAGCATCCCCGCACTATTAGGGGATGTAGCTTAGTTTGGTAGGCTCCATCCTCACCCAGATCTAAGACCTGCCTAAGATCATCCTTAGTAATCTCGATCTCTTGTCTCAATATGGAGCTCCGTATACAATGTGGCTGAACGACCGGTCAACCATGGCGCTTTCCTATAATGCCTGCTGTATGGATCCATAAGGTGTGCATGGGACAAAGATGGCCTTGCATATCCTTGATCTGCGCAAAAAAGAAATAATCCCTATAAACTCAGAAGCATTCCTAGATGTAGAATCAAGGTGAGCACAGATGTTGTGCTTAGTGCTCATAGTCCATCTCTCAGCCATGTTATTGTAACACAAGAAACATATACATTAGAGATGTGTATTAGATATGGCATTTGAAACTTAAACTGTTTTAGATCAAACTGGTTCAATCGTGCTATTGAACCATATGCCTAAGTTCAGTCGTGCGATTGAGCTTGTCACCGAAAAGAGTCGCGTGTTAAGCCATGCGGTTGAGTCAGTCATGCGACTGAGTCACCGAATGAGTCAATCATGCGAATGAATCTTGCGCCTGGCTCAATGGTGCGACTAATGTTCATTCAAAGTGTCCATTCGCAGAAGACTCTGTGCGACACTCCGACCCCGAATCATGGTCAAATATTGATGTTAGACGTCGTGTTTAGACTCATTTGACTCGCCAACACTATAAGTAGCACCTAATGTCCTTTAGATCAATGATTATGTCCATTAAGTGGTCTATTAGAGGAGTTTTTATTGTTTTTTTTATTTTAGTTGTTTAGGTCAGTTAGGGTTTGATTTCACCGGCCTTTTGATTGATTTGAGTCTCACAATACCTGTAGATGAATGATAGATCGATTAAACACAATCGACAAGTAATCAAGGTGAAACGAAATTTGGGTAGAGTTCCTACGTATGAGGGTTTTTCGTATCTTTTGAAGGGTGGTGAGAAATACGATGACTCACCCCTCTTTTTATACTGTCTTAATGTTCAGCCGTATGACTAGACCCATACTCATGCTCTAGTCGTGCTACTAAGCCCATTCTCATGCTTTAGTCGTGCGATTGGCTCATACTCCTTGTTCCATTCATATGATTGTTTCATCCTGATAGTCCATCACATGGATGCCCCTACTCATAGTCCATTCGTATGATTGCCTCATACCCGGTCCAATCGTGCGATTGGATCATACTTATGGTCCAATCGTGCGATTGGCTTATTCTTATGGTTCAATCGTACCATTGGCTCATACTTATGAGCTTGAACTCTTTACACTTTCAACCCATTAAAATTGTTAACATTGGATAGACATTATGACTTTCTAACACCATTTGATCACCTCAAGCATGATCCTTTTAGTTAAAAACCCGATTGATCACCTTAGACGTGATCCTTTTAATTTAAAATTGATTGGTCACCTGAGACGTGACCCTTTTAAGTAAGTGATTCACAGAGTACATCCAGTTGTATAGTCTGACGATTAATCCTACAAACGACTAGAAAATAGAAAATAAGTTTTAATAAAACACAAGACATATTTTTTGTTGTTTTGGGTTCGACTTGATTAGATCATTTCTGGAACAATTCATTATGGAATCATACCGGTATGATAGGATCGTTTAGGAACTCCTTATTAATATGCACTTGATGGTAGATTCTTGTTTTGTCTGATAGTCATTAGCACTTTTAATAAATCAAACTAAAGCTATAAGATGCACACAATGATATTGACTTTAAAGAACTGCAGTCACAATGATTATCACTATGTTTATCCCCTTAAATCCATACATAGACTTTTGACTTACAATAGGTTTAATTATTTCAACATGCATTTGTGGATCTCACACTTATTTGGTAATCAACATTCCTAAGGAGATTTTTGAGCGGTTCACGGGTATTGGACAAGAAGAGACTAAGAAAAAACAACGATTCTCCTCTCAAAGTAATAGAGAGATCCTTTTCTTTTTCTAAGAGCTTTCAAAGAGATGCCAAGCCTCTGGTCAGTGCCATCACACAGTAGAGAGGCGCAAACAACAATGAATTCTAGAATATTTAGGTTACGCGTATCCTCAGGTCAATGCCACCACACAGCAGAGAGGCACACAACCTATCTTCTTGTTAGAGCATTTATTTTTCTTTTGCACACAATGCACCAACAACATTAGTCATTAGCTTGACTGCTTTTAGCAGTTTTTACATGTGCTTTGCTCATATTTATGTTCATCCGCACACATTTGTCGCGTTTATTTTGCTCGTCACCCCTTCATAGAAATGCGTTGATTGTGTTAAACTAAGTATAAGATGAGACCCATAGCAAGTTGAACAAGTTAGTTTGAATTTTTAATTCACCAATGAAGTCTACTCATCTATTATGTTGAATCTACCGACAAATCATATAATGAACTATCAACCTCTAGGTCTACTTTCTCTATGTTATCTAAGTCGCCAACTAGTTAACTATCAGTTTTCTTAGTTGTGCTTGACTTCTCAAACTTGTACTTTGAATTTCGCATTTTGAGCACACTAGTTTTAAAGTCCCAACAAATTCGTTCCCTGTATACTATCATTTTCCATAAACTTTGAATCAGAATCCCTGATTTGATTTCATTTCTATTAGCTAAGCTGCCCTCCCCCATCTTTTTTTATAAGTAATTAAATACTACGAATTAAATACTAGACTAAGATTCTCCCCCTAAAATTCTAAAACCGAATATCTTTTTGTGTTTTGGATTTTAATAGGCAGGAAAAGAAAATAAAATAAAATAAAATAAAATAAATACATTGGTCGGACTACGAACTTTCGTCTTCATGAATCACATCACTTTTCTTTTTCACGCCATTAACCTCTAAAAGATATAAAAACCTACGTTTGTCAAATGCATTTGTGTAGAGGTCGGCACGTTGAAAATCAGTATTAATTTTAACATCATTTAAATGTTTTTCAAAACAGTCATGTATAAAGTGATACTTAATACCGATGTGTTTAGTTTTAGGATGTTGGACCGGATTTTTGGTTACAGCAGTAGCAACAAAATTATCAAAAAAATAGGAGTATTAGAAAATTGGAAACCGTAGCCGCGCATTTGCTGTTGAATCTAAATTATTTATGAACAGCAACTAGCAGCAGAAATGTATTCAGCTTCACATGTTGACAGAGCAATGGAGGTCTGGTTCCTACATTTCTGGGTGACTAACTGTCTACCAAAGAACTGACATCCGCTGATGTTAACTTGTAATTCATTTTGCAACCACCATAATCTGAATCACTATACGCTGTAAGCTCAAAGTCATCATCATGAGGATACCACAACCCGAGTGTTGGAGTACCCTTCAGATAACAAAAAATCCTTTTTAGTCCGATGATATGGTTTACTTTTGGTTCTTCTGATATCTGGAGCAAAGACATGTCGCGTACATGATATCAGGACGTGAGGCTGTGAGGTACATGAGAGATCTGATCATTCCTGTGTACATGTTTGCATCAACCAGATCACCATTTTCGTCGGGTGCCACGTCATGGTTCGTAGCAAGTGGATTTCCAGCAGCTGAAGCATTCTCCATGTCGAATCGACTGAGGATATCACCTGCATACTTGGTCTGATGTAGGAAGATTCCCTTTGGTGTGATCCACCTGTGATCCAAGGAAGAACATCATCTCCCCGTGGCACTCATCTCAAACTCTGCTTTCATTATAGATTCGAATTCTTTATATAAATCTTCATTTTTGGAACCAAAGATTATGTCATTAACATAGATCTGTACCAGTAGTAAATCCCCATCTTTTTCTTTGATGAACAATGTACAATCAATCACTCCTCTGCGAAAACAAGGTTTCACAAGATGAGTTGAGAGTTTCTCATACTAGGCTCTAAGGGCTTGATGGAGCCCATAGAGAGCCTTGTCGAGTTTGAATACTGTATCCCAATGATAAGGATCCTCAAATCCTTCGGGTTGACCGACATAGACCATCTCACGGATTTCACCATGACGGAGTGCACTCCTCACATCTAGTTGATAAACTTTAATCTTCATGTAGGATGCATAGGCTAGAAATATACGTATTGCTTCCATCCTTGCCACCGGTGCAAACACTTCATTGTAATCTATGCCTTCGACTTGTCTAAACCCTTGAACCACAAGTCAAGCCTTGTGTTGATTTTGACCCCATGGTCATCTTTCTTGCATTTTAGCACCCATTTAGTGCTAATCACCTTAGCACCTTTTGGTTTGTCTACAGGGTCCATACTCCTAACTTCTTGAATTATAGAGTTATTCGTGCATCGCACTGACGCATGCCTCATCATTTAAGGCTTCACTCACATATTTGGCTCAAACTGAGACACAAAAACATCGATAAGCGCCATTGTGAAGGTATCCCTTTTCCATTACCGAGGAATAATCAGTGAGTATAGCTGATTTCTGGTTTGTACTCCCGATCGGACATCCCAATGACATTGTCCAAGGGATGATAAATGTTTAGTCGAGATCTGAGAGTTGTTGGAACTGCCACCTCATTATCCAGACTATTAAACTCAGGTTCAGGATCTGTAGCTATTGGAGTATGAGGCTCTAAAGTGTTAGAGGCATAAGGATTTGATGCTTGAGTACTTTTAGTGGTGGGAACCTATTCCTCCTGGTCCATATTAGCAGTCTCAACTACCTCATCATCATAGGAAGACTCACTTACATGAAGGTCTCCTCCTGAAAGGATCATCAGAGGAAGACTCACTTACTTCAAGGTCTCCTCCTTAAGGGCTAGAAGAGTCATCTAATGGACCAGTTGATGGCGAGTCTGGTGAAGGAGAGTTAAGAATGTCGTACATCATCCTAGCAGATACCTCATCATCAATATGAGAAGGCGGCAGATTGAAGGATTTAAAGAATCCATTGTAGTCGAAGAAGAAGGAGGCTCCTTTCCCAGCAGGGGGTGGTGTATCTTTGAACATCAACATTGCACCACACTTCTACCTGACCATTGAGTTGTTGTAAACTCTCTTGTTTGGTATGTTGTATCCGAGAAAGATACCTTCTTCTGCCTTCTCACTGAACTTCCTAGTCTGAGTCTTCTTCAATAATGTGCATGGTGCGCCAAACGGTTCTAGATACTCCAGGTTAGGTTTACATCGCTGGAGTAGTTCATAACATGTTTTCCGATGTCGTTTGACCATTAAGACTCAATTGAGCGTGTAACAAGCATTCGCCACTGCCTTATTCCAGGATTGAATAGACAGTTTCGAGTCTGCTAGCATTATTCTGGCAATCTTTATCAGACTTCAGTTCTTCCTTTCAGCTATGTTGTTCATCTGTGGAGTGTGGGCAGAGGTGAATTGATGAACAATTCCCCTTTCTCTACAGTATGCCTCCATCCATTGATTCTTGAATTAGTGCCGTTGTCTGATCGAATCTGCCAAACTTTGAGCTTGTAGAGTGAATCCAATGTAGTTACGGATGTTTGAATGATTCAAAGTTTCTGATTTGGCTTTCAGAAACATTACCCAAGAGAATCTTGAGTAGTCATCTATTACTACAACGCAATACAAATCTCCAGCAATGCTTTTTGTGCTGACAGTGCCAAACATATCCATGTGTAGAAGCTAGAGAGGCATATCAATAGAATTAACTTTCTTTGCCTTGTGAGCCTTGTGGTCAGTTTCCCTTTCTTACATGCTATGTAGAAGTCTGGAAGCTGGAAGTTCTTGACTTTACACCATTCACTAGATCATTCTAAACCAGGTGATTCATCTTCCTAGGATTGATGTGCCCCATTCTCCTACGCCACGAGACTGAGTCCCTCTCAGTTGCTTTTGACAGGAAGCATTGAACTTGTGATCTGTGCGGAGGCTTTTGATAGATCTAAGACATACAAGTCGTTATATCTTGAAGCTGACAAAGACATTGTCCTCTTCAATCACATAGTCCTTTAATACGTAGCACTTCTTGTTGTCAAATACAACTCGAATCCTTTATCGCAGATCTAGGAGACAGAAAGTAAGTTGTTCTGTAGTTGTTGATCATAGTTGACCTTGCCAAACTTGACTTTCTCGTTTCCAACTTCGCCTTGTGCTATGATGTATCCTCCTTTGTTCCCAGCAAATGAAACATGTCCCCTTTGATTTATTTGACGTTGAAAAGGAGGGACGAGTTACTTGTCATGTGCCTGGATGCCCACTATCAATAATCCAGGTATTGGTGATAGTGCTGTAGCGGACACCCTGCACAGTCAATGAAACTTGTAGTTTAGATTTGGGACCCAAGCCTTAACTAGAAAATTTTGCTTTAATACGATTAGCTTCAATGCGAGTTGTAAGTCATTACTAAGTTTCAGTTGTTCTAATAACCTAGAAATTTTAGATCTATGCTTTCCCTAAACTTTTCACATTCAGAACTAGCATGTTTATTAAATATTGATCAATGCAGAGCTAGACTCTTCTGTTGTTGGAGATTCTGAACTTGTTGCAATGAGCTCTTCCTCAACCAAGTGATTAACCGAACTAATAGCTTCTTTTGTATCTGACATCACTTGCTCAGTTGCAATCTCACCTTCACTAGCTAACCCATCATCCAGTGCTTCCACAAATGCTATGTTTGATTCGCTAGGAGAAACAAATCGGAAGAACCAGTCTTGTCCTTTATCACCTTGAGCAGTTAGCGCCTTTGTATCTTTACTTGAAAAACTAGTCCAACCATATCTTTGTCATGATGATTGAAAGTAGGAAATGGGTTACCATTTCTAGTTTTCTTGGGCTTCACACATTCATGTTTAAAATGTCCTTTTCGCCACAGTTGAACCAGGTGACCTTGGTTTTGTCAAAACCAAAGGTTGTTTCTTTTGTGGCTCCTAGATTCTGCTCCATCTTCTTGAAAAATGTTTTAGCTCGTCTAACTATACTTGCTAGAGCCCACATGATGTCCATTCTCTCCAGCCGTTTCTCATCAACCTGCTCGTAGTCTTCATTTGCAAGATGACAATTTCCGATCTTCCCAGCAACTAAACCATCATACAATTGAACCACTGCCGCTAGAAGATCCATATTCTCCTTTGCAACTTGCACTGTGATATTACCAAGATTCTCGGTCTTCAACTTCATTGTATGGCTTCAGGCACTATGTATTGAGTTTACAATGACCCAGACATTTCTGGTCCTGAAGCGGGGAAGGAGCCATGGAACTAGACACGAACGCTGTTTGTAGTGGTGCTCCTAAATCAGTTGGAGTGGGAACTGAGTTGTATAGTGAGGGATTCTGAATGTAGGATCCTTTCCCAGACTTGTACTTCATCCTCAGTTCCTCCTCCCTTAACTTTAAGATGAAGTCATTTATGTCCAACGTAGCAAGTATGTCATTCTGTCTCAGGTTGGACACAAATGAATCCCATTTCTCAGGCAATCCATCTACAAAGCTTGAAACTTTATCTTCCATAGACGTCATTACACTATGAGTATGCATCTCACTCATCAGACGGTAGAACCTGTCGATGATGTCATCCAAGCTCTCATTCCCAATCAAGGAGAAATTATCAAACTCCTTCTTGAGAGCCATAGCCTTATTGCCTTTAACGTTGCATTTCCATCATACCTCTTCTCTAATGCCTCCCATAGCTTTTTGGCTTGCTTGTTCTCAGAAAACCGGTGAAAGATATCTTTCAGAATGGACTGAGTCAATAGGGCATAGACTTTCTTCCCAACATTGAAGAGTATCTTATGAGCCTCGCTCATTCCACCCAAAGTCAACTTTACTCCATTTTCACTGAGTGGTACGGTGTAACCAGTCTCTATAGAAGTCCAAATATAGGATCAACTCCATTTAGGTAAATCTTGAACCGTTGTTTCCATTATGAATAATCATCTAACGTTATAAGCTTTGGCGGTTTATTGTGATTTCCTATCTCATTCTCCAAAAGCAGAAGGTTTTGGATGCGTGAGTCCTTCCCAGTAGTAAATGCAGAAAACTGATATTCCATTTGTATAGACTTTGTACTTCGAGAACAAAACAGTTTCAATCATGCGAATGGACAATATGTATGGATCATTCATGCGAATGAAGAGTGAGAATGAATTCAATCATGCGATTGGATTCAGTTATGCGTATGAATAGGCCGAATGGAATCAAACGACTGGAGTGGATTGTTGTTAAAGCTATTTTTCTACAAACTAGACATGTCTTATGTTGATCCTTCTACAAAAACAACATGCCTCATTACTCATGCATCACATGATGAAAGCTAGCTTTGGCATAGACGTCTTGGTCAGTCCAACATCAAGAACATGAATAAACTTGCAGCAGGAAATCATGCAGTGGGAATTCCTTCAAAGAAGTTTGCAACATCAGACCTCTGCAAAGCATGTTTGAAGGGAAAACAACATATAGCGTCTTATAAGACCAAACAAATAAATTCTAACACAAAGCCCCTTCAAATGTTACACATGGATCTATTTGGTCCTGTAAACATACAGAGCATCAGAAATAAATCGTATTGTTTAGTCATCATCGATGATTATACATGATTTTCTTGGGTTTTCATCTTACATGCAAAATCTAAAACTGCTGAATTTAGAGAAGAGTTTATCACTAAAGTAGAAAACCAAGTTGATCAAAAGTCAAAATAATTAGAAGTGATAATAGAACCATGTTTTAAAAAGCTAATATTGACAGTTTTTGTGTCGAAAAAGGAATAGCTCATCACTTCAGTGCTCCTCGAACTCCACAACAAAACGGAGTTGCAAAAAGGAAGAACAAAACTTTGATTGAAGCAACTCGTGCAATGTTAGCTACTGCAATGATTCCAATCAGTTTCTGGGATGAAGCAATATCAACTACCTGTTTAATTTAGAATCATACTCTGTTGGTTAAGGACAAAAATAAAACTCCTTATGAGTTAATGTTTGGCAGGAAACCCAATATTGATTTTCTCAAATCTTTTGGATGTCCTGTTTTGATTTTAAATTCAAATGGCCATCTAGGCAAATTTGATTCAAAGTCTGATGATGGAGTCTTTCATGGGTATTTGCCCGCTTCGAAAGTGTATAGAGTTTATAACTCCAAGACGAATGTTATCATTGAAACGTTCAATGTTAAATTCCTTGAAAACTCTTTTCCATTAGTTGCAAATGGTCCAAAGTGGTTATTTTATTTAGACTCATTAACAAATTCATTTAATTCTAATTTGTTTGAATCTTTATATGTCAACAGAAAACAAGCAGGAGATCTTGGAACCTTCAGTGAGGATTTTGATTTTGATGATATGGATGACACAAGTCCAGATTATGGACCAGAAATTCTTTATAGAGAATCTTGAGCAACAATATCATAAGCATCAATAAGTTCTTGAAGACTCTGATATTTCTCAACCTATTCCTAATGATGGATCAGAAATTCACCATCTTGAGTCTGGAACCTCATCTGTATCCGGAGATATAGATGTGAATGACAAGTTTGATTACTTTGTCAATTCTCCAACTTAAGTTCCAAATTTCATTCCACTTTCCTCAACTTTATTGTACTAGCTCTCCGACATGAACCAAACTAATCTGGATGTGAATATTCAACAAGATGAGATTCTAACAACTCGTATTCATAAGAGACATTCCATCTCTCAGATTATTGGTCCTTTGAAAGAAACAACAGCGCGATGTCACTCTGAATGAGCAAATCTTTGCTTGTACTCATGTTTTTTTCCCAAATTGTCCCTAAAACATTACTAAAACGTTGAAGGATAACAATTGGACTTAAGCAATGCAAGAGGAATTACTACAATTCAGAAAACAAGAAGTGCGGAAATTGGTGGATTTGCTTGAAGGAAAGAATGCTATTGGCACAAAATGTTTATTCAAAAACAAATCAGATGACAGAGGAATAATCATTCGAAACAAAGCTCGATTTGTAGCTTAAGGATAAACTCAGGAAGAAGGAATAGATTATGACGAAGTATTTGCTCTAGTTGCAAGACTAGAAGCAATTTAAGTCTTTCTGGCATATGCTTCTTATATGAAATTCAAAGTGTATCAAATGGATGTTATCAGTGCGTTTTTTATGGACCAATCACCGATGATGTGTATGTTAAGCAACCTCATGGTCATGAAGATGTTGAATTTCATCATCATGTGTACAAGCTCAGCGAAGCTCTTTATGGTCTACATCAAGCCCCAAGAATCTGGTATGAAACATTGTCACAGCACTTGATCCAACATGGATATACACCGGGGAAGATTGATCCTACTTTATTCATCAAGAGGGATGCATTTGATATTCTTTGTGTATAAGTGTATGTGGATGATATCATCTTTGGATCACCGGTCAAAAACTTTGCTAAGAGTTTGAAGTAATAATGAAATCTCGTTTCCAGATGAGTTCTATGGGAGAAATCAATTTCTTTCATGGATTGCAAGTAAAAGAATCTGTAGATGGTGTTGGATTCTATATGCCCAAGACACATAGAACATTGATGCGGTTAGTATGTCATGATCCAAGTCGGGTTATACCCAATAACAAGCTTTGCAATCACTGATAATTATTTAATTGATGATATGATCATGCAATTAAATAATAACACCAAATTTAGAAAATAGGTTTTCTAAATAAGTTGCATATGAGATGGAACAACTTATTAGGATATTTTGTTCAAGAACATTACTTAGTGTTATTTAAGTTAGTTAGATAACATTAAGTAATAAAAGAGTATATAAGTTATACAATTAAAAGTTAATTGTACAACTTATAGGGGACTAGTTTTAATAAATTGGTAAATTAAGTTTTGGGGGGAAATGTGGTCTTGAGACCTATTTCGGCCGCCCCACCCTCTCCAATGAGGGATTTTTACTTTCTTGTAACCTTCACTATCTTGATGTACTAGTCCCACACTCCACAAGACATCTCTTCCTTACATGCAAAAAAAAATTAGAAGCTCTCATTTCTCTCTCTAAAACTCTCGGTATTTCAGCAGCTTTGGAGAGGATTTGCAGTTGTTTTGGTTTTCATCTCCCTAGCAAGAAGAGGTGTTTGCAAGTTAGCTTGGGGTATACAAGCTTGAGGGGTCCTTTCCTTGGAGCCTTGGCCGAATTTCGAGCATCCTTCATCCCTTTCTCGGTCGGTTTTAAGCTGAAGAAAGGTAGTTTTTCACAGCTCATTGTAGCTGTGATTTTATGTGCATTTACATATGTTCATAGCTTGCTTATTCTCATATTATGATCCTTTTGTTTTGGTTTGTTTCATACATATATATGTCACCATAAAAACATGAAATTTCAGCTTTATAATCATGTTTTAAAATATATATATCCGCTGCGTTTTCTTGAATGTTTAAGAGGTTAAACTTTGGTTTTATGGACCACAACCCATCAATGGCATCAAGAGCCGGTTATGTGGATAGCTTGCTTGTTCTTGTCGTTTAAAATTGTTTTTTATGGGACTTTATAACCCTTTTAAGGGCTGCTATATTCTGTTATGTTGAATCCCCAAACTTTCAAGGTTATATTACACATGCTTGTGATTAAACCTTGAAAGATATGTATGTTGATATGTATGTTGTTTGGACAATATTTAAAACCCGAAATTTCAGTTTATGTTCGCTGAAATTTTGTGGGTTTTGAGGGGATTCATTGTTTTATTTTGGATGATATGATGAATGTTTATATTGGTGCATAACCTAGCTTTTGGCCTTGTGTTGTTTGGATGATTGCAATGGTTGTATTTGTTTATTCAATGGGGTTGTATATTTATTTATTTGTGCTTTGTTTAAAATATAATTTATTTATTATTGGGTTGTAATAAATAGATTAGGTGCATTTTCATTTTACTAGATATCTTATATTAGGACTTTATATCTTGTAATATGAAGATGTATGCATTGGAAGCACAAAGGAGAAACATGGAGCATTTTGGATGCGGTTTCAAGTGGGAGGCTTTTGGAAGCTTTCTATATGTTTTTGTTATGAACCTTAGGAATGCCTTTGGACCACACTTGTGATGGAAAACAAGTGTTGACCGCTTTAGATGCTATGGTTATGCACATATGCTATGTTGTTTTGTTTATATTATTGTGGTTGATAGCATGTATGTGATATTTGCTTTAACAAACCTCTACATGATCTTAACAAACTTATCAAATGGTTATTAATCATTAAAAGGTAATAAAAGGTTATTAAAATGATTTAATGATTTAAAGATTAAAATGGGTTTTAATCAAAGGACCATAGGGTATCTTGTATTTGAAAGCATGCAAATACAAGTACTTAGAGTTTTCTAAAACTTTAAATATGAAATCTCTAATATTTTGAACGAGATCAACGCCGTCCTTTTACACAACACTTGAGTCACTTGGGAACTCTTAGTGGGATAAAGGTCACCTAACCATTTTGAGGGAACTTGTGATTTGAGGTGAGAATGCCTTATTTGTGGGATAAAGGTCACCTACCCACTTATTTTGGCAAACTCACACGTGGATGTAAGTAGGGTATCTTGATTTGCAAACCATGTCAAATGAATCACCTACGATGTGGTTTCCAAATGGTGTTGATGGGATTAACATGCCGACTTTACATATGATGTTTCAAGTCGATCCCATATCTTTAGAAGTTCCAAATGGTTGCAATCGTCAATCGTTGACCACCTTATTAATTTAAATCGTGGGACAAAGGTCACCTAACCGCAATTTAAATGAAATATTGGTTCTAGATTTTAATATGAAAATGACCTTCAAAGGTATTAATTATTAAAAAATAACAATATCGAAAATACTGAAATTGATCTTTGTTAATATTTTGTAGATGGAACGTCTAAATCATAACAATTTCATTGATTGGTATCGAAACTTGAGAATCATTCTCAAGCAAGAGAGACGATCATATATTTTAGACGACCCTATCCCCGATCAACCTTTTGAGGATGATGAGGAGGCCTATCACGATTGGCTTAAGTACACTAATGACTCCGTCCATGTGTCTTGTCTCATGCTGGCGAGCATGACTCCGGATCTCCAAAAGGAGTATGAAGTATGAACATCACGAAGCTTATGACATGATAACTCAGCTGAAGGAAACGTTTCAACAGCAAGCGAGGGTTGAGCATTCGAAACGGTTGAGCACTCCACGCATGTCGTATGGACGACAACCAATCGGTTTCATCGTATGTACTTACGATGAGAAGCCACATTGACCGCCTCGAAAGGCTTAGTTGTCCTGTCTCGAAGGAATTGGCCACGGATTTGATCCTTAATGGCCTTACCAAGAAATTCGAGACATTCGTGTTGAATTATAACATGAATGCGTGGGACAAAAGCATTGGTGAACTTCACTCAATGCTCAAAACGGCCAGGCGGCCATGGGTAAAACAGTTTTACCCGTTCTCACCATCAATGAAGGTGGGAACAAGAAAAGGCCTCAGCCAACACCCAAGGCAAAGGTTGCCAAGGGCAAGGGACTCGTATGGGGAAAAGGGAAAGGGGTGGTAAGGGTACCACCCAAACCACAGCAGAAGAAGCAAAAGGTTGCTACTAATGACCCATGCTTCAAGTGTGGGGAGATTGGACATTGGGCAAGAAATTGTCCTGTCCATCTCCAAGAGTTGAAAGCAAAGAGGGATGCTGGGCAAAACTCAGGTACAATATACATGATCCATATTGATTTAAACATGACATGCTCTAACACATGGGTATTAGATACCGGATGTGAAACTCACATTTGCAATTTGTTGTAGGGGTTCAAAAGAAGTAGTGACTTCAAGAAAGGGGATATTAGCCTCTACATGGGCAATGGGGCTAAAGTTCAAGTTGAAGCCCGTGGAGACTACATCTTGAAACCCTTCAAAATGGTTTGGAAGTAATTTTGAACAATGTTTTGTATGCTCCTAGTTTTACTTGGAATATTATTTCTGTAGCCCTATTAAAACAATTTGGATATGTATTATCATTTGTTGAAAAAGATATTTATGTTTCTTTAAATGATATGTTCTATTTTAAAGCTATTCCCATTAATGGTATTTATGAATTGGTTCATGAAAATACTTTAAATAGGTCATTGTACCAAACTAGCACCAAGAAACTCAAGTTGGATTTGAGTGATACCTATCTTTGGCATTGTCGTCTTGGTCATATAAACAAGAAAAGAATTCTAACACTACAAAAGAATGGTCTTTTAAAAACAGGTGAATGTGATTCATTTGATGTGTGTGAGTCTTGTTTACAAGGTAAAATGACTAAGGCACCCTTTAGTGGGACTAACGAAAGGGAAAACGATTTGTTAGGAATCATACATTCGGATGTATGTGGTCCATTTAAGCCAATGACTAGGAATGGTGAAAGATAATTCATTACCTTTACTGACGATTATAGTCGCTATGGGTATGTGTACCTGTTAAGACACAAAGATGAAGGTTTTGAAATGTTCAAGATCTTTCAAAATGAGGTACAAAATCAACTCAACAAGTCGATTAAAGTTCTCCGCGCCGATAGAAGAGGTGAATACCTAAGTGATGCTTTTCAAGATCATCTTAGGAGTTGTGGGATTGTCTCACAACTCACTCCACCTGGAACACCACAACATAATGGTGTGTCTGAGAGGTGGAATCGAACCTTATTGGATATGGTCCGATCTATGATGGCTAGAAGCACATTACCTATATCATTTTGGGGTTTCGCTTTGCTCTCCGCGGCCCGTATTCTAAATATGGCCCCAACCAAAAAGGTGGAAAGGACACATTTTGAGATATGGCATGGAAGAGTTCCATCCCTATCATACTTAAGGGTCTGGGGTTGTGAGGCTTATGTTAAGACTCCCACCCCAAACAAATTAGAAGTTCGATCCACTAAGTGTATCTTTGTTGGATATCCAAGAGATTCTATGGGATATTATTTCTATGATCCACTGGAACAAAAGGTGTTTGTTGCCAGGAAAGGTGAGTTCATAGAAGCAAGGTTCCTTATGGAAGGAACTAACAATAGAATAGTGGATCTTGTGGAGGATCAAGAACCACAACCTGATGCACGTTTGGTTGAAACTAGCACTCAACATGAGGATGTTGAGGATGATCAAGTGGTTGATCAATACACACAAAACATTCGCAAAAGTGGTAGAACTAGTAATCCACCTGAAAGATACGGATTTTTCATGGATGGATGCTATGTGGTAGATTCAGATGAACCAACCACATACCATGATGCAGTGTCCAATTCGGATTGTGACAAATGGCTCGAGGCCATGAGCGTTGAGATGCAACCCATGCATCACAATCAAGTATGGGACTTGGTTGTACCACCTCTTAACTCCAAAGTAGTTGGAAGCAAGTGGGTTTTCAAGAAGAAAACCGATATGCATGGAAACTTGGATACTTATAAGGCTAGACTTATAGCAAAGGGTTTTACTCAAACTCAAGGAGTTGATTATGATGAAACCTTCTCACCTGTTATGATGCTAAAGTCTATAAGGATATTGTTTGCCATAGCTACTCATTATGATTATGAGATTTGGCAAATGGATGTCAAAACCGCTTTCCTAAATGGATATCTTGAGGAAGATGTCTATATGGTTCAGCCTGAAGGTTTTGTCGATCCGAAACATCCTGATAAAGTATGCAAGTTAAAGAAATCAATCTATGGATTGAAACAAGCATCGAGAAGTTGGAATCACCGTTTTGATAAAGAAATAATTAAATTCGGATTCATCAAAAACTCTGACGAAGCTTGTGTATATAAGAAAGCTAGTGGGAGCATCATCACTTTCCTAGTATTGTATGTTGATGACATACTACTATTTGGAAATGACATTCCAACCTTGGAAGGTGTAAAAACCTGGCTTGGAAGTTGTTTTTCCATCAAGGATCTTGGTGAAGCCGCCTATATTCTGGGAATAAAGATCTATAGGGATAGATCAAGGCAGTTGGTTGGTTTAAATCAAAGTGCATACATTGATAAAATCTTGAAAAGGTTCTAAATGGAGAACTCTAAGAAAGGTACGGTACCTATTCAAAGAGGAACGATATTGAGTACGACTTAATCTCCTAGCTCAAAGGATGAGAAAGATCAAATGAAGGCAATCCCATACGCATCTGCTATTGGATCAATCATGTATGCAATGATATGCACTCGACCGGACGTGTCATGCGCCTTAAGCATGACAAGCCGATACCAACAAAATCCTGGAAACAGTCATTGGATGGTTGTCAAGAACATACTTAAGTACCTAAGGAGGACAAAAGATATGTTCCTAATCTATGGATCTGGTGATGAAGAACTCATTGTAAAAGGTTACACGGATGCGAGTTTCCAAACGATCGTGATGATTCACGATCACAATTGGGATACATTTTCATTCTGAATGGAGGAGCGGTCTCTTGGAAGAGCTCCAAACAATATGTGGTGGCTCTATCAACTACAGAATCAGAATACGTCGCCGCCTCATTGGCAGCTCAAGAAGTTGCATGGTTAAGAAATATATTGCCGATCTAGGGGTTGTCCCATCCATTCAGGACCCCCTAGAGATCTTTTGTGATAACGAGGGTGCGATTGCCCAAATCAAGGAACCTCGTGCTCATCAAAAGACTAGGCACATTGAGCGGAGATTCAACTACATACGAGATGAAGTTGAAAAAGGAAAGATATGTATTCGCAAAGTTCACACGGATCAAAACATTGCAGATCCTCTCACGAAGCTCCTTGAAAAGGCAAAGCATGAAGGTCATACTTGTGCCATGGGACTTTGATATTCTAGTGATTGCTTTTGATCTAAAATTGTGTATTTGGATATTTGGAACCTTTTATTATTTGAATAAAAATTATTTGGTTATAATGTTTCGATTAATATTCCAGTTTAGCATGTTTAATCCATGAGTAAATTGTTTACTCTAAATGTCCGTAGTCGTTCAGACTTGTGGGAACAAGTGTGAGGGTAAGATTATTACGAACTTGGATTGGTTGATATTCATGAGGATAAATATAGAGCAATGGGTTGCTACCAAGGTTCATAGATATTTGTGGGATACAAATATTGGACTAACCCGCATCTCAAAGTTTACTACATGGAATCTTATTGATTGATCATAAGTAAATTTGAGTAAAGGCGAATATCATTTGGTATCCTCAGACCTGAGATACATATTGGTTTTTGATATTCACCAAGTGTCATACCTTGATCTGGTTATCCGCTGTTCTGAAATAATGGACAGTACATGAGACTATGTTCAGGTGTGACACAAGGTGATTGTGAGAAACGTATGTAGTCAAGATGGGATTTGTTCCTCTTATTCATTGAGAGGAAGATGTCTAAGGCCTGGATAAGTTAAATCAACAAGGAATGATCACTCTGTGTCCTTGGATTTAACATGACATCTGTAACAAAAGGATAGATAATCAATTCACCTAAATCATTTCAAGTAGGATACATGAATGGGATGATGTTATTGAATGGCTATAAGTCATGCGTATTAAGGGTAGTAAACTGTTGTTAGGCGGTATTTACTGATTGCATCAATCTTCTATGAATCTTGTGCAAATGGGAGATTGTTGGATTCTATATGCCCAAGACACATAGAACATTGATGCGGTTAGTATGTCATGATCCAAGTCGGGTTTACCCAATAACAAA